>JARHVA010000655.1:270000-757500 GCA_037957365.1 Torreya grandis | reverse complement strand
TTGTGGAAATTATTGATTCCTTACGTGTTTTGGGGATTTAAGAAAGAAATAAATAAAAGAATATTTCATAATAAGAATAAATAGGTGGAAAGGATAATTTATAAAATTATTCATTATTTATGGGAGAATTTATTGGTTATTTAAATCAAGGATAAATATAATATTAGGGGTGATGAAATCTTAATAACTGATAAATGGAACTTGAATTTTGAGGATCTCAATCAAACTAATTAAGGGAAGATCAACATAAGGGAGGTTAAATGGAAAAAAAAAACCCCTAAGGTGGATAAATCTCAATTTTTATGGGGCTTTCAAAGATAATCTAGGAAAATATATTGGAGGAGGTATTCTTAGAGATAGCTATGGGAAATTCCTAGCTACCTATGCAGATAACTTAGGAATCCCATCTAATAATTTATCTAAGGCCTAGGTTACTCTTTATGTTATTAAATTGGTTAGAATCTTTGTGTTTACTCTTCTTATTGTGGAAAGTGACTCTATCAACCTAATAATTTTTTTAAGAAAGAAAAATAAATCAAGTTGGACCATAAGGAACACGATCAGTGATGGAAAAAGTTATCTACACCACTTTTAGAGTCTCACTATTCAACATGTGTACAAATAATGAAAAAAATTATGAACCAATTTTAAAATAAAGGGGTCAATAACATTCACCTGGAACAATGGAAAAAATCTCATTCTCTTTTGAGAGAGGTAACACCATTGATCTTTGATGATTCTAATTCATATGTTTTAAATAATGTAAAAAGGTCATGGAATTATGAATCCTTGGCTTTTGTGACTATAATGTATAGGGGAAATAACCCCTCATTCCATTTCTTTCAAAGTCAATCCACTATGAAAAATAAATCCCATTCTTTCCTCTTGGACATGTCCTTCATATGAACTCAAGAAAGGGTAAAATGAATAATAAATTAGAGCATGCCACTTATAATCATCACATTGAGAGTACATATAACATCACCCTTCATTTTATCAACATTTATTATCTTTGGAAGCTTAAGGTGGTAAGATTGAGACATTACCTATATATTATCATTCTTCATATTTTTGATAAGCCTATAAGAGTTATAAATTTGAAGTGCAAAATAAGGGATCTTGATGTAGGGTTAAACATTTAGAAATATAAATGGATAAAAAGAACTTGACTATTAGATAATTATTAAATAAGGAAGGGTTTATAATTTAATTGAGATAATCGAGGGATATGACCCCCACATTTATGTTGAATTCACCAACTCTTGGTTGACTTAGGTTAGGAATATAAGAGGAGTCACCTTCATTATTTTATAAGACTTTATTGATATTGTCATAGGTATGACCACTAAGGGCATTAAGTTTTTTAAATATATAAGGGATAAAAAATAATAAATCACAACTTTCTTTAGAGGTAAATAAACACTTATTAATTTTCAGGGCCATTGAGAACTTACATTCCCTCTCTTTATGATCAAATACATCACCAAGTAATGAGGTACATTACCCTATTAGGTAATGTTAAGGGTGCACATTCTTACCACTTTTCATTTATAAATCATTTATGGCACAATAAATTTATAATAATACCCTATTATCTACTTCTTTCCTTTTTAAAATTCTATCTTGGAAGTTCAATCCAAAGAAGTCACACTCCCTCTACACCAAGCCTTGATCTTTATGATGTACCATTAGGATATCAATTAGGCATCTAGGCTAAATCTAGTTATCAAGGTGATTGAAATACAAAAAAATAAATCCTCCCTTATTCTAAGTGTTGGGGATAATGGAGTTGGGAAAGCTAAGGGGTCTAGCTCCATTTCCTTCAAAACCCTTATTTATTCATCCTAGGGACCTAAAGAAAAGGCTAAACATGTTAAATTAATTTGTAAAGATCACTATGTGGCTAGTAAATAAGATATATAACTCCCCTTGGTAGACAAAAATATTCAAAATTTGAAAGTGAACAAGTAGGTTGAGATGGAGAACCAAATTGAGAAAAGTGAACCTAAGTTTTAAAGGATTTGTTTAAGGGTTTATTAGAATAAAAGAGGAGGATCTCATGAGTAGATACAAGCAATATCCAGGAGAGATTGGAATTTTTATTGGAATTTTAGAAAAGGACATTCTATGGCACAAACATTTAATCAAATGGTTGATGAAATAAAATGAAAGTCTTAAAGATATTGTGTTGAACATGAATAAGGTCACAAACATGGAGGGTTTGATTGAGAAGAATAATGGGAATTTAGTTGATAAAGTGGAATCTTTTCTAAGATTTTTTTTGAGTTAGAGAAAAATATTTTCTAGGTGGATATTAAAAGAGGTAAAAAAGGAAAATATGAAAATTCTTGTTCAATTCAATAATGTTTATGTTAAGAATTACACTACTAGTATCCACATGTTGTAGGAGATCCTTGAGGAGAAAAAGGAAGATCATATCGATAAGATATGTAGTAAGAGACTAAACATTCAAGATAAAGGAAATATTCAAGAGAATATCATCAATATCAATAAGGATAAATATGTCATTAATTTCATGAATGAATAATTTGAGATTGCTGAAGCTTTAGTGAAAATTTCAAACACTTAATTAGTCTTCTGCTATTCGTTGGTTGTTTTTTCATTGCTTGATGATATTATTATTATTATTATTATTATTATTATTATTATTATTATTATTATTATTATTATTATTTCCTTGGGTTTTTACAAGTCTTTTTTGTGGTGAGTTGATATATTTTATATGATTAATTGATTTATAGTTTTATTTATTTGTACTAGGTTTGGGCCCCTATCAAAATCCCCCTTTACCAATAATAATAATAAAATTCAAGCATTGGGAAAATGAAGATTAAGCATTCAATTTATTGATATATTATGTTAAAAAATCATCTAACATGGACAGGTATTACAAGTACAACAAGAGAATAACAAGCAAATGCTAGAAATAGTGCACTTACAAGAAGAACTCAACAAGTTCAAAAAGGCATGATGTTCCTTACCCCTTACAAACCATTATCTATTTTTCATAAAATTATTTTTTCCTTCATAAATTAAACTATTTTATTATTATCTCTTAATAGATAAATTCAATAGTTGAGAAAAACCCATTATTTTAATTTGAAATACAATACAAACTATAATATCATGAGAGGATAATTATATATTCAATTTTTAATTTTATAATTAATTTATTAAAAAATTACACATTTCTCATGTTGTTTCAGGTTACTACATTTTAGTGGCACAAAAGGATACTCAAATGTCTTTTACAAATGATTATTATCATAAGATATGGTTATACATCCATACATATATTTCATATAAGTTATATGATGTAATATACACAGATTGTATGGTATTTTATTTTCTTTTAGATGTGGAAAATTATGATAGGGCCAAAAGGGTAACAAATTCAAAATATATAGAGAATAACATTGAGTAATAAATAATAATTTTAATTTTTAAATATTATTTAAAAAAATATAGTCTTATCAATGTACAATTCATGAATAAAATTGTTATGTACAATTAAAATATTATTAAAATAAAAATTAATTCTAAAGTTAAATGAACATGTTGTTTTTAACAATTTTCAAAACCTATTATTTTTTAATTTTTTTATAAGTGAATATAGATGGTCAATCCAGTTGTTCTTTATTCTCTACTTGTTTAAATAAATCTTGGGGTGACTTAAAACTTCAATTTCATGTTCACTTACCAAAAAAATACATCTAAAATTTTCTAAAAACATTGAAAATCAATTTTTTTTTTTGCATTTAGATGGTCAATTTCAAGTCCAAAAAAATTGAAAAAATAATCAAATGATTACCATGGCTTATGGTTACATGGAGATTTTCAATTTTTATTTTATTTAAAATGAGTTAATATAAGTCCCAAATCAAAAATTATAACTTCTACATAATGTGGTCCAACATGATATTATGTAATGTTCAATGTCTATTTTCATATACATTGAAAAATCATCCTCTTCAAATATAAACTTTGAATCAATACATATTTAGTTTCTACTATATCAAATATACATAGCTATGTTTAATATGAGTTGATATGTTTAATTTATCACATTTCATTTTTTCCCCCTCCAAAAGGAGAGTATTTATAGTATTAAAAATTAAAATATATAAGTGTACACATTATATTTTATTAAATATATATCCATTTTATTTGCACATCACATTGTTTACATTAATTCTAGATTTAGTAATAAAAAAATAAACTAGTTGCAATTAAATAGAAATAAGCATATATGATTAAAAATATATAATTTATATCTTTCTAACATATTACATTGATAAACAAGTTAAAATGATAAAAATGACAATATAGTAAGAAATAAAGATGAAAAATAAGTAATAAATGATTACACTTGTTTGTTTTTATATAAATTTGAGACTGTAGAAAAACTATGTAATTTGCTCTCAGAATATAGACATTGTGTGATACTTTGGGACATACCCATTCACTATGTGTTGGCTAACAAATTTGTCCTTATCTAAAAATGATTTATTTTGAATCTATACCCTTCTTCTTTCAAGAACAAATAAGTTAAACAACAAATGGGTGAACTGTTGAGAATAGTTCTCCTCTAAATTAAGGTATAGCTCCCTTTGAGATTTTCAATGAATTTAAATTATTCTAATCATCATGATACACTTTTAACCAGAGAGTAATTAAAGGCTAATTAACATCCATACATAATCATGCTATGAATGTGATATCTTTTTCTATAACAACAATGGGTAATAGAATACACATATTCTATCTTCAATAACAATCATATATATATATATATTACTAAACCAATAAATGATAAAAACACATACAATGAATTATCTAATGAAAGAATAATTACCATATGAAAGAATGTTTCACATAGAAAACCCAATTTCAAATACTCAAATGCACAGATTTCAGCATGCAGTAATTGATTCTCCTTTTCATTCACAGATGAAAAATGTTTCAGAAAAACATCATATATATTGTAAACCACAATAGTTTAGTTCAAAAATTTCTTATTTCCCTTTTTCTTCACTATTCTCTCTCATTTTTAACCACTGAATATATATATATATATATATATATATATATATATAGAGTTGCCCTAATTAACCAATCTTTCAAACTAAACTAGAGTTAAAGTAACTCTGACCCATATGGGATTTAGTTCTTACAAATTCATTAAAGGATCAAGTTTTAACCAGAAAACCAACTGAATAACTAAATAAAAGAAATTGTGTAAGTAAGATCATGGCTAAAGTGGCAGATTAGAATCTCTAAATTTGTCATGTTTTGTTGGGTAGGCACATTGAGATTTCTACTCTTGAAATGCTATAACAAACTCTTGGATTTTTGAGAGATTGGGAATATTGATGTGCTATATCCTTGCCTTCTAGATGTTTTCTTCACTCTGAATTTTCTCGATCTTCTCTGCATGCTCTAGGAGTGTGTCGATGCAGTGACAAAGAAGTGACTCTACCTTTGAAATCTATGAGAAATTTTTGGTTAATAAGTTGTTACTTTTTTTAACAATACTAATCTTTTCTTTGAGGATTGAATCACAGTATGGATGTCCTTTTTTGGTGTTCCACTATCTTTTATGTATTTCACATCAATACATTGTAGATCATGTTGTAATGATTGAGTGAATTTAGTAATTTCTCTGATCATTTTTTTGATTTCAATTTCCCTTTTTTGGGATACTAAATTCCTCCATTCAATGTTTTTCTTACTTACATACATTATATCTTCATCCATACCTATCAAATTCTTTTCTAACAAAAACTTTTCTATTCCATACTTTTGTACCTCATCAATTTGATTCATCACACTCATCCATTTGCCTTCATCTTTTATCCACAGAGCATTTTGTGTTTTCAAATCTTCAATAGTAATTATGGTTAGATCATATACATTCTTTAATTTATGAATATATTCCATACCTTTCTAGATGATGCCATTTAACCAATCATCAAATACCATGGCAAATATTTTGTTTATATGTATTTGGTTTAGTATATTTTGATTGATAGGTGATTTTTGATCAAAAGATATGGGTAGTTGGGTAATAGGTTGTGGATTTGGATTATGAATGGCATCGATGTAATCTATCATTATTCATAAGGTCTATTTCAACTCCCTTTTATCTTTCTCATCCTTTCAAATTTGATTGAATATCCTTTTGGTGGATGCTTCAAGATGATGCACATCTATGACATGTGATGCAGTCCCAAGATCTATTTTTTAAATTGTAAAATCTTGAACCGTAGGATCTTGAACTTCCTCATTAGTTTTTAGCCAGGGTAGTTTTGCACTCTAGTTCCCTATGTTAGGGTTGACATCTACCTTGGATGTTGTTTTTAATTTCTTAGATTTAGGAGTTTTTCTTAAGTATTTGCTCACCATGTCTTCCAATGGTAAAGAAAATGGGACTATTTTTCTCTTATTACTAATTGAGCTTTCCAACCATTTGGGTGTAGAATTCGAGACTTTTATACTAGGATTTGATTGATCAGAAGACACATTTGAAATAATCATTAGGTCAGTAGAATTAGAAGCAATCTCTATCTATTATTTTGCACTAACCTCCTCTACCATTGGTGAATCAAATTCTTTATCACCTATTGCTTCTCCTGAATCCTCTTTAGAATTTAAATCCATGATTATTTTTTCAAGAATATGACTCTTTCTCTTGCTTTTAGTCCTTGATCTACTGGCACGAGGAGGTAGAGTAGTTGTAAGGGCCTTCTTAGATTCTTTGATGACAAGATCCCTTCTATTTTTTGAATTAAAACTACTTGCATCATACATATCAATAAGCTGGTTAGAAGAGCTTATTGGGTAGGGTGATTCAACTATTGATGTACATTGCTGGGAAACTTTATTTTGAGTTCTCTCTAGTTTTTGTTCCCTCAACCTTTTCTTAATTTTCCTTATTATAGGGAGGGTCTTAACCTCAATCCTATCTTCTTCATTTTTATCTCAGTTAATTTTTGGAATAGGTGATTGTTTTATCCATTCAAATTGTAGATTAGTCACATGTTCTTCATTATCAAAAATTCTAGAAATGTCCATATTTATTTTAAGGGTAATTATTTGTCCTAAGGATAATCAGGACCATAGTCTTCTTTTAACCTTGAATTCATCTAAACAATCCTCCCAATAATCCTCTAATTGAGGAATATGTGAAAACACTATTCCAAGATCCAAGTTATCCCTAGAAAAACCTTTGCTATTAAATTGGGATCTGGCTGTGAAGTACTAAAAGTTGAAGTTTTTAAGATTCAATTCTAAATTCAAAGCATCAGATATTGATGGGAATGAATAACATCCAAGTTTGATAGGAAAAGATATACAAAATTTATTTTTCATTATAAATTTTTTATCCACATGTGCTAATTGTCTGCCAACTTCTATCAACATAAAATGGTCTAAAACATACCTGGGTAACCTAAAAGGTTCACTGTCAAAACCCCCAACTCTGATATAAGTGAACTTGGGAAATTAAATTAAAAAACTACCATAAATCTTGATCAGATGTATAACCTCATCAGAATCCTCTTATTGATGTTATTTGCTAATTCAAAAGTCATTTTTTTGATAAAACATCATTAAATCTACTGTAATTCTCATAGAAATTATGCATTTGTAATTATGAGTAATAGTCATAAATTTTGTTCTCTTCAACCAAGGGCGCATGAGGTAACCCTACCCATTGTCTTATAGATTCTAGGCAATAGAAGAGGTACGAAGACATATACATTTTTTATTCCCCAAATAATTACTTAGACTAAGATGCAAACATTCAGCTGCAATTTCCACCCAATCTAAATATTTCTCTCCTTAGAGGATCACTTATATGAAAAAGTACATCCAGTCTTCCCAATAATATGCCTAAGCATTGCTATCTAGCTTGTGTAGTAACACCACAATATATTGAACTTATGGAATCATGTGATTTCTTGTCAATGGTCTAGGTAGTCTTGAACCCCCTTTTTTAAATTTCAATAACCAACTCCTTGTGATCTCGCTCTTGTAAATTTATTTCTTTAGTAAAAATAACCATAGGAAGAAGTAATATTGAGGTCAGAATATGGTTCCTTTGGTGGAATTCTCATCACAAAAATTAGGGTTTGTCTATTGATATGAAGTAAAATATTACCATCTATAATTTTGATACACTTGTTTTGAGGTTCATTTCTATTCATGTATTCTATAACTAATTCAGGGCACTATACAACCATAGAAAAGGCTGCAGCTTTGATCAAACCACTTTCTATTGTCTTCTGTATCATAGGATTTAACACAAGATTTCTAGCCCTTTCCCTAAAATTTTTTAAGTCATATTGAACCAGAGAGGTGTCCCCAATTTTAGGAAGAGAACAGATGAGACCAGGACCATGCTCATAACCAAGACATGTATACTTCATGGCTACAGATTGGAGGATATATTGGAAAAAAGAGTTTTGAACTTCTTAAACAATGCTAGAAACTCAAAAGGACTCTTCTTTCCAACCATGTAATGGAAATAGCTTATAGTAAGAGTAGAACTCACCTTAAACGTATTTGAAATCACTATGAATTTGATCAACAAAAATCTTATACCACCTTTGTTGTTCTCCTTTGCATCGCCCAATATGTTTGTTTGCTAAATTTGACTTATTTTCTCTTGATACAGACATTAACTATGTCAAATAACTAAACTAAAACAATACGTGCTAAAAATTCTTGATAAGACATGAACTCTGACATACGTATTAATGGTGAGCATTTTTTTAAATGTGATTTTGATGAGTAATGATTATCTATAACCTCATGAAAATGTAAAACTTTCCACTTTATAATGATTTTTGGATATATTATCAACTAAATCTCCTACTAATTTTGACTTAGAGAAAGCCTTAGAGCGATATAAGAGTATAGTCACTGAATCTTTGACACATTGAAACATTGAACCTTTAGAATGTGGTTCAATTTTGAGGTTCAAAGATATGAGATAAACTACATAGGCTGACAGATAGTTACACGTCTTTTGAAGAAACTTTGAATTTTGAAATAGTGAACCATTGAACCATTGAATTGTTGAACTCCGCTGTGAGGTTCAAGTGGTAGGTTCAATGATACATTAATTTATACAAGAAAACTGAGTGAAAATGACTCTTTACAAAACATTAGGTATTGAACTATTGAACCGTTGAACTCTTGAACCTTGAAAAAGGGTTCAAGTTCAACTGAAAGGTTCAAAGTCATAATTGAAATACACAAAAGGACAAATAGTTCACTTTGAGAAACATTGAATCATTGAACCATTGAACTCTTGAACTCTTGGACTCTAAGAATGGTTCAAGTTCAAAGGTTCAATTATTTATAAATTTTACACACAAAAGATGATAGGTAGGTGAACTTTTGAAAAATAAAGAGCTGACTTAATAAACAAAGGTATGACCAATAAGGGGAAAATGATAAGTTGACTCTTGCTTAAGAAAAATTCATAAAAAATTGAGTAAGGTTGACTCAAAAGGTAACATTGGCTTTGATTGGGGACTACATTTCATGGCAAAATGTAGAGAACTTAGAAACTCTGGTTACGTAGACCATGACATAAAGACGAAAGAAAAGAAGAAAGACAAATAAAAACCAAGAAAAGAAAAAAAAACACACGACAACAAATGAAAGGCTATGTACAAAATAGGGGACACCTATTTCATAATCTATACAGCTTAAGATATTTTCCATTATAGGATAAGGGTAAAAAGCTCCATTAAGATATTCTAATTTAAAAGAATTAGGACCCAGTACCTGATGAATTTTGAAAGTCCCTTTCTAAAGTGAATCAAATTTTCCATGTGATCCTATAGGTTCTCTCCTTCTATCCCATAACAATACTTCATCTCCTTCCTTGAACTTTCTAGGTCTAGTTTTCTGATAAAACATCTTTTTAACCCTATCTCGATGAGTAGTAATCTGATCAACCAATTAATTCCTCTCTTCCTCAATCTTAGTTAAGTACATAACTCTTTTATCTAAAAATATTGAAAGTATTGATCTTTAATAACATTTTGTAATTTAGCTATAGGTAATTCCAGAGGTAATGATAACTGTGCTCTTATCCCATAAACTGCTCAAAAGGTGTAATTCCTATTGCTCTTTTTGGGGTTACCCTGTCAGCCCAGATTGCTTCGTATAGTTTCTTATGCCAATCTTTGGGGTTATCACTCACCAATTTATTCATGATGGCTATCAGATTTTTATTACTAGACTCTACTTATCCATTCCCTTGAGGGTAATAATTTTATGAGTGATAAAGAGAGATACCATGCTCATATCAAAATGAAGTAAGTTCCATTGAAGAAAAATTGATAACGTTATTTACCACAAGCTTTTGAGGAACACCAAAATGTACTAGTATATTTTTTTTGAGAAAATTACATATGACTTCTGAAGTGGTTCTCTTCATGGGGGCTACTTTAACCCATTTCATAAAATAGTCTATTTCTGTTAAAGTGTGTGTATGACCAGCACTTGAAGGAGGTGAAAGAGGTCCAATGAAGTCTAATCCCCATTGTTTGAAAGGTTTTTAAATAATGATAGGCCTCAAAGGCAATGTTGTAAGTTGTGGTATTCCTAAAAACATTTTGCATTTTTCACAATTAACCACCCATTTATATGCATATTCAAACATAACTGACCAACAATAACAATTTATAAGGATTTTGAAAGCTGTGACCTAAGAAGAGAAATGTCCACCATATGCTTCATTATGAAAAAATTCCAATATTTTGTATTGTTGTTCCTTATCTACACACCTTAGAAAGGTTCCATCTAGTCCCTTTTTGTATAGGACATCACCCCAAATGACATATTTTGCTGATTTTAACCTCAGATTCCTTTTCTCCTTCAGGGATAAGTGACTAGGACAATCTCCATAGGTAATATAGTGTGCCATGATTAGGAACAATGGATTTTGTAAGCTCACCAATAGGATAATAGGAAGTTTTTCTTCTTCTTCTTCCTTACTTCCAGCTATTAATTTGCACAAACCTTGACCTCTAACTAATTTGGTTGGCCTAATCTCTAGGTTGTATTCTTGAATTTTAGTAACCTAAGTTGCTCTATTATTGATCCTAACATCTTGTTAAGTCAGGATGCTTTTCACAACCAAACTAGGAACAAATATAACTAAATGAGAATGAAGTATATAGTACTTTAATTGTTTAACAACCTTTACTACATTGACAGCTTGATTCTTAACCAAAGAATATTTAAGTTTATGCTTCTTGAGAGGAACACTCATAAAGGCTATTGGGGCTTCTACATTTAATTCATTTTTTTGTAACAAGATACCAGTCATGGTATGTTATGAACCATAACAATAAATAACAAAATCTTTTTAGAAATTAGGATTTACCAAAGTAGGTGTTTGTGTAATCACCTCTTTAATATCTTTAAATGCTTTATTAGTAACTTCATTCCATCTGAATGCTTGTTTTTCACTCATCATCCTCACACTATGTTTTGTAATCTCAGCAAAATCAGGAATGAACTTTTTGAGAAAATTAATTTGGCCAAAGAAAGACTTAACTCCAGTCCTATTAGAAGGAAGACTTAGCTATTGTATTACTTTAACTCTTTTTGGGTCAATATTGATTCCATCCTTTGAAACTAGGTGTCCCAATAACTTCCCTTTTGTAACACAAAAAATTGACTTCTTAGGGTTAAGAGATATCCCATGACTCCAGCACCTTTATAAAATGGTTTCCAAATCTTTCAGATGATCCTCCCTTTTTCTAGAAAAAATAGTCAAATCATCAAGATAAATAAAAATAATTCTATCTTTCAGAACTTTAAAGGATGAATTCATCACCCATTGAAAAGTTACATAAGTATTAATCAAACCAAAGGGCATATAGTTATAAGCAAAAGTTCCTTAAGGTGTAGTGAAAGCAATTTTATGTTGGTTAGCTGCAACCACACTTATTTGGTTATAACTTAAGAACCCATCTAGCTTGGACATCATTTTTGACCTAACAACGATTTTCAAGATGTGATCCATCATAGGCAAGGGATATTTATATTTTAAACTAGCTTGTTTCAAATTCTTGAAATTAACACCAATTCTTATTTCTCTATTCTTTTTACGTACTGGAAAAATATTTGCCACCCAGGTGGAGTGATGAATTGGATAAATAATCCTAGCCCTCAACATCTTGTCAATTTCCTTAAAGATAACCTCAACAACTTTTGGGTTATAATTTTTTAGCTTCTACCTGAATGGAGTTGCATTTGCTTTCAAAGAAATATGATGCTAAAAATGCCCACACCTAAAATCCTTAAGGTCATCATACCACCAAGCAAATACATCCTTATACTTAATCAATAGATTAATTAATTTGTTTTTCTTCTCTGATGAATAACACCTACCAATGGAGATCGATTTGGGATCAGTCTCACTCCTAATGTTGATTTTCTCACAATCCTCCACTTTGTTATTCTGGGCAAGTTTGCCTTTAGTATATTCATCTTGTCGAGTGAACAAATGTTCTAGAGAGACCAATCCTTTACGAATATTTTTTCCCTTTAATTGAATTACATCATATTTTGAATTGATTCCTAGATTAGGACTAAATTCTTTACATTCTGCTTTAGAACCTTCAAAATAAGTCCCCAAGAACATCTCAACATTCTCTAAGAATTTTTTGATCTACTTATTATTCTTAAAAACTTGCTAATTTTTAGCATTATCTGGGATATTAAGATGATAGACTAGTTCTATTCTATATGATTTTTTTTTGAAATTAGGGTGTGGGAGAAGAAGAGAAGCTAGTACTACTAGAGAATCTGCTTGCTTGTTCTGGTCTTTGGGAATTGCTTCAATAGAAAAGATATCAAAATCTTCTATCTCATCCCAAACTCTATTTATATAATGTCTCAATTTGTCATTTTTAACTAAAAAAATACCTCTCAGCTATTTGGAAATTAATTCAGTATCTCCTCTTACTTTTAGCATCTTTACACTCTTTCCTTTAGCTTCATTTAACCCAAGCAATAAAGCCTCATACTCTGCAATGTTATAAGTGTTTTTAAATTCTAGCTTGTAAGAGTAAGGAAAAGTTTCACCTTTAGGTGAGATTATCATAACCCTTTCTCTTTAACTAGTGATAGCACAACTGCTGTCAAATTCTATGGTCCATAGATCATTTGAATGAACAGACTTCAAGATAGATTCTTCCTTCAAGTCTTAAAAAAAGAGAAAATAGTTACCAAATTCACATTCTTTAAATAAAATCTGAGACTTAGGATCATCAAAAGGGTATACAATAAATTTACATTTAGGTTCAGGTTCTAGCTTGACTTTATGCTTTCCTACTAGAATTTTAGATTCTGACCAATCCAATTTAATCTACCCACCCAAATCTTTGCAAAAATTCTTGCTCAACAACATCCCATAACTAGCAGGGATATCTGCTACTAAGATAGTCAACCTTACCTTTTTATGAAGATAGGTTACAAGAGCAACTCATGCATCTTTAATTTGTTTGAGTAAATAATTCTATTTGCCATGCATGGAATAACATCTACCAAATGTTTTTGTAAAGGATAATCCTAGGGATTTGGCTATAAAATAAGGCATTATATTATCAAAATCTCCTAAGTCTATGATACAATTACTGAGTTTATGACTATATATGAACAAAGAAACATAAAATGGGTTTGGATTCATATCAACTATATAAGGAGTATCATCAGATGAATTGAGGGTCATTTTAAGAGTATGAGTAGGTGATTCAAGTGGAGAAGTAAATAATTGGGCAATGGGAGATTGAGTATTAACATTTAATTGACTCTCAGGTTCAACTTGTGTAGGGCCATTTTTGACAAATTTAACCAATTTATCAAGTTATTTGGGTTTCAACTTGAGATATTCAGTAGGGGATATTTGAATCTTTATAGACTTACAAAATTTTAAACAAGTTCTATGTAATAATTTATTTTTTTGGGTCTTGAGATTAATATCAGAGGCTCTAGTAAAAGGTTCCTTACCTTTAACAAGTACTTATTAAGTATTAGAAAATCTTAGATTCTTCTAACTTCTAGTAAGTATAGCACATGAAGGATTTTCAAGAGTAACCAATATTTCACCTCCTCTTTCTAAATCAGACTCATATTCTAGGAAATGTATTTTAGAGTTGCTAGTTTCCTCAAAGTTCTTTCTTCTTCAATAGCCTCTCCTAACACATCTTGAGTAGCAATCATTTGAGCATATCTAAGCATCTTTGGACAAGAATTTCTATCATGATCAGTAGTCAAATGAAAGGCACACATGTTACATCTTCCAGGAGGAGCTTTAATAGTCAAACTTGGTTATGATGATGTAAGTGGTAATGTCTTTCTAGCATTTTCCTGTTGATTAAAATTTATCTACCAATATCTTGATATGGTTGTTGGAATGAAGTACCAGTCTTAGGTAATTGTCTTTTTAGGGTATCATATCATTAACTAGTCTGTGAACCACAAGATCTGTAAAGGATGAGGGTTGAGCATTAGGTATTTGGACTTCCTTCTTCTATTTTCAAACCATAACAAGATCATCCTCTAATACAACTACCAAGGAATGTGTGAATACTAATTTAATAATTTCACCTCTTCTGAGATGAAAAATTATATCAGGAGACATATAATTAATAAATATATATTTTTGATTCTCAACAGTCGACCTTTTAGCAATAAGAATCTTATGCACAATTCTATTGAATTTAGCTATAAATTCCCTCATGGGTTCATGTATCTCCTTCTTGAGCTGAGTCAATTAAGAAAAAAGGGAATGTTCATCTTGTATGCTTTTGAATTTGTTTTCAAACATAGTTTTCATATCATTCCAGTTTATGATTGAGGAATCAACTAGATGATAAAACCATTGTGCTGCAGTATCAGTTAGAGTTTGCATGAAAAGTCTTATGTATACATCTTGATGTTGCATTCCTAACACACCACATGTTGCTGTAAAGGCACTTATATGCTCCTCTAGTGATTGTCTTCTATCTCCATTAAATTTAAGTAAAATTTTTCTTGCATGTTTAGGTAAAAGATTCAAGTTGGCCCCTAAATTTAGAGGTCCTATAGCTGCTCCCTGAGGTTGGGCCATTGAAAGCAAATTTATGGTAGAAGGAAAGATAGTACCAAAAAGAGTCAAGGCTTGAAAAATATAGGATGTAGAGGGTTTAAGAGGGCTAGGAGGTCTACTACTAGCTTTTCCAACACGGGTAGGAATATAAAGAAAATTTAGGCTTTGCAATGTTTGAAAAGTAGAATCCTCAATTCCCTCTCTTCTCAAAGACCTTTTGCATCTTCTAGAATCTAGCTTATGATATTATAACTATTAATTTTTATGTTGTTCTTAATCTCTTTTCACTTTAAGGGGTTTGATTCTTTGTTGCATTTTCTGCTTGCCTCTTTTCTTGTCTGAGTAATAACAATCTCAAATTATCAGCGAATTCTTCTTCTTTTTCTAATATTCCACTTGCTCTATTATAATCATCGATATTATGATGAGTACACCAAGTAAGAGTATTTAATTGACCAATTAAATCTTCCTGCTCATCTTAAAAACCAAGATTAGGTTGTAAAATAGGAATTATATTTTCATGTAGAAGCACCATTGTTACTTCATAGTAAGGCATCTAATCTTTTAGTAAAGACTTCAAATTTGATTCTCAGTGGAGTCACAAAAAGTTGTTGGCTAACAGATTTGTCCGTATCTAAAAATGATTTATTTTGAATCTATACCCTTCTTCTTCAAGAATAAATAAGTTAAACAACAAATAGGTGAACCATTGAGAATAGTTACCCTATAAATTAAGGTATAGCTCCCTTTGAGATTTTCAATGAATTTAAATTATTCTAATCATCATGATACACTTTTAACTAGAAAGTGCTTAAAGGCTAATTGACATCCATACATAATCATGATATGAATGTGATATCTTTTTCTATAACAATAATGGGTAATAGAATACATAGATTCTATCATCAATAACAATCAAATAGATAAACATATATATATTTTTGAACCAATAAATGATAAAAAACATACAATGAATTATCTAATGAAAGAATAATTACCATATGAAAGAAGATTTCACACAAAAAACCCAATTTCAAATATTCAAATGCACATATTTAAGTATGTAGTAATTGATTCTCCTTTTCATTCACATATGAATAATATTTTAGAAAAACATCATATATATTGTAAACCATAGTAATTCAGTTCTAAAATTTCTTATTTCCCTTTTTCTTCTCTATTCTCTCTTATTTTTAACCACTCAATATATATATATATATATATATATATATATAGTTACCCTAATTAACCAATCTTTCACACTAAACCAGAGTTAAAGTAACTCTGACCCATACATGATTTAGTTTTTACAAATTCATTAAAAGATCAAGTTTTACATAGAAAACCAGTTGAATAACTGAATAAAAGAAACTATGTAAGTAAGATCATGGCTGAAGTAATGGATTAGAATCTCTAAATTTGTCATGTTCAGTTGGGTAGGCACGTTGAGCTTTCCAGTCTTGAAATGCTGTAAAAAACTCTTGGATTTGTGAGAGATTGGGAATATTCATGTGCTTTATCCTTGCCTTCCAAATGTTTTCTTCCCTTTAAATTTTCCCCATCTTCTTCACATGATCTGAGAGTGTATCGATGTAGTGACAAAGAAGTGACTCTACCTTTGAAATTCAAGAGAAATTTTTGGTTAATAAGTTGTTACTTTATTTAACGATAATGATCTTTTCCCTAAAGGATTGAATCATAGTATTGATGTCCTTTCTTGGTTTTCCATCAACTTTTATATATTTCACATCAATACATTGTAGATCATGTTGTAATGATTGAATGAATTCAGTAATTTCTTTGATCATTTTTATGATTTTAATTCGCCCTTGTCAGGATATTGAATAACTCCATTCAATATTTTCTTACTTACATACATACATTATATCTTCATCCAGACTTGTCAAAT
This sequence comes from Torreya grandis, assembly GCA_037957365.1. Taxonomy (NCBI): domain Eukaryota; kingdom Viridiplantae; phylum Streptophyta; class Pinopsida; order Cupressales; family Taxaceae; genus Torreya; species Torreya grandis. Next base: position 740,449 of record JARHVA010000655.1, on the reverse strand, counting down.
TCTTTTCTAACAAAAACTTTGCTATCCTTTATTTTGTACCTCATCAATTTGGTTTATCACACTCATCCATTTGCCTTCATCTTTTATCCACAAAGCATTTTGTATTTTTAATTCTTCAATAGTAATTATGGCTAGATCATACACATTGTTCAATTTATGAATGTATTCCATACCTTTCTAGATAATGCCATCCAACCAATCATCAAATACCCTGGAAACCATTTTGTTCCTGTGTATTTGGTCTAATATATTTTGATTGATAGGTGATTTTGGATCAAAAGATAGCGGCAGTTGGGCAATAGGTTGGGATTGATATACTCTGCCATTAACTGTAAGGTCTATTTCAACTCTCTTTTATCTTTCTCATCCTTCTAGGTTCAGCTGACTATCCTTTTGGTGGATGATTCAAGGTGATGCACATTTGTGGCACGTGATGCAGTCCCAAGATCTATTTTTTCAATTGTAAAATCATGAACTATAAGATCTCGAACTTCCTCATTAGTTCTTGTCCGATCTATTTCTACACTCCATTTCCCTATGTTAGGGTTGACATCTACCCTGGATATTGTTTTTAATTTCTTAGATTTAGGAGTTTTTCCTAAACATTTAATCACCATGTCTTCCAATTGCAAAGAAAATGGGACTATTTTTCTCTTATTACTGATTGAGCTTTCTATCCATTTGGGTGTAGAAGTCAAGACTTTTTTACTAGGATTTAATTGATCATAAGGTACATTTGAAATAATCATCAGCTTAGTAGAATCACAAGTAATATCTATCTATTATTTTGCACAAAACTCCTCTGCCATTGGTGAATCAGATTCTTTATCACCTATTGCTTCTCCTAAATCCTCTTCAAAATTTAAATCCACAATTTTTTAAATATAAATTTGACTCTTTCTCTTGCTTTTAGTCCTTGATCTAGTGGCACAAGGAGGTAGAGTATTTGTAAGGGTCTTCTTAGAATATTTGATGATAGGATCCCTTCCAATTTTTGACTTGAAAGTACTTGCATCATAGATATCAATAAGCTGGTTATAGGAGCTTATTGGGGAGGGTGATTCAACTATTGATGTACATTATTGGAAAACTTTATTTTGAGCTCTCTCAAGTTTTTGTTTCCTCAACCATTTTTCATTTCTCATTATTATTGGGAAGGTCTTAACCTCAATCCTATCTTCTTCATTTTTATCCCAATCACTTTCTAGAATAGGTTATTATTTTATCTGTTCAAATTGTAGGTCAGTCACCTATTCTTCATTATCAAAAATGATAGAAATATCCATATTTAAGTTAAGGGTAATTATTTATCCTAGGGATAATCTGGACCACATTCTTCTTCTGACCTTGAATTCATTTGAACAATCTTCCCAATAATCCTCTAATTAAGGAATATGTGAAAATCCTATTCCAAAATCCAAGTTATCCCTGGTAAAACCTTTACTATTAAATTGGGATCTAGTCATGAAGTACTAAAAATTGAATTTTTTAAGATCTAATTCTAAATTCAAAGCATCAGATACTGACTAGCATGCATAACATCCAAGTTAGATAGAAAAAGATATACCAGAATTATTTTTCATGAATAATTTTTTATCTACATGTGCTAATTTTCTACAGACTTATATCAACACAAAATGGTCTAAAATATACTTGGGTAACCTCAAAGGTTCACCATCAAAACTCCCAACTCTAATATAAGTGAACTTAGAAAATTGAATAAAGAAACTACCATAAATATTGATCAGCTGTATAGCCTCATCAAGCATCCTCTTATTGATGTTATTTGTTAATTCAAAAGTCATTTTTTTGATAAAAATATCATTCACTCTCCTATAATTCTCATATAAATTATGCATTTGTAGTTGTGAGTAATAGTCATAAATTTTGCTGTCTTTAACTAAGGGTGCATGAGGTAGCCCTACCCATTGTCTTGTAGACACCAAACAATAGAAGAGGTATGAAGACATATAAAAAAATTTATTCCCCAAATAATTACTTAGATTGAGATGCAAACATTTAGCTGCAATTTTCACCCAATCTAAATATTTCTCTCCTTGGAGGATCACTTGTATGAAAAAGTACATCTAGTCTTTCCAATTATATGCCTGAGCATTTCCCTTTAGCTTGTGTAGTAACACCACAATATCTTGAACTTTTAGAATCATGTGATTTATTGTCAATGGTTTGGGCAGTCTTGAACCCCCTTTTTGGAATTTCAATAACCAATTTGTTGTGATCACACTCTTGTAAATTGCTTTCTTTAGTTTAAAATAACCATATGAGGAAGTAATATTGAGGTCAAAATATGGTTCTTTGGGCAGAATTCTCATCACAGACATTAGGGTTTATCTATTGATATGAAGTAAAACATTACCATCTACAGTTTTGATGCACCTATTTTGAGGTTCATATCTATTCATGCATTCTATAACTAATTCAGGGCACTGTATAGCCATGAGAAAGGCCACAACTTCAACCAAACCACTTTCTACTATCTTTTACATCATAGGATTTGGCACAAGATTTATATCCCTTTCCCTAAAATTTTCCAAGTCATTTTGAACCAGAGAGGTGTCCCCAAATTTAGGTAGAGAATATATGAGACTAGGACCATGATTGTTGCCAAAACATGCAGATTTCATGGCTATAGGTTGGAGGATATAATGAAAAAAAAGTTTTGAACTTGTTAAATAATGCCAGAAACTCAAAAGGACTCTTCTTTCCAACCAAGAAATGGAAATAGCTTATAGTAAGAGTAAACTCATCTTAAATGTATCTAAAATCACTATGAATTTGAGTAACAAAAATCTTATACCACTCATGTTTTTTGGCTTTACATCACCCAATATGTTTGTTTTCTAAATTTGACTTATTCTCTCTTGATACAGACATTAACCAGGTTGAATAATTAAACTAAAATAATACGTGCTAAAAATGCTTGATAAGACATGAACTTTGACATACACATTAATGGTGAGTATTTTTTTATACATGATTTTGATGAGTAATGATTATCTATAACCTCATGAAAATTTAAAACTTTTTGCTTTATAATGAGTTTTAGATATATTCTCCTCTAAATCTCCCATTGATTTTAACATAGAGAAAGCCTCAGAGTGAGATGAGAGTATAGTCACTGAAGCTTTCAACCATTGAACCATTGAACTTTTGGAATGTGGTTCAATTTCAAGGTTTGAAGATATGAGATAAACTACATAGGCTGACTAATAGTCACACATCTTTTCAAGAAACTTTGAATTTTGAAATAGTGAACCATTGAACTGTTGAACTATTGAACTCTATTATGAGGTTCAAGTGGTAGGTTCAATGATACATTAATTTATACAAGGGAACCAAGTGAACATGACTCTTTACAAAACATCAGGTATTGAACTATTAAACTGTTGAACACTTGAACCTTGAAAAAGGGTTCAAGTTTAATCAGAAGGTTCAAAGTCATAATTAAAATACACAAAGGGACAAATAGTTCACTTTGAGAAATATTGAATCATTGAACCATTGAACTCTTGAACTCTGAGAATGGTTCAAGTTCAAAGGTTTAATTATTTAGAAATTTCACACACAGAAGATGATAGGAAGGTGAACTTTTTAAAAATAAAGAGCTGACTTAATAAACAAAGGTATGACCAATAAGTGGAAAATGATAAGTTGACCCTTGATTAAGAAAAATTCATGAAAAATTGAGTAAGGGTGACTCAAAATGTAACACTATTCCTATGTTGATCATTCCACTAAAAACTTACATAGTTGTGACTTAATGAATGTGGTCAGGTTTGTCCTACTAGGATTTTGTAGTCTAATTTTTCTTGACACCTATTTGTTACTGCCTTCCTATTTATTCTATACCTTTACTTTTTAGATATGTCGAGTAGAATGTGAATAATATATGAATCTCATAAAGAAACTATATTACACTCTAATTAATAGATGGTTATGTATTTGAATAATGACTAAGATAACATTGTAAACTACGTAGAGCTCACATGCACAAAATCACATCTCCATGTAGTTCAATGAGTGATCCAATCACCACTCACCCTTATGTTTAGTTTAGATAGGGTGGATTTAATTTATCATTATTTAATGAGGGGTTTTTAACCTCCTCTTTCATATAAGTGATGATTTAGTTATATGCAATTTAATACCATCCTTTGGCACAAGGGAAATATAGACACACCAAGATAGAAAGATAAAATTATATATGATATTCATCGAATATTTAATTAAATGATACATCAATTTAAACTTGACCTTGTATGTGAATTTTATCTTGATATTTAAAGGTATCTTATGTTTTATTGTAAATGATAAATGGTTTAGTTATACTTTGTATATATGTTGATGTAGGATAACTCATGCATACTTGCCTACTATGATAATATATAAAAATAAGAGTAAAGAAATATGATTCATGAAAATGGGATAATGGGCCAAAAAAATTTAAAGGGACACAATTTTAATGTTTATGTGTATGTCCAAGATGGACCCATATAGTGTATAGGTTTGTCTAGGAGATTATTTTGACTCTATTTCTAGGTAGGACTAGGTCAAAAGTGATAAAATTTATAGATACTTAACAAATACATTTTTTTAGATAAGTGATAAAGTATTTTTAGGCTCAATGGAACAAGTATAGACCTATTATGAGGCTGGGGAAACCTTATAAATAGACTAAAATATACAATTTTCCCAAATAATATAATTTGAGAATAAGACACTTGAAATAAGGGTATTGTTCTAAATTTAGGTGTCTACACACATACTAATAAGTTATCTACACACATACTTTTATTTTTAATATATTAAATAAATATCACATTGACATCATAATAAATTGGTCCCCTTATTTTTTTCATATTAGTTGAGAAATTACAAAATAATATTCCTCAATGAGTAGGATATAACATAATTATAAAAATTAACAAAAATATAATAGTCACTTGATCATAGTTACAATATAAAAAGAAAATATGGTTTTAACTTACATGAAAACTAGTATATATTCAATAAATTTTCACCTTGAGATAGGTTCATATGCAACAAATCAATGAATAATTAAAGTAAGCTATAAGAACATTAATTTATCTTTCCTATAAGTTTCTCAATCTTGTTAAACTTATGGTCTTTTTTGTTGTCATAACTAGACAATATTCATAAGAAGTACATGGAAAAATAACAATTATTATAAGAATATATTAATTTTCATTAATACATGTTCAGTCCAAGATATTGTTTTAAAAATACTCACAATATTGATTATTTTTGAAGATGATAGTGGGAAACATTGATGGAATTTTATCCTCCATTTTAGGATTGATTTGAAATCAACTTAGGGCATGACTACGAATATTTGGCTTCACCATGGAGCCTATGTGGAATAATATCTAAGAGATGCAAAGTCACTACTAGTGGTTCAATATTGATGACCAAGAATGAATGAGGGAATTATTTTAATCTATTAATGGTATTTAGGCACTTTGCTCCAATATTTCCTAAGTGAAAAGGAAAGGGCAGTTCAATTTCTAAAAAAAACACAAAAGGAGGGAAGGGTAAGGAATTAAAAAAAAATCTAAAGATCCAAGTGAAATTAATGCTTTAATAATTGAGTTGAGCACATACACCATAATTATACCATTGTGTGTTGAGTCTCTCCAAAGGATTTTACTCCAATTCTATGCAATGGGAAGAGTCTAGGTAAGTAGATAATAATGATTAATTTGTAATTCCTCACTAAATAGAAATACTAGATGTCTACAGTAAATCACACATAAACTTCTAAAATAACTTACAAGCTATCACACTAGTTATCGTTATTATGAAAGAAATGAGAGGAATTCATAGAGTTTATGATAGGAAGACAAATCATAATCATTGAATTCATAAAGTAAGAAAGTCTTAGAAAAATTATTTGGGAACTAATATTCACTTATAACTAAAATGAAATATGCTTTGATAAAAAAAATATGTCACTTAAAAGATCTGAAATAACATCCATTAATATAACCATTTCTATTACAAAAAATGATCTTGGCCAACTCTTTAAAATTCAAAAGTAAGTGAAGGAAATTACAGGGGAAATCCTAGCTTGATTCCAATAGCACTTTTGAGCTAAAAATTATCGACCTCCAAATTGTAACATGGTTGAAATTTTATATATAAATATGGGATTCACCCCCAACTAGCAAAAGATTCCCATCCTAGGCCATGATGGACACTCTTAGTGGATATAATTGTATAACTTAAAAAATAAATAAAATACCCTTAAGCTCACCCCAAATATATCCATGGTGGAGCACTCAATTGATATGTGGAGGCAATGTGGAAGAGATGGATACCAACTACTTTGACTTCACCTCCCTGACTTCTATTGTAATTACCATGAGGTTAAAATCTCAATATAACTTGGTGAGGTTCATTTAGGGGTCTTTAAATATCATCTCAACCTAGGATGCCAGTCTTTAGTACACCTAGAAGGGAGCCTCCATTAAAACTTGTACTTTTGAAACCTAGTTGATACTCACTATAGATTGTGTTAAAATCTTGAGAACTACCCAACCTCCCTCCTTATTCAACTTGGCCACCTTTTCCTTCATGACATAGTTGAAGTTACCTAGGTGGACCCAAAATTATCCCTTGTCTAGTAGAGTGTGATATGAATTGAACAACACTGAGATATTTAATTATTTGAAATAAACCAATATATTACTTTTTCCATCTTTTAGGGGTCTTATCATTATTTGGGAAAAGAAAATCCACTCATCCATTACAGTCTTCATGATATCGATATAGGTGTGATACAATACCAAATCTAAAATGGGCATCAATTTGAGATTTGGGAACATGCCTTTATCAATCAAAATAATCAACGTCTAACACTTCCCATAAATTATAGTGACCCTCTCTAGATAGTTTTGGGTTTACTAGATGAGCACTTAGGTGTCCTCCATAGTCCTTACCACCTTCCCCAGAGTGGAGAAAATTTAAAAGAGGGAATTATTGACATTCCAAATTAATACAAGAGGGAAAGAGATCTTGAATTATGACTTGAGAGTTTTGACTTAGCTTTTCATGTCCTTGAGAATATTCTTTAGCATATCTTGCATCACTTAGAGGACTGAGAGTGGGTCTTCTGCCTTTTTCTCTTCTCTTCCATGAATCCTCACCTTGGTGAGAGAGAATAAGTCTTATTAGTTATGTCAAACCATAGGGTTACCCTCTTGCATGAACTTTAGGGTGAGGATCTTATGCATGCTCCCCATGGTGTGGTTAAAATACCACTATACCTTTGGGGTACCTTGTATTGTCATTTCCAACACCTATGATATCAGGACCATTCTTTGGGTCTAGGGAGGTTTTAGTGGGGTGGTAGATATAGTAGTGGTAGGTGGAGGATGAGGTGGAGGTAGAATGGAAGAAGTGGAAGGAGTGAATGATGAAAGCAATGGAGGAGGAGGAGGCATGTGAGAGAAATGGGGTAAATGAATGGAGAAGTCCAAGAGAACATCTATGCCTACTATTAACTCTAGTTCATGCCTACCTTAAGGGTGATGAATCCCATGAGGAGGGTGTTTAACATAATGGAAAAGATTGATTGATTAATGATGAGTCCATGGGTGGTCAAGGTGATGGAAAAAGGGGGATAAATATCTATGAGAGGATTCAATGGATTGAGTCTCATAGTCGTAGAAGAGACTAGTAAGGGATGTGAAAGTAGAGTAGTCAATTTATACATAGGAGTTCAAGCATGAAATACCTTTATCTTCTTCCTTGGTCTTTTACATAGGTTATCTTTAGACACTATTCTAGATATATCCAAGATAGAAAGGGCTATACGGGTTGATGGTGGGAGATAATGCGTTACCAAAGGAATTAAAAGGATGGTACTAGTCACTAGACATATTCAAATGGGCACACTTGTTCCTAAAATAGTTGAGGTGGTCGATGGAGATGGGGCACTTTCAAGCACTTAAATTTTAAGAATGGCCAGTGGGGGCACTGAAAAAGTTCCAAATTAGGGAATAGAAGGTTTAAATGAAAATGAAGGAGGTAGGATATTAGGAATGACAAAGGCCATGGATGTTTGGGTGAAGAGAATAGGTGGTTAAATTAGGAAAAGGGGTGGTGCTTTAAGAGGTAAAGAGAAAGAGGAGGGATTGATGGGAGGAACTTTCACTGGTGCTTGATATTGATCCTATTTTGGGCTCATTTATCAGCTACTTTTGACATCTAACCTTAGAACTTGGGTGGCCTAAGGTCAAGGTGCATATTATGGATTTGCTTGTGCTTGGGCTTCTTGTCATCAGGTCACATGAGTTTGACTTGGTTGGGGTTGAGGCTCCTGACCTATGAGATGTGAAGGAGGTAGATCCATGGCAAGGGGAACTAATGGTCATGGGGGAGAATGGAATGGGATCCCCTATAGGATTATTTTGTAAATTATGGTGGGAGTTAGTGTGACATCCCCTAATGAATGAATGTAGAGGGGGTTCAAGAGAGCTTAGAGAATTGGATATTCTTACCTTTTTCCTTCTTATGAGCTTTGATCCTTGTGAGCACCTCTAGGTCATCCAAAATATTTATATATAACTCATCATCATGTATTTTAGTGGCCATAATTATCATTGAGGTGAGTTGAGTACATCTCTAGATGGAATTAGATCATGCTCTTTATGTCCTAGTCCTATGGTTCAACTCTTCCCAATGCCAAAGAGTCCCAAATAGCTTTTATATTTTATAAGGGAGGGAAAGTTTGGTAGACATGATGCTTGATTATGATTGGAAGAGGTAGGTAGGCCTTCTACTAGTGACTAATGCAGTGTTCAAAAATAAAATCCACCAATTGATAAGTGATTTTAACCTTTTTATGATAACAAAGGATGTGAAATCATACATTGATGGGTTCCTTGAGGATACCTATGGCCTAAATGACTATTTTCACTTGAAGATATAAATAGTATCCAATGGGAGCCAATGAATCTATGATTTCTTATGATAGATGAGGCATAGGGGCCTCATTGATCACATTGTATAACACTAGGTAGAAACACTCAAAAGTGTTCCAAATGTTGTTTCTGTATTAGTGTCCATTTAGTTTGTAAAAAAATACATGGATCATAGGGCTGTTAAGAACCCATAAAGGAAAGGAAGAGGGATTTAAAGTGAGCATCCCATAGACTACATCTACAATATATCTCATCATGTAAAAAATTTCCCCCACATGTACATCCAATAAAGCTCTGACCATATTAAAATTAACCACTCCTCTTAGGTTTGGGATTTAGGACCCATCCAAGATCATATGAAGTATTAGTACCCACTATTCATTGACATGAAGGCAATTCAAGTCCCTAAACAGATAGTTCAATAGGATCATACCAATCCTAACCCCTTCCTTGAAGGTGTGGACCATGTATGCATTGACATCCTCTTTATTTACCCATTTAGCACCTGTGTTCTTTTCCCAATCCTTAATGAGATCACATATTTGGAAGGTGTTAGTCTAGGTCTTCACCAACATTGAGTCATATGAAAAGTGGGGTTCAAAATATTTTAGTAAGCTTGGTAGGCTATGCCTGAGATGTTAAAAATTTGGTGTTAAGAGATAGATGAGCAAACCCAATCATGAACATCATCCTACACCCATCTGGTAATGAGGAGTATCTTGCTGAATAATCTAGTGTAGGGGAGGAATTTAAACATAACAATAACTTAGCACAATTTGTACTTATGTTATGCTCATAAGGCATATTGAGACTCAACACATCATCATCATCATCATCATCATCATCATCATCGTCATCATCATCATCATCATCATCATCATTGGTAATTAACTCTTTAGGCACCATGTCAATGTACTTAAATATTTCATTATAGTAATTAAATTGAGTCAAACCATCTAAGAATAGAGTGTCTTTGTACTGAAGCTCAACCTTGGGGTTTAAATAACATGAAACTATTGTTGTGGGATGAAATTTGGTGAAAATGTTGGGCTAAAAAAGAAGGTGGCAAAAGCATCAGGTGGTATAAAAAATCAAAGAGATCAAATTTGGTAGTCCAAATATATAATAGATGATTATATTTCCTTAGACACTTATACAAATTTTCATTTATACCCCCATGCATTAATGTAATTTGGATACTCATCCATCATGGATTCAAATTTGAGTGGGTGGCTCAATCCTTGACTTGATTTCCAAATCTATAGTTAAATTTGGAGTATATGATTACATGTTTTTACCAGATTCATTAAAGGTGATGTGACATTTTTAACTTGTAAAATTAGGGTCTAGTTACCCACTTCATCACTTTATAGAGTGGGGTGAGTGCATGGACACCTCATCCTTAAAGCCTCCTTAGGGTTCTAAGTTTGCACCATTTTTCATAACCTGACTAGTCTTCATGTTAATGATCAAGACCTAAGCACAATTCAACACTTCATTTTTATATATTTAGGGGGAAGATGAGATGTAAACTAGTGACATGATGCATCCTCTAATTAGCTCCCTATGGTTCCACCTATTACCTCATTCTAACCATCTTGGGGCCTTTAGAGGGGCCCACTTGCTAAACTATTTGACTATGTCACATGTGCTATGATACATCTAAATATACTAGAGTCTAACAGCCTTATAAAACTAAGAGACTAAATTTTATGACCACAATCCATTTTGTGCTCCCTTATTTCATTGGGATCTATAGGGTTTTGACATCTTTGTCAAATCAGGGGATTGACAAGTCTGATAACAATGAAAGCTTCATTATTAAAATTCAAGCACTAATGACCTTTAGGGCATGTGGCATCTCTTGGTTAAGTTAGGCTCTCCTAGGTGATAACATCTCTATCAAGACAAGAGACTAACCACTCTATCACTATTTGACATGGCATTCACTAGTTGGGCCAGGATATCCCAAGATATGACATATCTATTAGGTACATGAGATTAACCATTTAGCTTTTGGTGTAGGGTAATTGAATGGAGTACTGATGGTGTCTGATCTAGGGACACAATATATTTTGTGATTGCATTAGGATTTTATAAGATTTGACATCTCTATTAGGCCTTAGAGATCAACACAACTAACAAAAAGCTTCATGGCACTCATTGATTGCATTAGGCTCTCCTAGAATTTGACATCCTTGTTAGACCTAAAGACTGACACATTTGACACCAACCATGTGGTGATTTTTTATTAGAAAACTTATAGCTACCCCTTGGCCAACTATCATGAATCCATGTAGTGTCAAGAATTTGACAGATGGAAAACCCTCTGTAAAACATAAAAATGACTAAGTGAAATTGAAAGGAATAATTATCTATTAACTACTCACCTAGCTACTAGCTAGGCTATGTAGCTTCACATAAGACTTCAGGATTAGATACACCAAGAATAATAATAAGACTTTAGGAACCTCTAAGTAAGGGAAAACCTATAAAACTAACATGTTAAACATTTGAGGCATGAGTACCCACAATAATCATGAAATATAGATGGGATTTTCCTAGGTCATTTTCACAAACCAATGAACCATGCTAGTTGGATAGATTGGTCATTATCCACATCATTTATTCAGGGAGAAAAAATAAATAGGCAACATAAGATTTTAGAGACTTGGCAGAGGCAAGACCAACCAAAATGTGAGAATTTTAAACTCTAGTTATGAGTTCTTAGAAAGATGGGTCTCGTATTTCTTAATAAAATGGGGCATGTTGGCCACAACAAATGGATAATTCCATGGGAAATGTGGTGACAAGCACTGATAACCTAATATGTTAAGATTCCATTCCTATAAAACACATAGACTATAAAAGAGAGTTTTATACATATCAAAAAAAGTGCTAGAGTCATGTAATAATAAGTGACATATTAAGATAGGGTTTCTGCTATGTCTCCTGTGCACGTGCTCCCAAAGAATTTGAAATTGGTTGTAGTGAATCCAGCAAGCAGTGTGGCTGTGGCCACCATTATGGGTGGGGTTTTTCCTGCTAGTGAGGGGAGGGATCAAAAAGCTATTTCTTTTGTAGGGACTAGAGATACAACGGCTCTACGTCCGGCCTATGCTCTTGGTTCAGGGTATGGACCTAGGGGGAGAACCTTTGCAGATGTGGTGGCCTTCGAAGTAGATATAAATGATGCATTTACTCATGCCACATTAGGGCAAACTCACGTATCGCCTGTAAGTGCTTTAAAACCTATGAAGGTAACTCTAGACCCTGATTTAGTGGAAAGCATTGGCCAATCAGAAGAACGGTTTTCCTCTTGTGCCGCCATTTTTCATTTTCATGGTTTCTGGCCTTCTCTTGTAGATCTATAGGATTTGATTTCAAAGAAATGGATACAAATTAAAGATGGTCAGATCCATCTTTGTGCTAGGGGATTTTTTATAGTAATTTTTAAAAGTCCTAAAGATAGAAAATCTATTTTGTGTCACAATAATTTTTCTTGGTAGGGTAGATTTCCTCTTATGGCCAAACCTTGGCATAAGGATTTTAATCCTCTCTCAGAATCCTTTAACAAGCTCCCTATATGGGTGCAGCTTCCTTATCTTTCACTACACCTGTGGCAAGAGGTAGTTTTTAAAACCATTGGAAATGCTATAGGGGAATTTTTATATGAAGAAGATAGTCTGACTCTTAACCATTCGACTTGTGCACAATTTTTGGTAGATTTGGATGTTTCTAAGGGCCTTCCTGAGGCGATTTGCCTTAAATCACCAAGGGGTACCTGGACATAAATTTTGGATTATGAGGGGATCCCTTTTCGGTGCAGGAAATGCCACCAAACGAGACATATTATTACTCATTGTGTTGCTGGGAAATCTCATCCTAGACATTCACCTTTGGTGGCCTAAGGGTTCCTCTAAACATAATTTTGACAAACAACCTCTGGAAGTAACTTTAGAATCTGAGACTGAGAATGAGGAAAGTTTGCAATCTGAATCGGAAGATGAAGAAGAATAATTGGTGAATCATTCTAATGAAGCCCCTGTGGTGGCTGTGGTTAGTGATACTGTTGAGCCAGAGGAGGAGGTGGTGGTATCTTCCCCTATTCTAGAGGATCTCTTAAAGAGCTAGACTATGTTTAATTCTCATAAGGATTTTATGCCCTCTGGAACCCAAAGATCATTGTCTTCTGAGGCATGGGTTGCTGAGGCAGCCAAGGTGGAGGATGGATGGATAGTAGTTAGGAGAAAGAAGTCTAAGCCTTCGGTCCCTCCTCTTGATATGAATCTTCGGTCATGTAAAAAAAAAATCTAAACTTAAAAGATTCATCTAAAGTTCCCTTTTGCTGACTATTTTTTTCGAGGGTAGTAAACTGGTCGAGTTTATTGGTTACTGGACTGGAAGGTTGTTTAGCTAGCTGTTCCAGTTGGTTAACTTTTAGTTCAGTGTTTGACTGCTATTTTTTATGGTCATATTTTTTGGTTACAGGTCCATGTAAAACTTGGTATTGGTTCTATTCTATAATTAGGTTCTTTTGTTAACCTGGTTGTGCTTTAAGGTTTATCTTTCCCCTTGTGTAGGGTTTTGGGGCCCCTTCAAAACTTGTTTTTACCTTAATCTAAAACAAGTGGCATATTAAATTTTTACCCTATAAAAGACCACCAATGTGTGCAGGGAGTGATTTTTTAAATAACTTATCCAATCATGAAATTTATTAAATCAAACAAGGTTAAATTAGGAAATGGATTTGTGTGGGGGAATTAATGACCTCATGGCTTGGATGGGAATGACAAAGGTATTTATCTACTTCCATCTTGGTGTCCATATACCCAATAAATATACCTTTGGTCCCCTTACAAGCCTTGATCCACTACCTAAATAACCATTTAAAGGAAGACTCTAAATTTAAATTCTATAATTTTTTCTACTCTTGTTTCAAGGTTCCTTGCGAGGATATTAATAAGTCTTTCTCCATTGAGGGTTCGTGACCAAGCCATGGGTGATAGGATAAATAAGCTTTGAATATATAGTAGACTTTGATTATCCTTAATTATGCCATATTTTATAAGATATATTAAGTACAACTTGGTGGCCTCTATTGTGGTGTAAGCTATTCTAAAATTGACTTTCTTTAGTGAGATTTGTATGGCCCTCAAGATCTGAAATGTAAAAGACTCACTCACCACCCATGTTTTTTAGGGATTGAAGACAACCTTATCTCTTTATAATTTGATAATGATTTTTTGGATTTGGTCATATCTAGTAGTGGTCACTAAATTCTATTTTTTCTAGGGAGACTTCTTAGTGGGGTTCATTTTCTCAAATTCGATCAAGGGTCTGACTTGAGGCAGGTGAATGCTAAAAGGACACAAACAAATAATAAAAACAAAGGAATAAAGAAAGAAAACACATAATAGATAAATTAAATACACGACTAAAAAAAACTAACCTACTATATACATTATCTCCACTCACTAAGGATATTATGAAATTACACTAGATGGAGTAGTCAAGAAGTAGTGCTTCAAGAATTATTTATTTACTAGGAGTAGAAGGTCATTTCCTTCTAGGTCCTTAAGGTAAAAGTCATTATAGCTAAGGATTTATACTATTTGATAGGAGAAACTTAGAAGAGGATAAAAATTTGAGTGTTCATATTTATTTTTGTGGTCTTTGTCCCACATTAATACCAACTCAAATATCCTAAAATTATTGATTTGAGCCTTCTTATCAAACCATCATTTGATAGTACCCTCATGCTTGATAAATCTTAACAGAGATTTTTCCTAAGCTTCCTCTAACTAAATGATATCTAAGAGCTAGGAATTTACTTTGTCATTTGGTTTACGGAATTGATACATGAATATATAAGTTAGTAGTTTGAGTGTGACCAACATGATTGGCTTCAATCCATAGATTAAAAGGAAATGAGAGCTCTTGAGGGCTTATTTATACCTAGTGAAGTCATCCCATAAAACAAACTTTAGTAATGAGTGTAATTATTGGGGCTTCTCTCCTACATATTTATTAATGGTATCTATTAAATTATTATTGGTGGATTTGGATAATCCATTTCCCTGGGGATAGTGATTGGATGAGAACCTCATTATGCTACCATTATCATAAGCCCATTATGTGAATTTTGTGGACTAGAATGCATAACCATTATCACATCATAAATATTAAGATCATAAACTAGGTGGTTATAACATTCTCCATGAATTTGATGACCTCGATAGTGATACTTATTTTTTTGGTAACTTCCTCAGATCACCTTATGCAATGATTTATTATCATGATAACAAACTTGTGGTTATTTGTTGAGTTAGGGTTAATGACCCCAATGAAATCTAGTCCACATTAAGCAAATGGGGTTGAATCCACCTTGGGATAAAGTGGCTTTGTTTTGTGGGTCTCCCTCTTGGCAAAAGTCTAGCACTGATGACCAATGAAAACATGAACATGAATATATTTGGATAATGTAAGCCAACAATAATTTGATAAAAAAACCTTGTGTCATGTGCCATTTGCATCATGGTTATTAGATCCCAATTTTTCATGGAAATGTATCATCACTTCCTTGGATTTGTCTAGGGACAAATATCTTAGGTAGATTCCCTCATGATTCTTTCTAAAGAGATTTCCCTTTTTTAGCATATACTGCATAGATTTTAACTAGAGAGCTCTCTTTTATGTATGGGGGATTCCAAGTGTTTTATTATTATATAGAATAAAATTCACAATCAAAGTGTAATTTTTTGGTTGTATCCTTAGTTCTTGGTCTATTTTATGTACAATTATTCTCAATTTTATCTCAATTATGATATGGGTAAGGCCTTGTCCTCAAACTAACTTAGCTGATTTGATATCCAAGTCATACTCCTACAAATTATCCATCCATTGACCTCTATGTTCTCCCAACTCATTCTAACCCAACATTTGATTTATGATCATGTATTAAATGATAACATGTACCTTATTCCTAAGAATATAATGCCTAAATTTCTTCACTACTTTGACTAGGGCGTAGGCATGTTTATTGAGAGTAGAATATATTAGTTCCATGTCCTTGAGATTAATGTTCATAAAAGCAATGGATGTTCTTCTCCATTAGATATCTAGGTGAGGAAGGAAAAAATGGTATGTTTAGAAGAAAATGGGTAGATATATCAATCTTGCATATAGTTTGGGTTGATGAGGACCATGTCTTACATATTGGCATCCTTGATTTCTTGGAAATCCTTCATTGATTGTGTGTTCCATATCACCTTTGCATCTGATTTAAACATAGAATTTAGAGGTTTTAAATTTTTTTCAAATCAAAAAATGAATTTACAAATAAAATTAATTTCCAAAGAAGGATTTTAACTTTTTATTGCTTTTAGGTAGAGACAATTTAGAAATAACATTAGCTCTTTTTGGATCAATAAAAATACCTTATTTTGTGATTTTATGATTGAGAATTTTACCTTTGATAATATCAAACATACTCTTCTTGGGATCAAAATAAATACCATATCTTTTGTACCTTTCAAAAAATTCCTCCAAGTGGTGTATGTGATTTGAATTGTACTTTGAAAACATAGATAAGTCATCCATATAAATTATTATACACTTGCTAATTAGTATTTCAAAATCAAGGTTGATTGCTCTTTGAAAGGTTTCCCTAACATTGATTAACCCAAAGGGAATTTGCTTATAGGTGAGTTTACCCCATTTAGTGGTGAGTGCAATTTTATCCTGGTATTCTAAACCAACCAAGACCTAGTTATGTCCTGAAATGTCATCCATAAATGAAATCATATAGGATCCACTCAACATTTGAATTACTTTATCAAATGAAGGTAGAAGGTAATTATCTTTGTCTAAAGCTTGGTTCAAATTTTAGAAGTTTACACACAAGAAAATTTATCCATTTTTTTCACACGAGCACTAAGTTAGCCACCCAAGTAGAATGGTAAACTGGGAAAATTATACTAGCATCGAGTAATTTAAGACCTCTTTATGTATTAAAGATTCCATAATTAGGTTTATTAGTCTCTACCACTATCTGAATGGTCTTTATTCTAGATTTAGGGGATAATATGAGTGATCACTCTCATGTTAATGACCTTAAGGTCTCCATAGGCCTAATAAATTACATCTTTATATCTTAGTAGTAGTTTTTTCAACTACTTCAGCTCATAATATATACAGTCAGGGACCACATTAACCATTAGGGGGTTTCTACTAAACCAAGGTTGATGAGATGACATTTTTGGTCTTCTAACTTAGGCCTAATTATTTATAATGTGGGGTATAAAATGTCAAACACTCTCTTTAATGAAATCATCCCATTTGGGATATGATTCCCTTGAATATTAAGGATCATGTCCTTGTATAACTCATTACCATGGTTTTCCTTGTCTACCTCATCAATGATCTAGGTTTTAAATACCCTCATGATATTAAGGAATTGGATGATGTGATAGTTGTATTTAAACAATTAAAAGTTAATCACATTATTAGGGAAAAATGGGAAAGGGAAAATTTCCATAGATAAACCCTACAAGTCAGTGTCATCTATAAGGGTCAATCTCACTGTTGTAGATATGAGTGAGTTAGCAACTTGATTTTCTTCCCTACGTATAGAGATGAAATTTGATCTACTAAACATTTTGATTAAGTCTCAATAATTTTAATTAAAATTTACTCTTGATTTGGTTGACTACCAACTCAGAATCATTGAATACTCTAAGTTCATTTTCCTTGTGTTTCAATGTAAACTGTAATCCTAGGATTAACACGTCGAACTATGTTAAATTCTTCATGCATGGAAACTATAACCTATATGATACTAGAAATTCTATATATAGGGGTAAATTTGTTGGAATATAGCTACTGAGAGAGGGGTGAATTAGTTTCCTTAAAATAATCCTTCAATTTCACTTATCATTCATGAAGCATTCACTCACATAAATACATTAATCAATGCATAAACAAACATATATAAAATAAAACAACATAAGAACATAAAATATAT
Source organism: Torreya grandis (assembly GCA_037957365.1). Taxonomy (NCBI): domain Eukaryota; kingdom Viridiplantae; phylum Streptophyta; class Pinopsida; order Cupressales; family Taxaceae; genus Torreya; species Torreya grandis. The sequence continues at coordinate 722,458 of JARHVA010000655.1, read as the reverse complement.
GTGGAAAACCCTCTTGGGGTATAGAAACCACTAAAATAAAACTTAGACTATAGTCCTATAATAAATTAATCAAGATTTAGCGAGGCATGAATCAAATAAGGATCACCAACCCCTTACTAGTGGAACACCAACTCAACTAGTCCTTTAACAAGAACCAACTTGTAAGGAGGTACCAACTGCCTTCAACACTAAATTAGATAACTTAAACCTTTGATCACCTTTGGACACATTTTTATCACTCAAATTAATATGGACACCTTATTTTTCTATTCTCACTCTTTATCTCTATCAAACAACCTATTAGGCATTCTCGCTCAACTAACCCTTTCCTTGGTAGAATTAGGTCATATGATATTGCTCATCACCTATAAAAACATAGTTATAAATTCACACCAGGCTCAATAAATATATTTTATATTATTAAATCCATCTACCTAGTTTTTAAACCTCTATATCCTTCAATTATATCCTCATTAATTCTAACTAGTCAATTAGGCCTATTATACCTTCTTTTTATACTTGACTCTTGATCTCACCCACCTTGGTTAGACATAAACCTAACCATACTAGGATAGCAATTTAAATAGATAAAATAACATGTTTCACATGTGAAAAAACCATTACATGGGTCATTCATTATCCATAATAACCAAAACCACCATCAGGCCTAATAGAGACCTAATGTAATTAAGCCTTCTCAAAGCACACATTTCACATTGGCTATCTTGAGACACCTTGAGCCTCAAAAAATGGATGAAACACTTCATAAATTATTTAATAAAACACTTTATAATCTCAACTTACATCCCCAACAACATTAACCTCATTTCACTCCTTGAACCATACCATTAGGTCTACTCGCAATTAGGCCTTCTCATTGGCATAAAGTTTGCCTCATAAATATGAAGCATACATTCAACTTTTACACATAACCCCCCAAAAAAATAACATTTATAGAACTTACATGACCTCATTTTCATCACTGTGTCCATTATATTTCACAATATAAGTCAAAATACCTCAAAATGAACATCTTCATATGCTTAATCAAAATTTCACATAGTCTTCAAAAACCTAGTCAAGAGCCTTTGAATTTTCACACCTTAATAGGAGTTTATAATGCATAAAAATACATTAAAAACACCATATGAGACATATATAACATATTAATGTGAATTATATTCTTAAAATCTATGCAACAAGACTTAGGAATGCTATTCTCACTCACACATAGAAAACTTTCCATAGCTCTAAAAACATAGTCATGAAAACTAAGACATTGAACACCTATGTGAACACTTTTATAAAATTAAAATGGTTTTAGATGATTATACATACATACATACATACATACATACATACATACATACATACATACATACATACATACATACATATATATATATATATATTAAAATTTTCATTATCAATATTGGTCTTATAAACCAATCTCATGTCTTTACCCTATACAAACCTCATCGTGTGAGACAGGTGACTTTGAGAACAACTTTTTTCTTGTATAAGAGAATAAATAGAAATTATAATCAAAGGGGAATAATGATATATGTATTTAATAATTACGCCATGCATTTGGATCCATCCCTAATCCATTTCAACCCATCCCTAATATCATTCTCTCTTCTACCTAGTTTTCTCATTGTCTTCCTTATTAGGCCTATTTAACAATAGGTTAAATTTCATGACTAGTTTAACATATTTATGTTATTTAAACTAATTATAAAATTACATGGGAACAAAATACAAGTCTCACACATCATCCTTCAATCATTTTCATGCTTTGACCTAGTCAACCATGCCTACTGCATCAAAAATATGAGAAACAAGGGCTTTCCTATAGATTATACTCACTCTTCTGATAGGCTAATGCCACCTGGAGAAAATTTGGATAATCCTATAAATTATAACATTAACAATCTAGGTCATCCAATCCATTCTGAGCCATTTCCAACAATATCTTTACTATTAGGTCATTATGAGGGTTTTAAGAGAGTTTAGACTAACTTCCATTATTAGTAATCATTCGTAAATGATCACCACTTAACTCTAAAACCAATGATAGGAAATTTGAGATAAGTACCTTCCCCAATTTAAATTAACTTCTTAATATCTCATGAAAAGTTTTCATATGCCAAAAAGCATAATAAAACTCTTCTTGGGTCGTTACACCTCATTCTGTGTACACAAAAGACTTCAAAAGACTTCAAAAACCAAATTTCATGCTTTCTCCTTAAGATATGACCTTAGACTTGGTAAAAAAAATTGATAAAACCTCTCACACCTATGATTCTCATGATATCTAATAGCTTGGAAAATTATCTTGACCCCTAATTAGTCCACATTAGGTTTCTTTCCATATTAGCCCTAAACCTATAAGCCATACTTAGAACTTGAACACACCTTGAAACCTCTTATATTACTCTCAACACCTTATTACCATGTCATATTAACTCATAAAATTCTAAATCATTTCTAATATTATTCTCATAAGCCTTATATTTTTCACTTTGACATGTTAACATACCTATGCCTTCTCATTAGGTCTCTTCATACAAGGACTAAGCCTCAAAACTGACCTTGTAACTTTACTAAAGGTTGCTTTGCCTCTTTTTCATGTTTAAAAAAATTTATACACTCTTTCATTCATTATATATTTATCTTGAAACATGACATCAATCTTAAAAAAGTTACCAGGTTGCCTTCAATTTCTTACTCAACAAAGAGACAATAGGTTGCCTTCAAATTCTCTCTTATCATAGACACCTTCTCACATACCACTTCACCATGCATGGAATCAAATTTAACCTTGAAATTAATGACATACATATTGAATTTGACATTAATGACAACATAAATATCTCAACACTAAAAATAGGAACATACCTCTATAATCTCCCCCTTTACCATTGATGGCAAACACTCAAACAAAGCTGATCATTCTCATTTCCCCAAGCCATAACTTTCTCCTCCTTTGACATAAATGATAAAGTTTAAACTATTAAAAAGTAACTAATATTTTTACCTAGAGAAAAAATCTTATTCTCTCCAAATAAAATCATTCTCTCTCTCTCTCTCTCTCTCTCTCTCTCTCTCTCTCTCTCTCTCTCTCTCTCTCTCTCTCTCTCTCTCTCTCTCTCTCTCTCTCTCTCTCTCTCTCTCTCTCTGTCAATAGCTCAACATAGATTGATTGCTATAGATCTTCTTATCAAACACACATGTTCTTAGAGCATAATTGGATCCCCTTATCTCCATGATATTTTTAGAAATTTCATGAATGTGACTTGGCTTTATCAAGTAATTATTGGAGGTCTAAGTGTTCAAGTCCCAAGTTGAAAGTAGAAGTGTTCAAGTCTCACTCTCAAACCTAGTCCAACATGGGGATGACTCTAAGTTGTGGGTTACCTAATGCTGGGTTAGACCTCTAAGATTTTTTATGTGGCTAGCTCCTCAAATATGAAAATTTGAATACCTCTTATTAAAACTTAATCTATTGTGATGAAAAGGGGATAACGTTAATGAATGGAAACCTACTTGAGTGTGGTAATGCACCAAATGTTCAATGATCCACTCTCAACTTAGGCAATTTCATAACTACTAATGAATCCAATGGGGATAAAGGTTGTTTAGATTCTATGACAGGGTTCCAAACATGATTATTATTCATGAAGGTTGAAAAGATACCTTCAAATTGAAGTATATAAAGAGATAGGTCTATATAAGGCACTATGAACTTATGACACTTCAAGAGAAACCCCACTAGCTAACACTTCACACAACCTACAAGAAAATAACAATCTTAAATCAAGGTGCATGAAGGACCTATAATAGTTTTGGCATGATTTATGGGACCTGAATACATTCTCTTTGGAATAATTTAAGTTTGGAGATAAGGAGAGGTATTTACAGAAGGGTACATCCACCATCATTAGAAGCTGAAGATTCTCCAAGTTGTGGATTTCATAACATCATCCAAACAACGTCTGTCATGCCAAGGTTTACTAGAAGGTCAAATAGTAAAGTTATTCACTTTGAATTCATTGAGATACCTTCTAATTCATATAAAATATCAAGATTAAATAGGACAAGTCCTTATCCCTAAAATAAGTATTCATCTCTTAGTCATCATATTATTTTAAGAATTATAATCCCCACTATGCAAATGATAAGGCCTAGAATGCAAGTTTTTGTATCCTTCAATGGTGACAACCCTCTTAACCTTAAACAACATGATGATATCCCTACTACCTCCTTGAATAGTTTTCCATAGTTTATAGGAGAAAAGTACACCACCCCTGTAGAGCACATAACTAACATTTTAAACTTTTGTTAAGTACATAAAATTATGCAAGAGAATATATCCATTAGACTATTAGCCACATCCTTGAGAGGAAAAACCTTGAAATAGTATAGGGATCTATATTTTTCCTCAATTACTACTTGGGATGATTTTGGTGGTTTCTTATGTAAATATTTTGAGGATAGAAGTGACCATGTATCACTTGTTGAACAACTCACTTCAATCAAGAGGGCACCCCAATAATCTATGGTTGATTTTAACTATAGATTCCAAAAGACTTGGGATAGGATCCCTACTACCATTAAGCCCATACCAAATTATTATTTTATTTATTATTTGAGAGAATTAAATTTAGACATTGTATTCATGATCTAATCTATGGGTGTGACATCTCTACTTGGCGCTTATGAGATAGTTATAAAGGCAGAAAACTATTTGATACAAGTAGGAAAACTCATACTAAGACATATCATGCCACTTTTTCCTAAGATTTAGCTAACCCCACCTACTATTACTCCATTTCCCACTTCAAAAAATTAATCCCAACTTGATGATGGTCAAGTGGACAAACTTGCAAGATTGAGAGATTGTTGAAGGCACAAAACAACAAACTAGTGGATATAGAAAGACAATAATAGACTTTATATAGGCCATATCAAGGCCCCTTCCAAGATCAATACCCTACTCAATCCTATAATAGACCCCCTTATTCATCAAACCAACAAGCCCAAGGCCAATTAACTCTAGGTAGATCTTATAATAGTTACAACCCCACAACTTCAAGTAGCTCAAGAGCCTTAGTACCCACACATAATAACCTTATATAAGAGGGTCAATGGCAGTTAGGAGGGTAGTCCAATGAGATGGTAATGGATCCAATTGGATAAATGTACCAATATCCTATTTGGTAGCATGCACATTTATTCCAAGGCCATGACATAATGCCTCTTCCACCCTAAGGCCCTTTAATGAATCGAGATAACATTCCTACCATGACATCATTAGAAGATCATATACCATAGTAGGATAAAATGGGTAAGGCATCAACTAACACCATGTGCATGAAATTCCAATAAGAGGAGCATATGTTTGAGCATTTAGTATTAAATATAAGGTAGACTACACAAAGGGAAGATGGACTAGTTGCAACCAATATAAAAGATAAGAGGAGGATGTTGGATGATAGTTTTGGGTAGCCTAAGGCCTCTTCAAGACCTCCACAAGTTAGTCAGTAGCCTACCACTTTAAATATATCTATTATATCTCTTAAAACTCAATAAGTGCCTCAATATCATGAACAATAGGAGGCTCCTTTTGTTCCTCATATCACTCAATGCCGTATGATTCTTCTACTTCCAAGGTGAAGTCCAAAGGTACTAGTATTCCTTTCAATATTATGCATCATATGAATAAAGTTAATGTCACTATGTCTATGTATGATCCCCTATCTAGTTTGAGACTAAAAGATACCCTTAAAAAATATATATCTAAGCTTTCTCATGTGAGCAAGATAACTAATAAGGTGAACACTATGTTTACAGATAGTAGTAAGCCTCGTCAGATTTAAGTTCCTAGTCAAAATACTATTCAAGGTCAATTTAATACTATTATTCATCCACCTAAGGTTATCAAGCCCCTTCCATTATATTTGATAGTTATCATAATGGACTATTTAGTGCATAATTGTATGATATATTTAGTTAATTCAAACTCAGTTATACCTAAAGACATAATATATAAGCTTGAGTTTAAGTATGTGCCTAATGAAAAAAAGTGTTCTACAATTGGATGGTTCTCCCACTAAAGTAGTAGGTATAGTGAAATATATTAAGATTAGATTGGCAGCTTGCCCAAATTATGTCATCACTCAGGATGTAATGGTAGTAGACCTTCCCCCATATTTTACCTTATGCCTATCTAAGGAATTTATTAAAAAAATAGGGATTATTTGTCTTATGATTAGTCATACATGATCTTCAGGACTAGATATGGGACTAAGGCCACTATTAGGTTAGAACCTATCTCTAGGTTCCATCTAGAGCCCTCTATGCCTAATATCATAAATATCAATTATACCATATTTAAAGAAAATGAAAATGTTAGTGAACAAGAACCTCATGATAATCTTGAAGGAATTTCAAAATTGTACTTGGATGAATGGGTAGTTGAAAATCATGGATTTGATCCCTATAACAATATTAAAGAAGTAGACTTAGGGGTGTATTATATGCATGAGGAGGGTGCTTCTATACCTTGCCTAACTAACACCACTAAAGAGGAAGATGGTTTATGGCTTTTATTATTTGATGGTTCAAGGTAAAATAATGGTAGTGGAGTTGGAGCCATGTTGGTTTTACCCTTAGGTCAAAAGTATTATTTAGCTATAATATTTCAATTCAATTGTACTTTAAACATAGCTGAATATGAGGCTCTCTTACATGGTTTGCAAGAGGCAAGAAAAAGAGGTGTTAAACTTCTTTAAGTCAAGGGTGATAGTGAGCTTGTTGTATAATAAGTAAGATGACTAAATATAGTAAGGAACCATCATTTGAAATCTTGAAAACACTATGTATGGGATCTCATAGATGACTTCTTGGAATTCAATATACAATCCATACTAAGAGAGGAAAATCAACATGTAGATATGCTTGAAACCATTAGAGCTCAGTATGAGGTTGTAGAAGGATTGAAAAGTAACAAAAGTTACCACAAGATTAAGGTCATATATAGGCCAACTATACCTATAAATAAGGTGAGTTGGTAGGTGTTTGATAATGATGACCAAACTATATGTTTTTTGATGTAGGAGGTAGAATTATGCCATAAGAATAAAAAAAATTTAACATCAACATGATGATCAGATAGTGAAATTGATATCTAAAAAGGTGACTAAGGGGCTTGTGACATTAGAGAGAATCTTAAATGAAGATGACCAATTAAGAAAAGGCAAGGCTTGTATCTCAGCCAAGGAGGAACATTATGAAAAGACAAATATCTTCAAAGGCAAATTGTTGAAGTTAGGAAAGATTAACACAACATAAGAGAGAGATACATTTTTTGATTTATGAAAAGTGTTATCTGATGTATTCTCATGGGAATACAAGGATTTGAAGGGTTTTGATCCCAAACTTTCACAACATACCATTAAACTAGAGATTAGTATAAAACCAGTCAAACAAAAATAAAGACCTATCAACCTAAAAGTGGAGGAATTAATTTGAAGGGAGATATTTAATTTGATTGCATCAAAGATAATATTCTCCATTAAACATACCTCATGGGTGGCAAACCTTGTGCCAATGAGAAAGAATAATGGGGAAATAAGATTATGTGATGACTTTAGGGACCTCAATAAAGTGTCCTTAAAATACCATTACCCACTTCATTCAATGGATCAGATTATTCAAAAGGTGGTATGTTCTTAGAGATTATAATTACTTGATGGTTAATATGGTTATAATATAATTATGGTCAAGGAGGAAGATAGGCATAAAACTACCTTCACCACAAAATGGGGCGCTTATGCATATATGAAAATTCCCTTTAGACTATCCAATGCTGGAGAAAATTTCTAGAGAGCAATGGAAGTTACCTTTGAATGTTTAATAAATGATATGGTGATCATATACCTAGATGACATCAATATTTTCTCAAAGGACCCAACTAATCACATTGCTCACTTGAGATTAGTATTTGAAAGATGCAGAGAATTTGGTGTCATTGAATCCTAAAAAAATGTATATTTGGTGTTCATGAGTGTAGGTTATTAGGCCATGTACTGTCCAAAGGTGGTCTTTCCATAGACCCCAAAATAGTTGAGTCCATATTATCCTTACCCTTATCTAATCATAAGAAGGGTCTGTAAAGCTTATTAGGAAAGATTAATTTTATAAGAAGGTTTATCCCAAGCTTTGTAGAGCTAGTCAAGCCTCTTACTCACATGTTAAGAAAATGTAAGGAGTTTACATGGACCAAATAAGGTAAGAGGAGGTTTGAGGCCATCAAGGAGGCAATTTCTCATTCCCATACACTTTTTAATCTTGATTTTTTTTTAAAAAATCTACTTTTATTCCATCTCTACATTGAATGCAATCTCTACCATGTTCGTACAGCATAATGAACAAGGTTTGGAGTAGCCTATTGATTTTTTTTATTCAAGCCTTAAAGGGGTATGAAGAGAGGTATAGATTTATATAGAAACATTTTCTTGTAGTAGTGAGAGTTTTGAAGAAATTTAGGCACATGGTCTCTAATAGTAAGATCATACTCATGGTGGTACACCCAAGTATCACAGATTTTATACTCAACATAGACCTAAATGAAAAAGAGCTACATGGGTGACAAAATGTATGGAGTATGACCTTTAGGTTAGAGTCATAAATCTTGTAAGGGGAAAAGGTTATGTGAACACATTGTAGTAGAGGAAAATTAAGATAAATATCAAGTGTTGGTAGTCCATGACAACTAACAAGAAGCTACAAACAACACACCTCTCACTTGGACACATGATATAATAAGATAACTTAAATTAGGCCAATGTTCTATGGAACTAGATAGAGCCAAGATAAGGCTTTTTAGGTTAAAAATTATACCTTATGTCTTGATAGATGGAGTAGTATTCAAGAGATACATAGGATGCATGTTTTTGAGGTGTGTGGAGTCATGCATAATAGACAAGTTGTTTAAGCAATTCCATGATGGTCCACCTAGTGGGCACTTTGATACCAAGATCATAGCCTCTAAGATCATTAGAGCTAGATAGTTTTGGCCCATAATGTTTAGAGATGCACAATATTGGGTATGGAAATGCCCAAAATGTGTAATGTTTAATGGTAAATAGAAACTGGCCAACCTTCCCTTGTAACCCATACAAGTAAAACAACCTTTCATGCAATGGGGCTTAGATTTCATAAGGATGATACACCTCACTTAAAGTAAAGGAAATATATGGATCATTGTATCTAAGAAATTCTTTATAATGTTGGTTGAAGAAGTTTCACTTAAGGAAGCTAATGAAGATTCTATTTTGGACTTCTATGATAGACTTGTGACCAGATTTGGTGTGCCTTATAGAATTATTTTTGATAATGTATTGGCCTTTTGCAAAAAAATGTGAGTGGGATATTTCACATGTAATTTAAATCAAGGCATCCTCTAACTATTACCCATAGAAAAATGGACTAGTAGAGTCCACAAATAAAAACTTACTGAGGATTATCAAGAGAATTATGGAGGGTAGTTAGAGGGAGTGGCATACTAGACTAAGGACTACCCTATGAGTAGATAGAGTGATACCTAGGAAATATATTATATAATACCTATACCTTATTATCTATGTGAAAGAGACCAAACTTCATATATCTCTTAAACTTCTTGCATTATATCTTACACACCAACTTGAGTTACTAGAGGATGATGTTATGCAGATAAGGTTGAATGAGCTAAGACATCGGGAGGAGATAAGGGAAACTGATATGTACATTATGTGGTCCAATCAAAACCAAGTGAATAGGTCATTTGATAAGATATATTACTTAAAGACATTACAACAAGGTGATATAGTCATTAAATGGGATGAGGATCATGCAAAATTAGGGAAACACTCCAATTTTGATAGTCTTTAGAGTGGGCCTTATGTTATCATAGGTTGCAAGGAAAACAATGCCTTTTAGCTTGATAGATTGAATGAAAAGAGCCTTCCCATAATTTTAAATGGGAGGTACCTTAAATTATGCTTTAGTGTTGCCTCGTGATATTTTTACATAGGTAGATAGGTCTATCTTTACTTCCAGTGCTCTTGCACATTGCTCTACTATTTTTGGGATAGTTGTTTAGTGCATTTTGTTACATTCTTGTTGTTTATGTCTATCCCTTTGATTGTAAGTGTTTCAAGGAGCTAGGTAGAATCCTTTTGTAAGTAATGATTCATGTGTCTAGTCATTATGAATAAGATTAATCAAAATTCTAGGTTCCATGACTAGTAGGTTGGTCAACCCAGCTGAGTTACCAGAAATGTTGGCCATTTTGGTCCACATACCAAGATCCTACCTAAATAGTTAAATGGAATAAGAGTTATAGATGGAATAAGTGGTCTAAATCTCTCATATTTCTCACAAATATTTTCAAACATTTTAAGCAATCTTAAAGTGTAATTTATTGATCTTTCAGAAGCAATTCTTGAGACAGGTGTAGATTTGTAAAGGAAGGAGATCAAATAGGTTCTCATGGTGATCATGACCTTCATAGACATAACACAGGTTTACCAAAGTATTAATAATTCATTTTGGTCCTTAAATTTTATTGTATAATATTAAAAGAGCCAAACCATCATTAGCACGTCATGCAAAAAAAAATATATCATTTTGATTACACATTAAGTAAATGCACCTAAGGAACCTCTTAGGCTAAAAGATTGCATGGAAATGAATCTCTTCATCCTTAGATCATGATATATAAATTTGGTGTCTTAATGAGCTTTATATCTCAAGATATAAGCCCTTAAATTTGAACTTACAGAGTGAAATAGGTACACATATGTCAAGTTCTAGCTTTGACAAATAACTGTTTAAATTTAAATGTCCCAAGGTTTAATGTGCAAGTGACAAGTGTCCAAATATTAGGATCTAAGATCAAATTTAATGGTAAGTGATGGTCTGATAGATGTTAGTGGGTCCTAAAGATCAATGGCATGCATTTTATCATGCATCAAAGATCAATGGTGAGCGATGAGTCAAAAGGTTAGCAAGGTCCACAAGAAGCACATGAGATCAACAAGTGTCACATTCTCAAAGGCTTAAATCAAACAAAAATGTAGGGATGCCAAGTGGCATGTTCTCATGAAGCTATAGTAAATCTAATGACATATAGGAAAAGATAGAGTTAGTGGGCCCGAACAAGATTGATGGTGTGTGATCTATCGTACAAAGTAGATCGACTGTGAGCAATGAGTCACAAGGTCAATGGATCCTAAGAGAAAATGACAAGGTGATAAGTGTCTCAGCCATGTTAGGTTGGTAGAATATCAATGGTATGCATTCATTCATATAGAGAAATATCTATGATGGATAAGAGGTCAAGAAGTCAAAGAGCTAACAATAGGATCTTGAGGATTAATGCATAGCTAACAGTTGGAAAAATATGGGGAGCCCAGATCAAGATCTACAGTTGACATTAAAAGTCAAAAGATAGAGGGATTAAATGTAGAGAAAATTTGACTAAGGTTAAACCATAAAAAGCCATGAAGATAGACATGTTAGACAAAGGATCTCACCACCCTAAGTAGGTAAAATACATAAATGTAAGATCACACTTGATCTAGATAACCAAGATTAAACTCTATAAATCCATATAACACCATTAAAGCCCTAGAAATATTTTTGAGAGCTTCTAGATGAAGGTTTCAGATCTTATGATCAAAAGTCCTAGCTTGTATATCTTCAATGCAATCATGACTATATAAAAACCAATAGGTTGATTGGTTTTCATCCATAGTAGATCTATATTCAATATTTACAAGCAATGGTAGAATGGTGACTATGCAAGGAATGTTAGAGGGAACATCAAACATGATGAGCTCAAGAAGTATTGTAGTGGCGGGGATTACTTCATACAACTAATCTTGATCTTCACATTCTACATCATGTCAAAAAAGGATATAGTGACATTAATGTAGGGAAAGATCAAGAAGGGTGGTGGTTGTTCTAAGTGGAATTGGTTCATTAATGGCCCTTTTAGCTCCAACTTTTCTCTCTTGTCTTTTTTTCCCTATATACACTAATTTGAACTCTTGATTTGCATCCCTCAGCTAGGTATAGTAAACCTCTACTAAAATCACTTTGTAAACTCTTTGAAATAATATAAGACATTTTTAGATTATAGTTTAATGCTAAGTGTTATTTATTAAAGTTTTATATGTAGAATGCATGTTGTCCATTCATCATTTGTAGCACCTTTATGCACCTTGTTTTAAGATTGGTAGTTTCTTACAGGTTGTGTGAAGTATTAGCTAGTGTTGTTTCTCTTGAAGTGTCATAAGTTCATAGTGTCTTATATAGACCTATCTTATTATATCCTTCAAGTTTTAGGTCTATTTTCAATATTAATGTAAAATACTCATGTTTGTAACCTTGTCATATAATATGATCAACCTTTGTCCACATTAGTATTTATGAAAGTGCACAAGTTAATCTTGAGTCATTGAACATTTGGTGCATCACCACACTTAAGTAGGTTTTCATTCATAAAATTTCTCCCCTTTTCATCCCAATATATTAAGTTTTAAGAAGAGAGATTCAAATTATCATATCCGAGGAGCTAGCTTCATAACAAATCCTAGAGAGTTGACACAACATTAGGTGACCCACAACCTAGGGTCATTCCCATGTTGGACTAGGTTTGAGAGTAGGACTTGAACACTTATACTTTTAGTTAGAGTGAAATATAAACCTCCAATATTCGTCATACAAACTCTTTTTGACCCATCCTTTGTTGAGGCTAACATACCAACATTCTTAAAATATTGGGACCCTTGTGTTAAATTATGTAGATTTTATACCTTAAAATTGAAAAATTCACTTAATCAGAGTGTCATTAGCATGTTTTCACATCATATTTATTTAAATATCATCCACACCATAGTCTAGATGGATTATTTGTTCAAGGCTCTCATTTGATCTTATCTAAAATTACTAACATAAGCTATCTTAAATAGACAATACTCAGGGTTTTGTGTTAAATGTTAAATTTCCCCTTTTACTAGTCTTTGGTCTATAATTTATTAATTGAATTCATATTTGAATTTATAAAACTCTTATAACAGATTTAGTCTAATTACTCATTTTGAATTCAAATTTGGCTAGAGCCTTTATTTAAATTTTTGTGGGAACATTTTAATTTGACCGAATTTATATTTTATCCTAAGGGCATGTTTATTAACATGACCAAGACCTTAGTCTAAAATATTTATCCTAAGTTATTGAAGTCTTGAGTCCCTTTGTTCCCTTTTATCTTAGCGTGGTCTAACTAAATGTGGGATCCCTTTATTACGTTTCTAATTTAGCTTAAGACTTTATCCTAAATCTTTATTCATATTTATTAATATGAATAAAAACATTAGTTTAAAACTTTAGCATAAATTTTATGTTTCGATATCTCTAACTTAAGTATTTTCATTATCCATAGGAACCAATCTCATTTGACTTCCCAGATCACAATTTATGACATGTGTTTGATCAGATGGGGAAGATTTGATGGTGTGAATAAAACTCTACAAAGTTAAGGACCCTATGGACAAACAAAGAAATGACAAGTGGCACAATTGTGTGCCAAAAATTAAATTTTTGACATCTTTCAAATATCGATGGTACACGTTCATGCGTACACATTTTGATCAATGGTCTACAGAGTAAAAACATAATCTACTGATCAGGATCAATGGTGCACATTCATTTAGATGAAATTGATTTGATGGTGTGAGATTAATGTGAAATTTTCAACAAAGCTAGGATGAGCACAGTAGTGAAAAGTGCCACATCTATAAGAAATATTGTAAGACACCTAATGGCATTTGATCCTTCAAATCTAGATAAATTATCTGTGGTGATATATGTATGGATAATCAGAAGGCATGAGATTAAAGAAGGATTGTTAAAAGCCAATAGTCACTCTTTGAATATTAATGAGAAAAGTACCTTAAAAATGCCATAAATACACTAGGATGATCTTATATAGGTAAAAAATGACAAATTTAAAGATATTATGGTGTTATAAAAGTAAAGGTATAAATATAAAAACCCAAAGTTCATATAAACTTGACAATATACTATTTTAATGCTCTAATAAAACCTTCAAAAGACTCTAAGCATTTACATAAGCCCTAGTTAAACCTTATACTCACTACAATCAAGCCTGGGAGAGTTGAATTATTACCTGTGCTAGGGGAATTCAATCCAGATCTGAGGTGTAAATAACTAGTGAGCAATATGAATAAATTCATAGCCATGGTAACTCACAAAGGTGTTCCTAAGAAAGATGTGGAGCTTTACCCAACAAGATATAGAAGCAAAGAGCTTAGTCAACAAATGGTAGAATTCAAGGCATAAAATGAAAGATTTGACCAACATCTTGATGGAAGATTAAATCCTTGGTTTCAAAACTAATAGCCTAGCCCATTTGAGACATTGTCATGGGACTAATTGTAGATAAAATCAAAAACCTGAACACATGGTCCAGGAACTTGAAAAGTATCCTTGAGGATGATAAGTATTACAATAATTAAGGTTATATGTGTTTGGTTATATTTTTATAACCAATATTATTTTATTTTTTCATAGGTTTTCTATTTTGTTATTCCCATCAACTATTTGTTTCACCTACCTTTGTATTTATATGTGCTTGTTTCTTGCCTATATATTAGGCTATCTATGTGTTGAATAGAAGAACATATTATTTTGAGCTTTTTTATGTAATTTAATATGGTAGTATATGCAATGGTGGGTAAAGCCTAGGAGAGAAGCATGTGAAGGAGGAGGTCTGATTTAGGGAGTAAGCATGAGGTTTACATGTACCTAGTGTGAAGACCATCTAGTAAGATCAAAGTAAAATAAGCAATTATTATATGCATCATTGCTTTACTAGGATGTACAGAGCCCAAAAGGGTGGGAATTGTTTTTTCCTATTTTAGTTATTTCTGGGCTCTATAAAATTCTATTTCTTAAGAGAAGCTTGTAGGTGTAGATGGAATTAAATTTGGATGAGTATTTTGCTCGTAAATTACATTTGAAGTTTTTGGTTGGATAATTTCACAAAAACTGGGGAGGAGACCAAATTTTCATTTGAGCATTGTTTTTGGTGTGTGAGGGCTCTTAAAAAATTTATTTTCTAAGAGAAGCTCATTGGATCTAATAACATCTAATTTAGCTAAGTAGTTTGTCCAGAATCTACATCTAAAGTTTTACAGGTTGGCCAATTTGTAAAAGTCATTTTTGATTGGTTGATTTATTTCACACAAGCTTTTATGCTAGCTTTTATTCCAACCAATTAGAAATAAGGTGTATTTTTTCTAAATTTGGGAAAATCAATTTATTTTTTCAAACTTTAGAAATTGATTTTTTACCAAAGGTTTTGCCTAGAAGAACACAATTAATTGTGTTAGGAGATAACTGTAAAGCCAAATTAGTTGAAAATCTCACCATTTTTTGTGTTTTATATCTTGATGTTGATGGAGAAGGAGTTTTTGAAATCAGCTTTGTAGATCTCCTGATTTAATTGTTTTTATCCATTTTTTGGTGTTTTTAAAGACGAGAAGTTTAAAATTTCCCAAACGGTGTTGAGTTTTTTGCTAAAAACTAGAGGTATTGACCAGTTTATGATTTGAATTAGTAGGTAGGAGGAACTTTGTATAAATTCATTATATTTTTTCTAGTATTTGCATTTTTGGGGAAAAACTAGGTTAAAATGGCTAGTTTACAACATCTCTTGTTGCTAGATTCACAAAAATTGATATGCAAAACTTTTAGTTTTTGAAGTCAAAAGATTTTAACGATATGTGAATATCAAAATATTAATCAAATAGTGATTGATAAAGAGTAAATACCTACCATAGGTAATGATGACTATGATAAACATCATCATGAGGCTATTATGTTGTTAAAACTATTAGTAGCAGATAATCTAATCTCAAAGGTTAGAAATGTGACCATTGCATCAGTTTTTTGGACTAGTATTACTTCTAAATACTAGGTATCTAAAGCTAGTAGGGTATTATATTTGAATAATTTGTTGTTTTCCACTAAGATGTATGAAAGTGGCTTTGTTTTTGAGTTTTTATTACAGATCAAGGACATCAGTGATCAGTTGAAAGCTATGCAAAATCTTGTTGATAAACAAGATTTGATTGCTCTAGTTATGGAAAATCTCCCACCTTCATTTGAATAATTTGTGGATTCCTTGCACATGATTACTGAGATTTAGACTTTGGTCTTTGAAAAGTTATCTATATTTCTATTATAGAAGGAGAGAAGGCAAGAATAGTTAGCCATATTGACATCAAAATTCATGGAGAGTACATTCATCGAACAAAATTTTAAGGGATAAGGAAGACAATATAGTGGTAGTAATTCATCCAGTAATAAGGCCTTCAAAACTGGTTGGAATAAATCATAGTAAATATTCCACTATTGTAAGAAACCTAGTCATTTCAAGAAAGATTATCATAAGCAGCAATATGATTTGACAAAGTAGTCATAATATGTAAATATGGTTGAAGTAGATGAACGCAATTTGGTAAGTGAATTTGCATATGTGGCATCACATAACTAGTCAGAGGAGTCAAGAACATAGTACTTTGACTCAGGGGATTCATGATACTACACATGTCATAGAGACTAGTATGTAAATTTTGTTAAAGATACTAGTTGCAATAAAATAGTTTCCTTAGGTGATGGTTGGGTTCATGATGTGAAAGGTTATAGAGATGTTAAAATTTCATTAGATTATATTGTGTACACTTTTTAGAATGTTTAGTTTGTTCGTGACATGAATATAAATCTTATTTCCATCAATGAAATAACTATGAAACCTAACCTTTATATGGAATTTAAATAAAATAATTGCATGGTTTGGAGTCTTTGTAATAAGTAAGTCATTACTATAGGGATTGGTGTTAAGGGTTTATATAGACTGGTTGATCCTAAAATAGGTAATGAGCATGCACTAGTAGTGTTGGATAACTTTAGTGAACTATGGCACATGAGGTATGGTCACCTCGGTTATGATCACTTACATACATTAAGTCAGACTAATATGGTTAATGGAATGGTTTCTATTGAAAATAGTCATAATGTCTATTTAGGATGTCAAATTGATAAGAATGTTTCACTTTAATTTGACATTGATAAGCAAGAAAAAAATCATAATGCATTGGATTTGGTACATGTGGGTTTGCAGGGTTCAATGTCAACACCATCTATTTCTGGAGCTTTGTACTACTTGTTAGTTATTGATAACTTTTCTAGGAAAATGTGGGTTTATTTCCTACATAGAAAGTTAAAATATTTATCTAACATTGTTGCTTAGAAAGTTATGGTAGAAAAACAAGGAGGGAAATTGTTTAAGACTCTTAAATTTTTTAAAGGGTATGCATTTATTTGTGGGAAACTTAAAAAATTTTACAAGCAGGAGGAATACACATGAAAAATTCCTCATATCAAAATGAATTCATGGCAAGGCCAAACAAGATAGTGATGGAGATGTCATGATATATGGTGGATAGCCAGAATATACCATATCAGTATAGGGCATAAGTTGTCAACATTATAGTGTTCATATTGAATAGAAGTCCTTATAAACTTGTGTAGAATGTAACATCAGAAAAAACACGGCCAAGAAAATCATTAGATTTAAGTAATTTTTGTGGTTTTGGATCTACTGCTTCTATATTAGGAAAAAAAGACATGTTTGTTGGCTATTTTGAGTAGAAGAATGCATACAGGTTAATAGATGTCTCTACATATAGAATTGTGGTGAGTAGGGATGTTTTTATAGATGATAAAGTACCATTATTTTCTAATAATGGTAAATATACTGAAAGTATTGTAGTGATTTGTTTTGACAATATTTTTAGAACAAGTTTTGGTACTAAAGTTGAATAGGGTTCAAAGATAGAAAAACTAGAGGAGTTAAGTTTTAGTGATGAAAAGAGTGTTTCTAAATCTTCATAGTCAAATATAGAAGACCAACACAAAAGGCCTAAGTGGTACCATACCACTATGTAAGATATTCAAAAGGATGAATTGCCTTATTTGATGGAAGGGAAATGCTCAGGGTTAGGAAAAATGGAGGTGTAAGGTGAATAGTAGGTTAGTTTTGCTTTTACTATTGTTTCATAGGTATTAAAACCAAGCACATGTTTAAAGTCCAAATTCAAACCCAAATGGAAGTGTTCCATGAAGGTTGGTGACACAGGAAGGGGCATAAACATAGAACACAACTGTGTTGTGCACAAAAAATGTCCCAAAATTATACAAGAATGGAGAATAGTAGGCATTAAGTTGTAAATTACTCTTCACATGAATATCCCTTAAGGGATATCCTATGTTTTTTAGTCTTGATGTATATTCTAAACTTTGTATCAGACTTGATCACTCTAACAAATAGGTAAATCATGATACATCTAAGACATAATAATTCAAAGAATAATAGAATCTAGTGAACCCAGTATTCAGTACCATTTCCTACACTACTTGGTGATTGCATTGGCACATTACCCATGTACTCTGGTAAGATGGATTGGTAACAATAGGGACATTTGGATACATCACTACATAGGCAACAACAATACACCCTGGTTGAGTTTTGTATAGACTTAATCATAATATTGTAATAATGACTTAAATAATTGGTTTAGTCATTAAGGGAGGGTATTAGAATAATTTAAGTTATATGTGTTTGGTTATATTGTTAAAACCAATATTGTTTTATTATTTCATGCGTTTTCTAACTTTTTATTCCCATGAACTCTTTGTTTCACCTACCTTAGTATTTGTAGGTGCTTGTTTATTGCCTATGTATTAGGTTATCTATGTGTTAAATAAAAGAACACATTCTTTTGGGCTTTCTTTATGTAATCTAATAACAAATAGCTAAAAAATAGGATGGAACACTTGCTTGGGACCATGATCACCAAGCCAATTTCACTCAGCTTCATAGGCCTCATCACTGATGAGGATTTTAAGCATAGAGCTAGCCTGGTCACACAAGAAGTAAGGGGCAAGAACTAAGGAAAATTTGGGATAGGCAATAGTAAGGTCATGGACATGATGCTAACAACATAATAAAATATTACTGAATCCAAGTGCATCAAAGAGGCTTTAGGAAGAAATGATAGACATCTTAGAAGCCTAATAGACTAAGAAGATGAACTCTTCATGTAACCTATTGTTAATTTGAAGCTAATTTATGAACAATATTAAAGAGAAATGAAGATCTTTCAGCAATAATAGGGGACTTCAACAACACAAGGGACCTCAAGGTTAGTTGGATAAAGGATATTATATTTTTAACTAAGTATTGCAACATTTTGATAAAGAATATTCTTTTGTAAAGGCATGTAGAACTTATAAAACACATTTCCTATAGGTCAATTCATTAAGAAGAGTCTAGTATATTCTAGAACCTTTGTAGAAGGGATAGTTATCCTAACACTTGTACTTTTATAATTGGATATGTCGGACTGACATACTTCCTTACATTCTATAAAAAGAGTATTCTCAATTGTAAAGTTGGGGGAGGTTTTTGAGCTAAAACCAATTGAAACTTTTGAGCAATTAATATAAGCAAGGAATTGTACAAAGTTTATCCAAATTTTCTTGTGTCTTTTGTTATCCTAGCTTCTCTTTTATTTATTTATTCTAACTTCTAGATTTGAATGGTTTTTATGAATTCCTTGTGTGTGCATTTGAATGTAGAGCTATTAACTTGTGCCAATGTTAGGCTAATTTAAAGTTCTTAGGTTCATTTTATTTTATTACTCTTTTTGTATTTGGGCTAATGTTGTTTGCTTGAAAGGGTAAATCTTTAAAGTGAACTTGGTTCTTATTTTCATTATCTCCCATATTCCTTATATGTTTTCCTGATATGTGATAGGATTTGAGCTTACGCTACTTCATGTCATACATTGGTTAAGTGCATGCCTAGATGATATTTTAAATTTTTCATGATGTTTGGAATGAAGATTAGCAACATATCTTCTATGCCTTCCCTTTTCTTTTATTCCTTCTTTAACTAGATCACTTTATCTTAATTTTCATTGTAAATATCCATCTTAGATCAATCTTTAGATTAGTTCTTGATCATAATTCACCATTGTTAGCATATAATATTTCATATTTTGCATAGATTAACGATTTGGCCATGGTGGCTCCCAACCACCAAATATTATAATTATTATGAAATAGTCCACTTACTTTGCTTCTATTCCATCAATAGATAACATAACTATCACAACTTGTAACTCATGCACTAAATTATTAGAATTCTAAAATGAGAAGTGTTCTTGAATACTCTAGGCACCTATGATACATATTTAGGAATCAATAGGAGGGGCTTCACTGGTGATAAAAGGAGGGCCTAGTTAGAACTTTGTAGATTAAAAGTATTTTTTCTCATTATTCAGAATTGTGTTCAAATATTGGTGTAATCTTTGCACAAGTATATCATTATTTTCTCAATTGTGTAAAGATCATTGGTCTTTATGGTCTGAAACCAATCTTTATGCTTCCTTTAGACAAAGATCAACATTCTTTAAAGGTATATGATTAATTTTGGTAAAGATGTCTTAAGTTTTGTCAATTAGATGGGTTTGAGTTTAGTAATAGTTGTTTTGATAAAAAAAAGTGATAGATCTTTTACAAATTTGATTTTATTTGAGATTAAATGTGTAAAAAATAAATAATATTTTTTTTTGGATACATATTTAAGATAAATTATTTAAATATTATTTTCCTTTGTCATATTTTATATAAATCTTTGTAAAATATGCTTAATGTGCAGGTTTGATTATTGTTC
The DNA here is from genome assembly GCA_037957365.1 of Torreya grandis. NCBI lineage: Eukaryota > Viridiplantae > Streptophyta > Pinopsida > Cupressales > Taxaceae > Torreya > Torreya grandis. The sequence goes on along the minus strand of JARHVA010000655.1, from coordinate 701,580 downwards.
CCTACAAACATAACATTGACACATTGTATTCCAAATAGGATTCAAAGCTGATAAATTAGTATTACCAAGAATCAGGATATGGTCATGTTTAGATACTAGAGAAACTCTAATTTCATTGGAAGTTCATAGGAGAGCTAGGTGATATAAAGGTAAGTGTAGACTTTCAAAGTCCTTACCAACTTCACCAATTCAGGGTGCTCCTATGTTCAATCCATATCAAGGTATGGCTTGGCTAGGTGTTTTTTTAATCAGTGTGCTTGATATTTTTCAAAATTCTAAAAAGTATTTTCCAACATTTAGTCCTTGTGGCATTATAACCACTAAAGAACACATTAAGAGTTTCAAAATTGCTAAATGTGACTCATGAAGATGTAGCATGTAGACTATTCCCTTTTACTTTCAAAGATGTTACATATGAATGGTTTCTTAACCTTCCAAAAAACTACATTACCAATTAGGCTAATTTTAACAATGTTTTCATTGATTAATTTGGTAAAATCATTAATCCTTGTGTCTTATACCAACAATTCACCATAGTGGAAATAGATGCAAATGAACCCATAAGATCCTTCAATGCTAGATTTTAGAAGATGTTTAGTAGGACCATATCTCCTTAAAAACCTAATGAGGGTTTAGCTTTAAAAATTTATAAGGATGCCTTGGATCCCATGACTTCTATGTTTATAAAGAGAATTTTTGAGCCCATGAATATATTAACTTTATCTTATGTTGAGGTTATGGTCGTTAATGACAATATACAACCCCAAGGACAATTGGCATACTCCATTCCTAATGTCAATCTAAATTTACCTATTTTGAATGTCATTCCCAATACCAAAAAAGAATTCTCTACCATGAACCAACTTCCAGTCTTGAACCAACTACCTTAAAGTCATGCACATCCTACTCAAAACCTAGGATTCTTGAATGATGCTACCGATAGATCTCATCCACAGGGTCATAAAACATTAATGCCTATAGCTAATGCTAATACTTGAGTTTATAATTTTGAGGCACTAAATAATGAGAGTGACTCTATCCTCACAATGGTTCAAAAGCTTAGCACTGACTTCCTTCATTTGCAAAAGCAAGTAGGCAATACTGGAGAGGGATTTGGTAGGAATTTCTCTTTTTAAAGGTTCAATAGGCCCACAAATAGATTTTAGAATGATAGTTACCACAAAACAAGAATGATGAGCCATCTACTAGAAAGAACGTGCCTGATATAAATCTTATTGATGTTGCTTTACCTATTTATTGTATAGTTCATTTCACTTCTGAGCATGGGGAAATAGACTATGTTAAATTTTGTAATGCTTTTAAAGCCTTTTAGGAAGAGTTAGATACTTTTGGATTTGTCCCTAATAAGGATTATTGTGTAAGTACATATAATTATTCAAGGTCATCTAGATCATATGATTTAACTCCCATAGTGGAGACATTTGGGTTCCCTTTCTAAGAATGTAATGAGCTTGAGGATATTCCTAAAGAGATTCATGCTTTTCAACAATTTGTGAAGAGGAATTATCCTCTGAGAAATAGGAAGTAAAATCTACATTGACCACTTCAACTCTTCCAAATAACTTTGACACTCCTTTTGACAACAATACAGAGCCTTCTAAGGGAAGTAATTCTAAGAATAATACTGATACATCTAATTATTCTAATAAGAATGGATATAATATTGTGGAGTACATAAAAAAATTAAGGATAAAATCACACTGCATGAGTTGATGTAGATTACTAAACAAAGGTATTTGTTGTTAGAGTCTTTAAGTAAAAAAATGCTAAACCACAAAATATTGCACATGCAAATGTTGTAATGCACAAGAACAAATAAAATATCCCACCTTTCTTATTAACAATAAAAATATTTGGTAATAACATGCATAATTATTTTTTAGATTTAGGTACATCTACAAACATCATGCTTGCATGTATTTGCAAGAAATTTGGTTTGACTCCAATTAAATTTGATAGAGTTGTAAATTAGTTAGATAAGTCAAGAGTCAAAATAATTGGTGAGTTTTTAAATGTTCACATGTATATTGCCTCAAAGTCAAGGATCCAACATTTCATTTATATCCAAATGGTGGACATCCCTAATGCTTATGGGATGTTGTTGAGTAGAGACTAGACTAGGAGCTCAAACAGTTATATGCCAATATATTGTTCACATATATGGTTACCTTGGAAGGCATTCCCCAACCAAATAAAGATTAAAAGAGAGCCTAAAATGAAGCACATGATCACCAAATAGAATGCTATCAATGAAAGGGTTAACATGGTAGACTCTAATTTAGGATTATACACTCTTGAGACTTTTAAAGTATGTGACTCTAAAGTTTCTCATATTGTGCATAGACTGTGTAAACTACATTTTGGTGGTGCTAGATGTAAGCCTAGATATGGAGTAGGAACTATTCTAACCAACCATATTGGTAAATAATATCATGCTTCTTATAGACTTTAGTTTCTTTACATTAACAATCTTGTAGAATATGAAGCTTTAATATTAGGATTACAACTTGGAATCAAGTATAAATTTAAATAAATGCTAGTACATGGTGACTCAGAGCTAGTGGTTAATAAATTAAGAAGTAATTAACAATATAAGTTATCATATCTTAAAAGATACAAGTTTAGAATCTAGGATTTGATTGAATCTTTTGATGTTTTTAACATTGTTTCCATCCCTAGGGAAGAGAACAAGGCTACTAATGAGCTTGTCTTAGCAACTACCAATCTTATGTGAAACTAAGACTCCTAGAGATTTAGAATTGAGTTGGTTCCATGACCTTTTAACCCTAATAATGTAGACAATCTAGAGGTATTTAGTGATGACCAATAGATCCTAGACTTCATGACTAGCTCAAGAGTATTTGAAGCTCATGTCATAAATGAAGTCAATGAAAATACTCTTGAAAAAGTTGGAAAACTTGATGATAAAGTCAGTCATTTAAATTAAAATAAGATCCCCAAAGACATGATTAACTTAGAGAGACTATTTGACATAGATAGACTAGATGAGACTGTCAATATTCCCAAAGTAAGTGGGAAAGATTATAATGCAATTGATCTTGGACTTCAAGGTCAACTTTAGATGATTAATATTGGTATAGTCTATACAATGATTGATTGAAAAAGATCCAAAGAATTTATGACCAAATATAAAGATGTCATATCATGGTCCTCTGATGACCTAAATATCTTTGATCTAAAGGTCATAACACATACCATACCTTTAAATAAAAACTTTAAACCTTTCAGACAAAAGCAAAGGACTTATAACTTGGTCTTAGAACCTTTTATATAGAAAGAGGTCAAAAAGGTATTAGATGCCAAGATTGTGTTTCTCATTGGGCACTCCACTTGGGTAGCTAATTTAGTACCAGTTAGGAAGAAAAATGGTGAAATCAAATTGTGCATTGATTTCAAGAATTAGAATAGATCTTTTAGAAAGGATAACTGTTCTTTGACTTATCTTGACCAAGTGATCCAAACTATATCTGGTGCTACTATGATGTCTTTTCTTGATGGCTTTTTAGGGTATAACCAAGTGCTGGTGAACCAAGAAGAGAGGATGAAAATTGCATTTACTACTAAGTGGGGTACCTTTGCCTACAAAAGAATGTCATTTAGAATTATAAATATAGGATCCACTTTGCAAAGAGCTATGATTCATTATTTCCAAGGTCTTTCAGGTAAGTTCATCATAATCTACATGGGTGATCTGACTATATTTTCTAAAAATAGGGAGGATCATATTATGCATCTACAACATGTATTTGAATGATGCAGAAGGTATGTAATTTATCTCAACCCAAAGAAAAGTATTTTTTATGTTGCTAAGGGAAAACTATTATGATATGTTATCACTAAGGAGGGAATATATATATACCTTGATAAAATAGATTCAATATCTAATATATAACCCCCTAATATTAGGAAGGAATTGAAGTCATTTTTTGATAAAATAAACTTTATCAAAAAAATTATTTATAGTTTTACAAAAATTGTGAAGCCACAAAATGATATGCTGAAGAAGGATTTCAAAATCACATTTAATGAAGAGACTAATAAGGCTTTTAAGGACATCAAAGAGGAAATTTAAAAAACCCCAATCCTTATAAGTCTAGACTTAAATGAAGATTTTTATCTTTACTCTTTACTTCAGATCATATAATAGCTACAATCTTAACTTAGAAGATAGATGGATGTGACCATCTAATAGATTTTATGAGAACTAACCTTAAAAATTCTAAGTTAAACTATTATTTGATTGACAAACAAGCATGTACTTTGTTCAAGGCAGTGAAAAAGTTTAGGCATTATATTCTTAGGAATAAGGTGCAAGCAATCCTACTAGACCCTACCACTAATATCATGCTAAGTCAAAGTGATGTAGGAGAAAGGAGAGGTAAGTGGATGTTTGTGCTCCAATAATATGAAATTGAGATGAAAATTGCCAAATTGGTAAGATGCCAAGGTTTAATTTAGTTGATTGCCAATACTAATTCCAAGCTAAGTGTTATGTAGGTAGAGAAATAAAGTTTCAAACCTAATGATTGGTATGATCCCATTTTCCACTTACTAATGAATGTTTATTGTCCTACAAGGTTAAGTAAATAACAAAAAAGAGATGTAAGGCTCAAGGTAGCCCATTTCTTTATCAAAGATGGAGTGTTGTATAGAAAAAACTTTGAAGGCATATACTTGAGATGTGTCTCCAAGAGTGAAGTAGATGAGATCATGAGTACCTTCCATCAAAATCTCAGAAGTGGACATCCATATGAAAGGACAAAAACACATAAAATATTAAGGGCTAGTTATTGCTAGTCTATAATATTAAAAAAATCTCTAAAGTATGTGATAAAATGTCACTCATGTCAAGTATTTTAACACCAAATACACCAAGGCAGCCATGCTATTAAAGTGAATCATGATTGACAAACATTTTTCACAATGTGGATTAGACTTTATGGGGGTCATCGACCCCAATTCCTCAAATGGTCAAAAGTTTGTTCTGACTGCTATTGAATACTACATAAGATGAACTAAAGAAGTGGCAACCAAGTGGTGTAAGACTAAAGAAGTGATCAAATTCTTGGAAGATAATATATTCACAAGGTTCAACACACTAGTATCTCTAGTCTATGATAATGGATCTAATTTTATATCCATTGAGATGATTGAATGGGTATATGATAATAACATCATTCTTAAGTTTTTATGAAACCATTACCCTTAAGGTAATGGAGTATCTAAATCAATGAATAAGAACTTGATGAAGGCTATAAATAAGTATGCAAATTATAAAAATAGAACATGGCATAAGCTACTTAGGTATTCCTTTTGGGAATATAGAACTAGAGTCAAACAAGCTCTCAATGCATCACCATTATTATTAGTTTATGGTCAAGAACCCATCTTCCCCATCATCCTTAAGCTGTAAACATATAGTTTTATGCAAGAATACATGGAAGATGGTTATAAATTTTAAAGCTCAAGGTTTCTTGACATTATTTAAATAGAAGATGCAATAGAAGAGTATTTTGATAATTTTGGTAGGCACCAAACTACATTGAAAAGGTGGTTTTATAAACATTCAAAGATAAAGGTGATCAAGCAAGTAGACATAGTTCTTCTTTGGGACAAGGCATCTAAGCCTAAGAGTAAATATGGGAAGTTCACACTTTTGTGGATAGGTCCCTATCATATTTATAAGATACTTGGATACAACACCTTCAATCTAAAAGACTTCTAAGGAAAGGAGTTCACACTACCCACTTGGATAGTACCTTAAGCACTACTTCTTTGCTATCCCACCTAGGGTCTTCATAGAGTAAATTGTAAGACCAATCAGAGTTAGTATAGGTAAAATAGCTTAGTTTCTTTATGTTCTTTCCTTCTTACCCATTTTTATACATATGTTTGCTTATTTATTTACTTTCTATTTATTTGCTTTCTATTTGGTGTGTTTGCCTTCTCTACTTTGTTCCTTGCTTTTAGTAAGTCCTTTTGGATAATCCTCACCTTGAAATTCATTTGATTACTCAAAGAACCTCACCAATCAAGAATGCAGGTATGATTCTTAGGAATTGGTTGACCATGGATCATTGAAATATAATCTAGATTCTATGGTTTGGAGAAAATTGTAAAGACTAATGGTTAGAAGACTTATTCCTTGAGATTTTGAGCAATATTATGATCTATGCTTGATTTGAAGAAGGACTGCACATGTAGGGTGAAAGATAGAATTATTAGGACATAGTAATATTTTCACCTAACAAAGATTATTACCTGGGATAAATTTTTCAACTAAAGATGATTGTACGAAGATCAAATATTTGACCAAATCCCTAAACCTAGTTAACCTAGTTCCCAACCTTTTCTAGAAATCCAAAATGACCTAGAAAATATAAAAATAAGATCTTATCACAAAAATTCAAAAGATTTCTAGGCAAAGGTGATTCTAGTAATCTCCATTAGGGCTATATATGTTTGGTTGGTAGTGGATTAAGGCCTTAAGTAGATCCAAAGGCATTTTTATCAGGACTACAGATTCTTGGTTGATAACAGATTAATGCCCAAGTCTTCCCTAAGCTAAAACATGGTTCTTAATGGACATATAAATATTTTATAAGTCAGTGTTAATGGTTAAAGTCATGAAATATGAAATTCATTCCCTAAATCCTATGACAAAAAATAAGTGGAATCAAAGTACACACATCATGATTAGGTCTTGATGTTTGATCCCAATTCTGCATGTGTAAGGCTTATTTCAATCATGAATTGATCTAAATAATGGTGATTGATCAAGTGGAATAGATAAATTAATTATTATTCTTAACTAGAGTCTTTGTATTCAAATATGTTTCTATGTTTCCTTTAGAAATTGTCATTTGTTGAGGTCAACATATCTCCATTCCTAAGAAACGGGGACCCTTGTGTTAAATTGTTCAAATTTTATACCTTAAAATTAAAAAATTCACTTGATCATAGTGTCATTAGCATGTTTTCACATCATTTCTATTTGAATATCATCCACACCATGATATGGTTGGCTTATTTTTTCATGGCTTTGGTTTGATCTTATCTAAAATTTCTCACATCACATATCTATGTTTTAGGTTGCAGGTTTAATGGAGTTCATTTGAAATGGGCAATACTCAGGGTTTTGTGTCAAATGTTAAATTTCCCCTTTTACTAGAATTTGGCTTGTAATTGATTAATTGAATTCATATTTGAATTACTAAAACCCTTAGTCTAGATTTAGTCTAAGTACTCTTTTTGAATTAAAATTTGGTTGGAGCTTTTATTTAAATTTTCATAAGAATACTTTATTTGACCTAGTTTAAATTTTATCCTAAGGTCCTAGTTGTGTTTATTAACAAGATCAAGATCTTAGTCTAAAATATTTGTCCTAAGTTATTCATGTCTTGAGTCCCTTTGTTCCCTTTTATCTTAGCATGGTTTAACTAAATGTTGGGTCTCTTTTTTAATGTTTCTAAGTTAGCTTAAGTCTTTAGCCTAAAGCTTTATTCATATTTATTAATATGAATAAAAACATTAGTCTAAGAATTTATTTTAAGTTTTATGTTCCCTTAGCTCTAACTTAAGTATTTTCATTATTCTTAGGAACCAATCTCATTTGACTACCTAGATCATAATTTGTGACACGTGTTTGATCAGATGGGGAAGATCTGATGGTGTAAATCAAAGTTTAAAAAGTCAAGGACCCTATGGAAAAATGTAAAAGTGACAGTTGGCACAAATTTGTGCCATAAATTAAATCTCAAACATATTTCGAAGATCATTGGTACAAGTTCATGTGTACACATTATGATCGATGGTCTATAGAATAAGGACACAATCTAGTGATCAAGATTAATGGTGTGCATTCATTTTTAAGAAATTGATCTGATGGTGTGAGATTGATGTGTAATTTTCAACAAAGATGGGATGAGCATGGTAGTGATAAGTGACACAACTATAGGAAATATTGTAAGATAACCAATGGTATTCGATCCTTCAAATCTAGATCAATGGTATGTAGTGATTTGTGTAGGGATAATCAGGCAACATGAGATGAAAGAAGGATTTTCAAAAGGAAATTAACACTTTTTGAATATTAATGAGTAAAGCTACACAAAAATACCATAAACATGCCATGGCAATGAAAAATAGGGATAAAATGATAAACTTAAAGATCTTGTGGGTTTAAAAAAGTAAAGGTATAATATAAAAACCCAAAGTTCATATAAATTTGATAATTTTCTACCATTAAATCTCTAATAAAATATTCAAAAAACCCTAAACATGCATATAAGCCCTAGTTCAACCCTACACTCACTACTTTCAATCTTGGGAGAGTTAAATTATCACTTGTGATAGGAGAATTTAATCTATAACTAAATTGCAAACCACTAGTGAGCAATCTGAATAAATTCATAGCCATGGTAGATTTCAAAGGTGTTTCTAGGAAAGATTTGGAGCTTTAACCAATAGGATACAACAACAAAGATCTTAGGCACCCAATGGAATAATTTAAGGGATAAAATGAATGAGTTTACCAACATCTTGATGGAAGATCAGATCCATGGTTTAAAAACCAGTAGCCAAACTCATCTGAAACACAATCATGGAATTAATTATAGACAAAATCAAAAGCTTGAACACATGGTCTGGGAACTTGTAAAGTCTCTTTGAGGATGACAAGTAGCTACAGAAAATGATGGAACACTTTCTTGGGACCATGATTACCAAGCCAACTACACTCAACTCCATAGGCCTCATCATTGATGAGGAGTTTAAGCATAGAGATACCTTGGTCATGTAAGAAGTGAGGAACAAGAACCAAGGGGAATCTAGGATGGGAAATAGTAGGGTTATAAACATGATCCTAATAGAAGAAGAAAATATTATTGAATATAGAAGCATAAAAGAGGCTTAGGAAGAATTGATAGAGATCTTAGAAGCCTGGTAGACCAAGAAGATGAACTCTTCATGGAACATATTATCAATTTGAAGCTAATTGATGAACAATATCAAAGAGTAATGAAGATATTATAATATCAATAGGGGACTTCAACAACACAAGGGAACTCCAGGTTACTTGGATAAAGTATATTCTTTTTATAGCTAAGCATTACAATATTTTGAGAAATAATATTCTTTTTTAAAGGCATATACAACTTATAAAACACATTGCCTTTAGGTTGGTTCATTAGGAAGAGTCTAGTGTATTCTAGAACCTTTGTACAAGGGATAGCTATCCTAACACTTGTACTTTTGTTATTAAATATGATTGATGACATACTTCCTTACATTATATAAAAGGAGTATTGTCAATTGTAAAAGGGTGGGGATTTTTTTGAGTCAAAACCAATTTTAACTTTTGTGCAATTAATATAAGTAATAAATTCTACAAAGTTTGTCCAAATTTTCTTGTCTTTTGTTATCCTAGATTCTCTCTCACTTGTTTGTTCTGACTTCAAGATTTGAATGGTTTTTATGAATTCTTGGTGTGTACAATTATTTAAAAATTTGTTAGCTTATGTCAATGCTAGGTTAATTGAAATTTTTTAGGTTCATTTCATTTTCTTAATCTTCTTACTTTTGGCCTAATATTGTTTGCTTGCAAAGGTAAATCTTTAAAGTGAGCTTGGTTCTTATTTACATTATCTCCCACATTCCTTAGATGTTTTCTTTATGTGAGATAGGATTTGAGCTTATGATACTTCATGTCATACATTGGTTATGTGCATGCCTAGATGATATTTGAAAATTTTCATGATGTTTGGAATGAAGATCAACATCTCTTCTATGCCTTACCTTTCCTTTTTCTCCTTTTTTAACTAGATCAATTTAACTTAATTTTCATTGTAAAGATCCATCTTAGATCATTATTTAGATTAGTTATGGATCATAATTCACTATTATTAGCATATCTTACTTTATATTTTTCATAGATTAACTATTTGGCCAATGTGGCTCTCAAGTACCAAAGATTATAATTATTGTGAAACATTCCACTTGATTTTACTCTATTTCATTAACATATAACATGATTATCACAACCTAAAACTCATGCATTGAATTCTTAAAATTTTAAAATGAGAAGTGTTCTTGAATACTCTAGGCATCTGTGATACATATTCAGGCATCAACACTCTTGTTATCACACCTCCAATAAACTCTTAACTGAACCTTGGATCTGAATGTCAATAAAGAACACAAAATTCCCCCTAAGACCAAGCACCTTTCATTCTTTTTATCACTAGATGAGTACCTCCATGAAGCCTAATGGAGTCACCTCTTCTTTAGGATACTAGAATAACATAAATTTAATAGATTCCAAGATATCCATGTCCTTACTAGATCAATATTTATTCATGATCCTCTTTCACTTGAATATTCCTTTTGGCTTGACTTATTTAATCTCTATTTGAATAACATTTTGACTTGGTCTATTTGTTTTGATTCCTTCATATATAATTTTAGTTGGTAAAGAGAATTCTTGACACTCCTTTACATCTAAACTATGCTCCACCATGGTAAATAGTCCACTTAGACTTGTAGACTAGTCATCATTCATCTTAGCTACCTTTGTTTTCCACTCACTATCTTATTTTCCTTTGTTTATTCTAGGGATCTCAACTTTATTTTTTCAACTTGAGAATCCATGCTTACAAAACTTTGCAATATGATCAACCTTTTGAAAATTGAAACACACTATTTCTCTTGATGAAAACACACTATGACCCATACCTCTTGACTAATGACTCTCTTCATAGTTCTATGCATATTAATTCTTTGAGGGCCTCCTACAATGCCTTACTCTATGACCAAATTGGTTACATGAATAATAGTAATAATTGAAAGAATTATCATATCTTATAGTAGTAGTATGACTAATATAATTAGTCTTCATTATACCACCACCATCATTCTTTGACTAACCATTGACCTTCTTGTTCACATTAATGTTCTCTTTTTAGTCTCCATTAAAATTGAGTCCTGTTTTATCATTATAAATATTTTGACTACTCAAGATGTTGTATAGATCATTAGTACTCTTTTAAAATTTCATAAAGTACTTAACCTTACTTGATGCCTAATCCAATTCAGCTCTCTTGTACATTCTTCTTCTTTAGCCTTCAGGTTTGCAGTCACAATCTCAATTTGAGTCTCCACCTATTTGACTATTTTCTCTTGTTTCTTGGAGTTGTTGCTTAGTCTAACTTCAAACAAGTATATTTTCTCCTCATAGTATTTGATAATATACCTCATCACCCTATTATTATTTTTCACTATATTCAGTTCTTCTAAAATATTCATCAACTCAACCTAAAATTGCACCTCATCTTCTTCTTCATCTATATCACCGACAACACCTCCAATCCATATGGAACTTTTTTGATTTAAAAATCTTACTTCTTCAGCCATTTAAATTACTTTATTGAAATTATGAGAATCACCTTCATCATCACTCTCATAATCACTTCTCTCACTCTTGTCAGATGATATGCAATCTTATTTGGTGTAAAATCTTCTTTTCTTAAAAAATTTCTTCTTGTTATCATACTTTCTAAATATTTTCTTGATCTTATCATACCCATAGGACTTCTTGTCATCATCATTAATATCATCATGATATTCATAATCTATTTCTTTATGCTTTTAAGATCACTTGCTAACAAAGTGTGTAATCTCTCTACAAGTAAAGCACTTGAAGGGTAACTTAGCCTTATATTTACCTAAACCTATTTATAATTTTATTGGAATCATAGATATCAACTCATCATCATAAATATTAGAATCATCATTATATTTGAATTATTTACCTTGTGTCTTATTATCTTTTGACTTCTTTTATACCTTGAATGTAGGTTACTTATTTGTAGGTCTTCCTTCACTTTTCCTCATCTCATAGGCTATTATGGCGCCATAAAGTCCATCCATCTCTAGCTTATCTAGATCTTGCATCTCTTCAAGAGAAGACACTTTAGAATCAAAATTAGGAGTTAGATATCTTAATACATTTTGAACAATAGTATACTATTTCAATTATTCACCTATGCCTCTTATGATGTTTATAACTTCATCAAACCTCAACAATTAGGATACAATGGTCTCATCTTCATTCATACTTATAATTTCAAATTATTTTTTATGGGTTTGTAACATAGCCAACTTAACCTTAGAGTCTCCTTCATGTATAGTCTTAAACTTGTCACACATTTATTTAATAGACATTCATTACATCACCTTCACAAGTTTTGCCTTTGATAGGCCACACATAATACCATTCATTGCTTTTTAATTATTATTAGCCTTCTTACCTACTACATCTATAAGAAGAATAAGAGGAACAATATATCCATTCAAAACTGATTCCCAAACATCATGACCTTGAGACATAAAATATGTCCTAATTATGACACTCCAAAAATCATAATTAGATCCATTAAACAATGGAGACTTTCTTGTAGAGAAATTATCTTGTTTTTGACTAGTCATTTTCTCTTGCTTAGGATCTCTTTTAAGATATTAGGTCTCCTTCAAAGGACATACTCTAATAACAAATGTTGTAAGTATAAATACTAAGATGGAGGGTTTTAATTAGTTTTCTTAAAATAATACTTCAATTTTAATTATCATTCATGAAGCATTCACTCACATACATACATTAATCAATGTATAAACAAGTATTTATGAAAGCAGACAATATAAGAACATAATATATATGTGGGAAATAATATTAGGGGATAAAAATTACTAAAACACCTATTGAAATATAATATTATAAGTAATTAATCAATATTTATTGAGGCACCAACCACACAAGGAGCACCAACCCTTCACTAGTCAAACACCAACTCAACTAGTTCTTTAACAAGCACCAACTTGCAAGGAGGTACCAACCCCCTAGGTAACTCAAAACCAACTCAATTACCTTGAACATATGATAAAATTTGGATCAATTTTTCTCACTTATTTGAAGATGACCACCTATTTTTCTCTTCTCACTCATTTATCTCTCTCAAATAGCCTATTAGGCCTTCTCACTGAAATAACCCTTTCCTTGGAAGAATTAGGTCATATGATCTTGATCATCACCTATAAAAACATAGTTAAAACATCATGAAATTATAAATACATATATTATATAGTTTTATATCCCTCTAACTAGTTTCCAAACCTCTATATGCTTTGCTCATATCCTCAATCATTCTAACTAGTCGATGAGGCCTATTAGACATTTTTATACTTAACTCTTACTCTCACCCACCTTGGTCGATCATAAAAATCACCATACTTAGATAAAAGTTGGACTAGATCAAGAAGAACATTTAAAAATTGAAACATCCATTACATAAGTATTTCATTACACATAAAGATCAAAACCACCATTAGGGCTAATAAAGACCTAATGTAATTAGGCCTTCTCAAAGCACACATTTCTCTTTGGTTATCTTGGAACACCTTGAGCCTCCAAAAATAGATTAAACATTTCATAAATATTTAAATTAAACCCTTTATAATATCACATTATGTCCTCAACACAATTAATCTCATTTTACTCCTTGAACCATACCATTAGGTCTACTCACAATTAGGCCTTCTCAGTGTCAAAAAGTTTGTCTTGCAAATATGAAACATACACTCAACTTTGTCACATAAAACAAACAAAAAATCACATAGATATAACCTTCATTACTTAATTTTCATCACAATTTCCATTATATTTCATAATATAGATCAAAATACCTCTAACTGGTCATCTTCATATGCTCACTCAAAATTACACATAGTCTTCAAAAACCTAGTCAAGAGCCTTTGAATTTTCAAACCTTTATAAGAATTTATCATGCATAAAAATATATTGAAAATAACATGTGAAATTTATAGTAAAACTTAATGTGAATTTTATTATTCAATTCTATGCAAAAATACTCAAGAACACCATTCTCACTCATACACAAAGAATTGCTTGTAGTTCTAAAAATATAGTCATGAAAACCAAGATTTAGAACACCTATGTGAACACTTTTATGAAATTTCAATGAGTTTAGATGATATTTAAGCATATTTATAGTATATTTAAATAGACATGTTACAATTTTCATTATCAATATTTGTCTTAAATACCAATCTCATGTCTTTATCCTATACAAACCTCACTTTGTTAGACATGTCACTTTTATAACAACTTTTTGCTTATATAAGAGCATCACCAAAAATTATATTCAAGGGATAATAGTTATATAGGTCCTAAATAATAATCCAATACATTTGGATCCATCCCTAATCCACTACAATTGATGAGACCATAATATGGCTCATTATATCTATAAAATAACATCTTTTTTCTTGCATAAGAAGTGAATATAAATGTAGTCTCTAAAATTATGGTTTATTTAGAATAAAATAGAAAGTATGTATCATATTTATATTTTTATAATTTATTTATATCTATTACTAATTATTTTTTTAAAAAATATGTCAATGAGTGCGTACACAGTTCATACTAAGTTAAGAATGATTCAAAGTATGAAGAGTAACCATTCAAGAATAATGTTGGAAAAGTGTCAGAGTCCTCTACAATGGATCCAAAATTTTCTTCAAGTTAAAAATTTCGAAATCCTACTATAGACTCCTATAGGCTTGCTACAGAGTCTCACTATAGCTATAGATTATATTAGACCAGTTACAAATTATATCAGACTGACTAAATATTTTAGTAGGTTTGCTACAAACTTCATCAAACTACTATAGACTTCAACATAATTACTATAGACTTGTTTAGAAATTATTTATAAATGTATTACAATGATTGGTTGGTCTATTTCAGTTATCACAAATAATACTTTCCATTTGGAATATATATATATATACTTTCTATTGTATTCAAATATATATTTATGTAATTTCATTATTATAATAAATATCTCTCTCCATATTTTGTGGAGGTTGAGATATGATAGAATATCTAGGTTACTCTTAAATAAGGTGTTGATTGGAAGCATGAGATTATAAATGCAACCTACCACACCTGAATGAAATCAATAAATATAATATTCTTTCTATTATTTTGAGTAATCTATTATGAAGCTTATGTTTTGAATAAATACTCTTTCAAGGAATGAGTTGGATATTTATCCCAAGAAAGATGCATCAATTTATTTTTATTTTATTTCTTTTTTATATAATTATCAATTTGTTGTAATTTCTATTTTATTTATTTATTTCTATAAATATTTCCTTTTGTAATTTTTTTTGAGAATCTATAGGTGCTTTATTTGTTTGTCATTTATTTTCAATTTAGTAATTTAATTACTACACGTGTGATTTAATTTCATGCATGTGTGGTTTAATTTTTGCAAGTGTGATTTTAAATTCCTAAAGTGTGGAGTATGATAGAGGGAATTGTTTGTTAAAGATCTCTTTCTACTATTGCATATAAATTTTAGACACCAGCTCTAGATTCACATTATTAAATGAAGGAGATTGATGAATCTCTTCATTTTTGGTGTCATTATGAGGGAACTATGGTGTTATTAGGAGATCTAAAATATGCTAAGAAAATTCCTAGTGAGAGGGAATGTATCTTTGTAAATTTTGTGATAGAAGATACTTAGTTAATGATTTCTTTAGAATTTATTTTTATACAATTAAAAATTTATATTAAAAAATAATAACCTCCATCACATACTAACATTCATGTGTAGGAAATAATAACTACTAACATCATGAAGTAAGATTTAATTGTTGATGCAAGTTGGAAATGAAATTATGAGATAGCCATCATCTACAAGGAAAAAAAAGGCCTATTATGTGAGTTTCTATAGTTGGTGTTCCTAAAAGAAATTTGGAATAGATGATTTTGTATATAACATGTTTATTTAGGAAATGATCTATTTTTTAAATTAATTAGATCGATTATGTATGGTTGTGTGGAGATGAAACATGTGAAAATATAGCTGCACATTTCTATAAACTACTATAATGAATCACACATTTTTTTAGATGAATTGATTTTGGAAAGATTGTGTGTAAATTTTATTGCTAACAATTAGGTGGCGATCTCCACTAAATCAATTTTTGACTATTTTTAATCATCACTTTTGCCTACATGAATGCAACAATATGGGAGATTTTGCATGAGTTAAAAATGTATTATCTATTTTTACATTGTTGTTATTTAATATTGTACGTTTATTGTTTGTTAAATAATTTTAATATTTTATATTTGGTAAAAAAAATAGGTTTTAGAAAGATAAGAAAGATTTCACAAATCAGTTTTTTATTGGGAATAAAATTTGAAGATGGTCAAATTTTACGAAGAGATGGCATTGTGGTAATTAAACTTTTTAAAAACTACTTTTATACAAGGATATTATGTTGTTGATCTCTATTGGAATAAATGGTCTACTATGTAGTCTATATTATTAATGTAGTAAGACTCCCCAACTAGAATTATGTGAGGTATTCAATTTTCTAGGTATGAACAGTTCATTTCCATCAATGACTGATACAACAATAATTGATCAAAAAATTAAAAGGTTAAAAAATATATAATATGATTGAAAAAGAATTATCTCTCCAACCAAAATCCCTATGATTTTATCTAGTAGAGTGATCCATATATAATGGATTCCATTTTGATATTGTATGTTTGACATAATTTTATATGCATGATACTATTTTTAATGACTTTAATGCTATAGTTATTTCATGATTAAAATGGATTTTGTAGAGATTCATGTAAATAATAGATGAAACACATGAATATAGCCTCCTAGAATATTGCATGCAATATTTCCATGTATAAAAAGTCTTTTGGGATGAATTTCATGTGGGTCAAATACATTTGACAAGTTAGAAATATTAAAAATTTGCATGTAAGGTAAATCACAGTGGAAGTGGATATGGGTCATGCAAAAAATTTGGCATCATAAAGATATAGTTGTGAATTTTGTGTGAGTCAAATAACTACATTGAAGGTATGTTTTACATAATCGCTGATTTTATTACTACTTTTTAGCATGTACAAGTTGTTTCTCTTAAATTGGATGATCCACACATTTCAATTTCAATTTTTTTTGATTAATTATTAAGTTTATCCCATTTTTTTGGGATTCTTTATAAACTATAGCAATAATGTCTGATAGAAAATGGAAATTGAAATACTCAAAAAAATTAATTAATTTAGTCTCAATATTAGCTATTTATTTTATTTTATTGTTTGTTGTTAAGTTTAAATGGATGAGGAAGTTTGTAATTAAAGAAAGCCAATAATGAAAACCTTCAAGAATTATTGGTAGTCTTGCTTTGAAAATCAATTTTCTAGAAAACCAAGTACTAGAATAAAGAGCCTCGATTAGAAGAATAGGTTATTGGCTAGTCAAATAAAAAAAATTAAAATAAAAAGAATACAATTTTTCAAATGGAACAATTGATACAACTTTCTACTTGGTTGCTTATTTTTGTACTCTTCTTTTTATTATAACATGACTGTACTTTTATCAACACTTTTCCCAATTTTTTTCACTTTGGCTACCATGAAAGAAGAAATAAAGATTAGAGCTATGCTAAGGTATTTTACTTTACTATTTTACATTTAAATTTACTTATTTGTTTTTTTATTACATGAAGATTCACTCTTGTAAATAATTTTATTCTAGGATAATAGAAAAACTTACATCTAATTTATGTAATCTCATCCCACTTCATTCATTTGGCATGCATAAGAACATTCATGATCTTAGGTGTGGGAGAGGAGAATAGCTTCAAAGATATGAGCAATTGTTCTTATCAAAACAAATAAATTAATAAAAATATAATTTGATCTTGATCATGGTACATAGTTTTGAAAGGAACAATAATTTTTTATGTCAAAAATTGCTTTGTAGTGAAAATAAATATGTGTAGGCACAACAAGAAATTATTAACACAAGAACCTGCTCTCACCTCATTTAAAATAAAAATAAAAAAAAGAAAGAAAAAAGAAAAAATTAAGAGAGCAACATGAGAAATTCACACAAGAACCTATATCAAAAGATAATCTAAGGATAGTAGGAAACACCTCCACACAAGAATATATCTTTAAAAAATGCAATATATTGACCAATGTCATTAGCCACTTTTATCTAAAGAATTTAAGAAGATTTTACAAGATAAATGTTATTATACTTATACAAATTTGGGAAGCCTATTTGAAATTTAAAGCTAAGTCTAACCCATGTATACATACCATGATCTTTTAAATAGTGGCATATGTGAAGATATGCATGACATTAGGTGTGGGGTAGATGATGGGATCATAATATGGATCATTATATCTATAAAATAACATCTTTTTTCTTGCATAAGAAGTGGATCTTAATGTAGTCTCTAAAATTATGGTTTATTTAGAATAAAATAACATGTATATAACATGGTTATGATTTTAGAATTCATTATTATCTATTTGTTAGATATTACTAATGATTATAGGGAAAAAATGTTAATGAGCACATACACAGTTCATACTAAGCTAAGAATGATTCAAAGTATGAAGAGTAACCATTCAAGAATTATGTTGAATTAGTGTCAGAGTATTCTATAATGGATACAACATTTTTATTAAGTTACAAACACCCATAGGCCTACTATAGGATCCTAAAGGTGTACTACAGACTTCTACAGTAGTTATAGATTACATCAAAATAGCTATGGATTACATCAAATTAGCTATGGATTATATCAGACTAGATACAAATTTTAGCAAACTTGCTATAAACTTCATTAGACTAATATAGACTTCAATAGTACTACTATAGACTTATTTGAAAATTATTTCTAAATGTATTCTAATGATTAATTAGTCTATTCCAGATATCACAAAGAATGATTTCCATTTTTAGTATATATATATATATATATATATATATATATATATATATATATATATATATATATATATATATATATATATATATATACTTTCCATTGTATTCAGATATAGATTTATGTAATTTCATTCTTATGATAAATATCTCTCTCCATATTTTGTAGAGATTGAGATAAGATAGAATATCTAGGTTGTTAATCCTAAATAAAGTGTTGGTTGGAAGCATGATATTATAAATGGAACCTCCTACACCTGAATGAAGTCAATCCATATAATTTTCTTTTAATTATTTTGATTCATCTATTCTGAGGCTTGTGTTCTAAATAGATCCTCTTCTAAGTAATGAGCTAGCCACTCATTCTAAATAAGATGGATCAATGTATTTTTGTTTTATTTCTTTGTCCTATAATTATCACTTTGTTATAAATTATTAATTTATTTTTTTGTTGATATAAACATTTCTTTTTGTATAATTTGTCGAGAATCTATAGGTGCTTTATTTGTTCATAATTTATTTTTAATTCAACAATTTACTTACACAAGGGTGCTTTCATTTCATGCATGGGTGGTTTAATTTTTACAAGTGTGATTTTCAATTCCTACAAGTGTGGAGTATCATATAAGGAATAACTTGCCAAATATCTCTTTCTCTTATTACATATAGCCTTCAAACACCAGCATTAGATTAACATTATTAAAAGAAGGATATTGATGAACCCTATCAACAACCCATCCCTAATCTCATCCTTACTTCTACTTGGTTTTCTCATTGTCTTCCTTATTAAGACTATTTAGTGATAGGTCAACTTTCATGACCAATTTAGCATATTTAAGGTATATAACCTACTAAAAAACTTACATGGGCACAAACTACAAGTCTCACACATCATACTTTAATCATTTTCATGCTTTGAGTTGGTCAAACCTACATGCTACATCAAAAATACAAGAAAAAAAGGTTTCTTGTAGCTTCCATTCACTCTTATGATAGACTAATGCCACCTAGAGAAACTTGAGAGAGTCATCTACATGATTCAATCACCAAAATAGGACATCCAATTCATTATGAGCCATTTCTAATAATATCTTTCTTATCAGGTCATTATGAGGGCTTTAGGAGGGTTTAGACTACCTTCCATTCTTATCAATTGTTTATAAAGTATTTCCTCTTAAATCCAAAATCAATGCTAAGAAATTTGAGCTAGTAACCTTCCACAACTTCCATGAACTTGTTATGATCTCATTAAAAGGTTGCATGTGCCAGTGACCATAAGAGAATTCTTTTCACTCTACTATATCTCATTTTGTGCAAATAAAAGACCTCAAAAAACAAATTTCATGCTTTCTCCTTTAGTTTATGATCTCAAACTTGGTTAACAAATTTGAAAAAACATCTCACACTTATGATAATTCTCTCATGAGCTTTGACACCTTCAAAAATGATTTTGACCCCTCATTAGGCCATACTATGTCTCTTTGTATACTAGACCTAAACTTGTAAGCCATACTTAGACCTTGAATACACATTGAAACCTATTTTATTTATTTGAACATCTCATTATAATGCTATATAAACTCATACCATAGTCACTCACTACCAATAATCTTCTCATAAGCTTTAGATTTCTCACCTCAATATGCTACTAGACTTATGCCTTCTCATTAGGTCTCTTCATGAAAGGACTAAGCTCAAAACTGACCTTGAAACTCTATTGAAGGATGTGTTGCCTATTTGTCATGTTACATAACTTTATAGACTCTTTAATCCCTTATATATTGATCTTAAAACATATCATAAACCTTAGAAAAGTTACCAGATTATCTTCAAATTATCTCTCAACAAAGAGACAATAGGTTTCATTCAAATTCTCTCTTCTCATAAGAAACCTTATCACATACCACTTCACCATGCATGGCCTCAACTCTGACCTTGAAATTAATGACATCCATCTTGAATTTGACATCAATTCCTCAACACAAACAATAGGAACACACCTCAACATTATTAAAAGAATACCAACCCCACTACCTTGTTTATAATGAGCCTCATCTACATAAAAAAAACATAGGCCTAAAAGGTTTGGTTTGTTTTCAATTGCATCTTTGGTTGGTTTCATAGTTAATGTATAGATTCCTAGGTCTTAGGATGTCAAATTCACTTTTTTGTTGATGAAATTATACTCAATTATAATTTTCTTCATGTGGGTCTCTCTATCTACCTTGATTTAATTAGGTACTCCTCTCCAAGTTAGCCACATATGAGATAAGTTTATGGCCATATAACTATTTAGGGATTTATACTAATCCCTACTAAAAATCATGTCATAGGCCTTAGTAATCTCTACCACTTAGATGTCTATGAAGTGTTGAATCTTATGTTCTAATTCCAGTTGTATGTGGAAATTTAGAATCTCACCTTCCACTTCAACCTTAGACTTATCTATTTGAACTACTACCTTATCTAACTTGATAGGGAACAACCCTAACTTTTTACATATGCCCATTGGCATTAGGTTGCTTTAAGCTCCTAAGTCTATTAGGCAATTATGTATGTTTTTACTAAATAGTCTAGTGGTTAAAAGGAAGGGAGTCACTTCCATATTATTATTATGAATAATCACATTGGTATGAGTTGAATTATATTTTGCATGGGTGGGTTGTTTTGGCTTCTTAGTTAAGGACTTTGGTAAAAGATCATGTTGCTCTATGATCTAAGAAAGTTCACAGAGTGTGATGTTGGATTTGATCTTCATGTCCTCCACTATATCATAAGCTCCTTTACTCTATATATGTGGTGTTTAAATGGGATCTTTAGGTTTTTGATTTTTTAAAGGTGGTGGGTCATTATTAATAGTCTAGTCAGGTGGGGTTGTACCATTATTTAGGGGAGTTGAGGTAGTGAAGGGTTGTTGCATTTTCCTATTCTTAAGGGTGTAATTATTGCTTTGGAAATATTGAAACACATTCACTTCATGAATACCCTCTTTTGACTTATTTTATTCTTAATCTAGGAATTCCATGGTTTTTGGTAACAATTCAATTATAGGGGATTAGCCCATGCTAGATGATTCTAGGTGATTGGGAACCACCTCGTATTCTTTCATTTCCTTCTTGAAGATCTCAAAGGCACAACCAAACTCCATGAAGTCAAGTTCCCCATAGGCTATGATGTTATGCACTCAACACAAGTTGGGAAAGGCTATCTCAAAGATATTAATTTATGGAAACCTATTGGGAAAGGGTTTTAGGTGGGTTGTAGTTCCCATGAATATTAATTATCATGTTCTTATCTAACTCATTACCAAGGTTGTCCCTATATACCTCATCAATGATATGAGTTTAAATTAGCCTCCTGATATTAAATAATTGGATGATCTACTAATCATCTTCAAAGAACTAAAAGTTCATCATAATTTTAGGGATATAGGGTTAAAGGACAAGTTTTATATAGAAACCCTACTGCTTAGTGCCATCTAAAGGTGTTAAGATCATTGTTGTAGATGTGAATGAGTCAATAACTTAGTTTTATTCCCTAAGGATAGGGATGAAATTTAATGTATTAATTTTTTTGATTAAGTCCCATGATTGGTGATTATAACTTTTGAGGTATGATAATTTTCATTTAAATTTATTCATGATTTGGTTGACTACAAGCTTAGGTTGGATTCTAAATGACTTTAGTAGAAGATCACATTGCTCTATGACCTGAGACAGTTCATGGAGCATGATGTTAGATTTGATATTATTCATGTGCTCCAATATATTATATCCTACTTTAATATAGATATGTGGGGTTTCCATGGGATATTTAGGTTAATAAGGTTTTGAAGGTGCTAGGTCATTCCTAGCATTCTATTCACTCAAGGTTGTACCATTTTTTAGGGGAGTTAAGGTAGTGAAGGGTTGTGGTTTTTTATTTCTAAATGTGTAGTTTCTCCTTTGAAACTATTGAAACACTTTCACTTCACTAATAAAATCCTACAACTTGTTTTATTCCTAGCTTAAGGATTCCATGGTTTATAGTACCATGCTAGTGCTAGGGGGTTTGTCTATACTGGATTATTCTAGGTGATTTAGAACCATATCATATTATTAAATTTACTTTTATAAAATCTAAAAGGCACAACCAAACTCTATGAAGTCAAGTTTCCCATGGGATACCATGTTACACACTTGGCACCAGTTAGGCAAGGCTATTCAAAGATATTAATTTTTGGTAACCTATTGAGTGAGGGTTTGGGTGGATCTTATTCCCATGAATATTAAGGATCCAATCCTTGTATATATCAATAATGGGGTTGTCTCTATCTACCACATCAATGATATGGGTTTCAAATACCCCCATGATATTAAGGAATTAGATGATCTACTAGTCATCTTAAAATAATTAAAAGTTTTTTACATTATCGGGGATATAGGGATAAGGGACAAGTTTCACAAAGAAACATTGTCAGTTATTATCATATAAAGGTGTTAAGCTCATTAATGTAGATGTGAGTGAGTCAAAAAATTGGTTTTATTCCTTGGGGATAGGGATGCCATTTAATTTGCTAAACTTTTCAATTAAGTCCCAAGATTGGTGATTATTGTAGACATCAAAGAACTGCACACCTATGCTTTCTAATGTTGACAAATAACTTAGACCTACCTAGGACCCTCTTCATACCCATTTACACTAATAAGGTTTAACCAAGCCTACCCACAGTCAGATTCACAAGCTAACTCAACCTAGACTTTAGGACCTCTTTCCTTTAGAATCTAATTGTCGATGGTTAGGGTGACTGTAGATGGTCACCATGGGAAACCTTGGCCATCGACGCCAGGGTCTACCTCCTTAAAAAATAAAATGCAATCAAATACCAAATTTTCTAAATATATCTCATCTAAATATTATTATGTGCCCTTGTATGGATGATTTATATTTAGATGGCCTAGTTGGACCTTGAATTCCACCTCTTGCTTATGCCTATAAAAAGAAAGGAGCTTAGGAGGTCAAATCCATCTACAATAATTATCAAGATATTATGGATTAAGGAATTTTTTTAGGTCAATCAACCATCATCATCAATCTTATTGAGAGTCAACTTATCATCACCTCTCAATCGAGTTCTCAAGTACAATTACTCTACCAGAATTAAACCATATTCCAGCAATGAGTTAACTACTTCAACCACTCACCTAATCAAATTTTGTGTTTTCTTATCTACAGGTCTTCCTCCCAAGACAAAGAGGATATCTTCTCAATCTTTTGATTCAATGCATTCACAAACAAATAGGTTTTTAAACCACACCCATATCAATTTTCTTCTCTCTTCCATAGAACCTAAAGTGACAATTTACATGAAACATTCTAGCATACCCAGTGGGACCTAAAGTCTTTACTCGAATTTTTATTTGCATTTGTCTATTTTTGTCTTTATCTATGCTCATAATTAAAACTAAAGTTTCTTTTGGGATTAAAATCAACTACATCCATTGCTTGATTTTAACATTAGTTCAATTTTAATTAAAGCACAATAATCTTATCGTAGCACCCCTTTTGTTTCACACACTAGTCAAACCACTCTCATCAATAGTACATAAAAATAATTTGAGACAAGGCTTGAATGGGATTTCATCACATAGAAGTGACCTTAACATTTCTTGAAAATCCTACTTAGAGATCATTATTAAGGGGAGAACCAACTTAGCTCTCAAGTTGAGTATAAACTCTGGATATTAATATATATTAGCTAAACACTCGACACCATTATTACTATGGTGTGTGAAGTGAGGGGGTAAGCCCCATTACCAAGCCACGTATTGATTTCAATATAGAATATTTTGATCACATAATCAACTTGAAACCAACCACATGCTACTTATATAGTACTTGATTTACAAGCCAACTTCTATGACACATTCTCATAAACTAAGGCATAAGCCAAAAGAAAGATTAAAACTAACATTTAGCCTTAATGTAATTTATAATGTGTGCCTTGATTTCCTTGATCATTTTCTTATCTTGTTTCTATTTGAGTGCTGAGTTTATTCTTGTTTTATCTCCCCCTTTTCTTGTATGGTTCTCACTCATCAGCAACAAGCGGACCTAGTAGAGTAGAACCTGCCACTCAAATCAATCTCTTCTACCTCCTCATATATGGAGTACATATTCAAAGTATAAGAATCACCTCATATATTGTGAATCCATATTTTTCCTTAATTATTTTTATAAAGAGACATGGAATTTACCACTTTCTTAGACAATAATCTAGTTTCCCTTTAGTAGTGCCTTAACACCTCCCCTCACCATGTCTTGATTCCAACTCCACCTCAGGATCCTCCCTATGGCAAGCCATCCTACCTTATGAGGGGTGTCCCTATTGCCATAGTCACCACCTAACCTTTAAATACATAAGCATCTTCATCTACTAACCCCTTTGATTCCATAACTGAAAACTAACCTATCCAACCAAATACTACCCCTATACCTTTTGCCCCTACCAATGACTCATCCACCTTAGGAATAAACCAACCAATAGCCCATTACAATCCACTTATTACTAGAACACCTACCACAAGCACTACCAACCTTCCCTCTATCAACACCAACTAATTGATCACTACCCGTTTACCAATCTTAGCAATATCTATCCCTTCTACATCACCACCTACTAGCATGAAGGTCACTACTTCTCCTTTTGTTACCAACCCAACTACCATTCATGCCCAATCTACAAGAATCCATTAATAGGTACCCATCATGCCTAGCTTGGATACATCCCTAACCCACAAGGGAATGTCCCCACTACCCAACCACCATCATCTACCTACCCTTACATACCATCTACCCAACCTCTAGCATTCACATTCCAATATGTGGTAACCCCTCAACCACCAACCAATTACTAGTAAAATACCTCCTTTTGGTGCACCACCTCAAACTGACTTAATGAATATGATCATGGACAAGATGACAAACCTTGATTCATCAATTTTGGGGACTCATAACATCCTATCCTATGATCAAATTTGTAATGAACCTAGCCATCCTTCTCTCCCCATGAGACCTTCTCCTCCTCAATGGGAGCTTCCAAAATTTACCAAATTTTAGAGCAAGGAGGAACTAAAACAACAACTTATGGATTTCATACATGCATGTTATATGATTGATTGCAATGATTCCCTTCTCCTTCAAACCTTACCCATGTCTTTATATGACTTGACCCTTGACTAGTATAGTGCCGCTACCGAGCATTTGATATTTTATTTCACCCAACTAGATCAACTCTTCTTAGATCACTTTTTATTAACATTTCCAAGAAGGTATCTATCACCAACCTCTATTCTATCAAGAAATTTGATGATGATTCTATTGCTAATTTCGTCACCCATTGGAGAAGCTTGATTAATCAAATTTCATTTTCCTTGCCTCAACCTAAACTTATAGATATTTTTTCTTGAGCCTATGCCAAACATATATCTTCTACACTATGTGTCCAAATCTTCAAAACTTTTTATGAAGCTTTTACCATGGCACACAAGCTATAAAATTGAGCCATACATGAGGGTAAATTAAAGTTATGAAATGAGAACTCTACCTTCAATACCAATGAAACCTCATCCTCTAAATCATACAACCAAGCCAATGACGTAAGCAAGAGAAAGGGAATTACAAATTCCATTATCCTTAAAGCTGTGCCTCTACCCAATGTCAATCAATAAAGTTCTCCCATTACCTCCAACCAAATTTGAAGCAACAAAAAATAATTCACTCCACTTGGAGACTATTATGCCTCAGTTCTAGAGAAACTACTAAAATCTAACCTTATAAAACTTACACCCATCAAACCTCCCTAGTAGTTTGATTCTTCTCATCTGACACCTATTTGGTATAATGAGAATGACCTCTATGCTTTTCATTAGGTAATTGAAAATGACGTTAGTTGATGTAATAACTTTAAGAATGTTGTTCAGAGCCTTATCAACAAGGGGGAACTCATGTTGGATAATCCCAATAGCCCTAAAAATCAAGCTCTTGACATCTTTAGAAAACCCTTTCCCAACCATGCCCCTACCAAGACTGAGGACACACAGGCTAAATGTTCTCATGATTCCCACATGGTCAATATGGTAGTTGATACACTTATCAATGGGGAATCTATCATCCAACCTACCTATTTCTCCCCCACTTCACCTATCAAGGTGGTGGAGTCACCTTACCTTCCTCCAAAGCCTCAAATAGAGGAGGTTCTTTTTTCCTTGGCTATACTTATAGAGACTTTATAATCATCAATCACCCATTTGAATAGCCTATCTGAATACATTGTGCCTATGAGAACAAATTTTTCACAAACACCCCTCGTGGAGCAACCACTTAGCCCAAAATTACATCCCTTTCTTAAAGAAATAAATGAGGCTTAAAATCCTCCTCCTCAACCCATATGTGTAAACTTGACACCCACTACCCAAGAGCCTAGACCAGTATACAAACCTTTTTCTAAACTTGTTTATAAGTTAGGCATGGTCACAAAACTAGACATGGATCAAACCACTTTTTGGAAATGGTTAGGGCTCCCTTATATCAACAAACTTGAACCTTCTAGCATGCCTTAACCAACTAATCTATGGATCAAACCACTTTTTGGCAATAGTTAGGGCTCCCTTACATAAAAAACTTGAACTTTATAGCATGCTTTAAACCAACCAATCTATCATTTTTCCACCACCTCTTAAACCAATCAGAACCTATACCAACCCCTCACCTTCTCAATCAACCAAAATAGCTACATCTCAAATGATTGCACCACTAACCAAACTTTTCAAAAATCTTGGTGCCTTCCCTACATGAAGTTCAGTTCAACCATCCTTGAAGGTGGAATTAACCCTGTCTTAGCCTATACCTAAACCTCAACTCAAATCAACCAACGGAGTGAAACTGTTAAAGAGCCACATGGCTAGGATTCTACTTGCCTCTACCTTGATTTTTAACTTGGGGTCTCATCCCTTAACTTTAGTTAAAAATCAATCTCCTTTAACCATATGTCATCCACTACCTTTGGTTACACCAGGCCACCTACTATCTAATGCACCAATCTTTCTTGAATTACCAATAGCTAGGCTATCAACCTCAAACACCCTAACCACCAGCATACCCAAACCAAAACTATTGACTAAAAACACCACCTTACCTAAACCCTCTCTCATCAAACCCATTACTACCAGCATGCCCACCTTACCAATCAAAACCACAACCTCTAGATCTTTCCCACCTCTAGTTAAATCCTATATAACCATTTTTCAAGGGTTACTATAAGCCTCTTACATCACTTTACCCTTATCAAGCCCTTTGATCCTCTTAGTTTGAATTTGGATTGGTATAAGGTGAATTTTAGTACAATGTTTTGCTAGGGAGACCTTGGATCCATGTTATGGGTTGTGTAACTTCTACCTTTCACCATTATGTCAAATTCTAGCATGAGTTTTAGATTATTACCATACAAGCTGACCCAAGCTCTTTTTTAGCATGCAACATGACCTACCATCCTAATGACATCTTCATACCCCCAATAAAATCACCCCAAGGATCCATCAATAAGCCCTTAACCATGGAACACACATCCATTCCTTCTCCTTCCATAGACGTATCTAAAAGTTAATCTATTCCCACTAACTGGATACCAACCACTGATACCTTGGAATCTACCTTCCACTGCCTTATCCTCAAAGAATACTAACTCCTTACCCTTGATGCTTTCCCTACTCCCCAAGAGTATAGGAAACTAAACCACCAACCAAGTTATAACCTAAAAATTGGAGCCATTACTCCCTCAAGGCACCTAAGTTGTTAAACCCATTTTATCTATGGGGAATTAACAAGATACTCAATGTTTTTGTCACCCCCTCTTAACCACAACTATTCATCCCTACATTCTCTTACTTGGACAACCCAAACTTCACCAACTTATACCTTCATAGGTGTGTTTGGAAAGGGTTTGGCTTAGGATGATACAATCATGGCCCACACACATTGATCTCAATTGAGACCTAAAAACCTCATGAGAATCACAACCTTGGCTTCATTATACCCAATAAGAATAAATCCATATGACCTACCAATACCATTATTAAAAAAGATCCCCCTTCCTCACCAATGTCCCCTCCACCTAAGTGTGACGACATTATCCTACCTAATTTTTTCCATCAACATGATTACCCTCAGCCCTCTAACTTATCAAAAGGAAGGGGTACCATTATCCATCCCTATGATCCATCTTGAACTAGTGGGAGATGACTCTCCTATCATTAACACTATCTAATGCTAGGATGATGATTCTATTCTCACCTACCTTGGTGCACCTGATTCCTCCATCCATAAATTATTACTTCCCAAAACCTCAACCATATTGAATGAATCCACTAAGAATATTGACTTAATAACTTTGGGCAACCCTTATGTTGTCAATCTTGGCCAATGTCTCACCATTGAGGAATTTTAGGACTTATTTACCTTCCTCCAAGACCAAAACATTGTAAAAACCTAGTCATATGTTGATACACTTGGTATTGACCTAACCATTGCTACCCAAAACATTGTAACCAATCATGATGCCAAACTTGTTAGATAGAAACTTTAATGAATGCATCCTTGCATATCCCTTCTTATCAAAGAAGATATTTAATGCCTCCTCTATATCAACTTCATTCAATCCATTGATTATCCCTAGTGGGTTTCAAACATCATGCCTATCACTAAATCCATAGGGGGACTATGTATCTATGTGGAATTTTGTGACCTTAACCTCACCTACACAAAAGATGAATTTCCCCTACCTAGCATTGACCAAATTTTTGATCTTATAATATGCGACAAGATATTGCCTCTCAATGATGAATTATTAGGTTATAATCAAATTTTGATTGCCCTTGAGGATCAACACAAGACTACCTTTATTACCCCATAGGGACTTTCTATTATAGAGTTATACCCTTCAATCTTAATAATGTTGGTACGACCTACCAATGTGCTATGACCTATATCTTCCACAACCTTATCCATACAATCATCGAGGACTATGTGGATGACCTCCTCAAAAAATCTAAACTTTGAAAGGACTACTTATCCATTCTCAAGATTATCTTTAAGTGACTTATCTGTTACCATGTCCATCTCAATCCCAAAAAATGTATTTTAGGGTCTTGTCAGGAAAACTCCTTGGCTTCATCATTTCCCTTTGAGTAATTAATGTTAATTAGACCAAAATCAAAGCCATCCTTGAGATGTTATCTCTAACCAATCTTAATCAACTTTGCACCTTGTAGGGGAAGATCCAATCCATTCACAACTTTATTTATCATCTCTCTAAATAGTGCCAACCTTTCCATCACCTCTTGAAAAATGACATCTCTTTCAAGTAGAATGTCAATTTTCAAAAGGCTTTTGATTCAATCAAATAGTACCTTCTATCTCAACCTATCCTTACAACCCCTAAAGATGACCAACCCTTCTACCTTTATATCTCTACCACTGACCATTCCTTAGGAGCAATGCTTGCCCATCAGGACAAACACCACAAAGAGCAAGCCATCTATTACATAAGTAACACCTTTTTAGACTATGAAACTTAGTATACTCACACTGAGAGAATTTTTTCAGCCCTAGTCTTCATGGCCACAAAACATCACCACCACTTTCTTAAAAAAAAAAAATCATCATAACCAATACTGACCCACTCAAGTACATGCACTCCAGGCCATACCAAAACTAGTGTATGGCGAAGTGGTTTATGATTTTATCTAAGTTTTACCTTGATTTTATACAACAAAAGTCAATTAAGGGGCAAGTTATTGCTAATTAATTGGCTGGCACACTTCTAACAACCAACTAACCCCCTCCCCTCAAATTTTGAGATGAGTCTATCACAACCTTGTCTCAAGTAGATTTCACCTATCGATTCACCATGTTCTTTAATGAACCAAAGTGTAAAAATTGTGGGGGAGTTGGTATCATCCCTATCCCCCTTATCGATGAACCACTTCCTTTATATTTTAAACTCAACTATGAATGTACCAATAATATGGATAAATATGAAGCCCTAGTAATAGGTCTCTAAGTCGCATTAGCCTTGGGGGTCAAAACAATCAACATCTTTGGTGATTCCTAACTTGTGGTTAATGGCATCTACCAAATTTAAGAATGATATTTTGAAACTATATAGACATTTTTTCATATAACTCTTGACATCATTTTAACACTACCATATTCAAACCACCCAATGATATACCAACAAGTTTTCTAACACCATGGATTCTCTTGCTTCTAATATCCCATCACCAACATCAGACTCTTAGTTATCAATCATTAACCATCACCTCACTAAACCTTACTACATTAAGTCAAACACTCTAACCATCTTTAATGTAAAGGAGATCCTACCTAACCTTTGGTATGAATGAGCCTTCAACTATCTTAACCTTGGTATAGTTCCATCTAGCCTCTTTAGGAATGCCCATCAAGCATTTATTCATAGCACCTTCCATTATATCATTATGGGAGGCATCCTCTATAAATGTAGTTTTTATGGCCTCCTATTCTATTACCTGCATGGTATATAATCATCTCATGCTATCAAATAAATGCATGATGGTATCTACAGGGGTCACTTTAGTGAACTCATTGTGGCTAAGTTCATCCTCCACCTAGGCCATTACTAGTGTACCCTTAAGTAAGATTATTGTGATTATGTGAAAAAGTGTGTCAAGTGCCAACAACATGCTAATTTGTATCATGCACCTATCCATAATCTTCAAATTTCCATCTATTTTTGGCCTTTTTCACAATGGGGTCTAGACCTTATTGGTGAAATTAACTCCCACTCTTCATAGTGACATCACTCTATCATCAGTGAGATCGAATATTTCACAAAATGGGTAGAGGCTATTCCTCTTATCTTGACTAAAGATGAAAAGATTATCAAATTTATCACCCATCACATTATTTATTGCTTTGGTGATCCCTATAAGATCATCACCTATAATGGCAAATCCTTAAAAAATAAACAAGTTTAGGGCCTTTGTGATGTATTTGGTATTAAACTAATCTATTCATCACCTTATCACCCATAAGAAAAATGGACAAGAAAAAGCCTCTAATAAAACCCTTAATAACATGCTTACCAAAATAGTCAATGCTTAAGGTCAAGATTGACACTTTCACATCCCTTTCAAATTATGGGCATATTACACTAGCATTTGAACCCCTATAGGTGCTAAACCTTTTTCTCTCATGTTTGGAGCTAAGGTCGTGTTGCCTCTCAAAGTTTAAATACCATCTCTTTGCATCTCTTTGTATGACCTTATTTTGGAAGATGATTATCATAAAGAACACTTGGCTCAACTTGAACTACTTGATGAGCATAATTTGAGTGCTCTTTCTCATCTTCATGTCTATCAAGAATGAATCAAGTGTGTTTATAACAAACACTTGAAAGTGTGAGAATTTAATATTGGAGACCTATTTCTCAAGGAAAATTAACATGTAACCAATATGGAGAAAAGCAAAAGGGTCAAATTTGATTTCAATTAGCTTGGACCCTACATCATAACCCATAAGTATGGATCATGAACTTATTGTTTCTCCTCTCTTGAAGGCAAACCTGAACTTGAATCTCTCAATACGTTGCATCTTTATCCATTCTATTGTTAAATAGGGGTCAAAATTATCATTGGTTTAACTTAAGCCCATCCCCTACAACCATATTCATTTAATTATTTTTAGGGGTAACTTAATATAGCTAAATCATGTGATTATCTATTACAGCCATAGCCTAATCTTGAAATATGAGTACCACATCTCTATCCATGACATGATTCTCATGGTATTTTCTATCCCTCTTTAGGATAGATTCTCATGGTCATTGTCACCTAAACCTCTTTTCACCTTCTAAATATTATTGTACCCTTAGTTTAGCCTTCATAGAGGTAACCCCTTGTACATTTATAAGTAAGTATATGTCAAGAAAAACTAAATAAAAGCAACAACAATATCAAAGTCAAAACTAAATCATGGGTCATTCTTAGCATTCATAGACTAATCATTTAAAGGATAACTATTAAAACCTTATTCAAAATTGTAAAATGTAAGGTGGAATGCTCCCTAGAAGGAAATCTATCAAAATAATTTAAACTAAGCATATAAACTTAGACCACTCCCTTGATGGATGTCTTAGTAAAGCATTTGTCAAAGCTAGTAATTTATTAGAAGATTACCACATCAATCAACTTCCCTGACACTAAAACAAGATAAAAATAGCAAAAGACCTATAAGCAAAAGAAAAATTAATGAGAAATGCCACAATCAATTCTCATAAAAATTAAAAATCCTGGAAAGATGCAATCAACTCTCCTCAGTAGACTTCCCACATTGATCAGTCTACAATTTATATGTGAGCATAGATTTTATTATACTATCCTCTTGGAAGCCTCTAGAAGAGGCCTACTAATCTCATAAAAGGTTCTAGTTTCACCCATCCTCCATCCATATATCATATGCACGAGACTATAAGATTACTTAACCCAATGTGATCAAGATACCTATTTATCAACCTAAGTATGCTAATGTGACATATTTTAAAGGATTATTTTCATTAAACCAATCCAACTTTAGGTTTAATTTTGGTCCTTACCAATGAAAAGGCATCATGTTTCTCTTTTTATCTTTTATTGGTTCATATAGACATACCTCTCATGATTCCTTTCACCATCCTAAACATTTAGTTTGTTAACTACTTAATTTATGTATTATCATTACATATTCAACCATATCACATTTTATCTCCATGATCATAAAAAACAAATATAAAATCCAAAGCATAACATTACAAACCATATCCATGAACTACATTATCTATCTATTTATGATCAAAACATCATGACATTACATCATATTAAAACATATCATGAGAATTATCCTATCCATCTACTATCAAAACATCATGTGAACATATATCATATCATAAACCATCCTAATTACACCATTTATCATCCTGATCATAAACAAAATTAGTGAGCAAAACATCATGAAACATATCATATACCAATCTATCCATTTACCATAACATTACCACAATTCCTCTTATAGAATCAACTCATACAAAACGTATTTACATAACCATAAATAAATCCATTAATATTACAATATCATATGGAATATATCCATCAATAACACATCCCATCACATCCATGAAAAAAATTAGAACATCATAACTATCTTTCTAGAATCACATGCCTAGGCTATTGAGTCAACATCTCATAAAGCATATGCAGGAAACCATAAAACATTAACCATAAGAATAAACATGAATAACCACATTAGCATATAAATAATGAACCATAAACATACATCATATATAACATCATAAATACATGTAACAATGTATAAACTCTCTCTCAAAACATGTACATCTCATTGCATCAGCATGTAGGCTTGTATCAAAATAATGTACACCTATCTATACCAACATATTAGAATATTTATAAATCATGCCCATAGAGCACCTACACCACTACCACCTACCCTTACACTCCCATCTAGTGATGCCCCCCTATTATCCCTACTTGGCCCACTATGTAATCCCACTATTTTGGGGTAGCTATAAATGGCCCATTTACCAAACTAGCTTTGTACTCCCTATATCTCATTGCTTGTGCCAGTTGATCCAACACCATTGGCTTATAATACTTGATATACTAAATGGTGGATAAGTATTTAAGCCTCAAAACTATGTCTAGTTCTCTTCCAACAATCAGTGCTAGTCCCCCTCCTACTACTACCCTCTATCTAAGAGTTCCTAGATGATTGCCCCAAGGGATGCTTATGCCTGATCTATTGTGATATTCACCACTTGACCCTATAACACAAAAAATTAACCCTATATTTTGGCCACCTATCCTTATAGTACCTATACATATGCCTTGGTTGTAGTTAAAGCTTCACCTACCTATCCATCATGGTTTTCTATATCCATAACCATTGGCCTTGCACCTCCATCATCCCCACCAATGTCTATAGCTACTTATATGGGATGATACCAAGTTATGTATCCATATAATCACTTAGCATCATCTTTCAGATCCCTAATATAAATCTCCTCATATCTATCATATAAAAATATCAAAGTAGGTTGGTACAATAGCAATAGAACCTCTAAATCCTCATTCTTATACCTGGGAAATGGTCCTAGGAAACCTTGTACCAAAGTAAACTATTGATGCACCTTGTCAAATGGGATCAGATCTAGCTCTCTCTCTCTCTCTCCTATTGATGATCCATATGTAGCTCTAAAAGGAAAGGGTCTACCTCCTATACCCTGGCCATATTAAAAACTACACATACAGCCTCCAAGTGATATCTTTGACCACTAGTATACCTAGTGCACCCCTAAACCACTCAACATTGTGGGCATCACCCCCTACACTTGATGTAAACAAATCATACCTCTATTACATGAAGCTAATAGGGAACTCTATCTACAAATAGCCATCCCATGATAATAGTAATGGTCTCAGCACTTGAATATGCTCATAGGTCCAATAATGTAGAACTAGGTTGACACTAATGCTATATCTCCTTTGGTTCCTAAACCCCAATAACTCTATATAGATCTACACAATTAAAATAGGGACCCAACCAAATATTATCTAACCTAGGAAAAACTCCACAAAAATCCCCAATAATAAATAGGTGAGCCTCCCACTACATGATTCTGAAAGTCCAACATGTCACTATAATCATGAGCATGGTTATGAGCCTCCTCTCAGCCAGAACTCTATGATACAATGCTGAGTATCAAAATCCCCCAATATGCCATTAGACCTAATCACTCTCATCCCCATATAATTAATCAATAAAATCCCCTCACTCCTCATGCTCAATATGATAAATCACCTCACCACATAGTGGGAGTCTAGTAATCTTGTGTATGTCCTTGAGGAGAATAGTTATCTCCCTAGTTAAGAGTAAGAAGGTGTTCATAGTAGGATCCCATCTCTCGATGAGTGATACAACCATAGATGTAACTCAGATCACATGCTAATAATGCCTCATATCCCCTAGCCCCACTTCATCCATATATTCCCAATCCTTTATATTCATCCCCTCATGTATTTTGAGAAAGATACATTGCATGTAGTTATGCATCTGAATTTGCTCCCTGACCTGCATCATATCAAACACTTGGCTTAGTCTATGCTATTCTTATCTATCCTAGATTTTTACCCACCTAAGTTATTCCGTTATTTATCCTAAACCATCTATCCCATGCTCACTTCATTTCCCTCTAGCATCCAAGACTTACCTATCAACACACAACCCCTTAAAACACACCGGAACAACTTCCCCTACCTTACCCTTTAAACACCTGACATATTCTACTTATTTACCCATTTACCCACCAAGTATTACACCAAAAACCTATAAGATATGGATACCTAGCAAACCCAACCCATTTAAACCTTTTATTTAATAGGTGACCACTGATGGTCATGGTGACCATTAACGGTCAGGCAACCATTTTCATATGGGTGTCAATCGTCGACAGTCAAACCTAACTTTTAATGATCACTATGGGTGTTTTGTGGCCAGAATGCCCAAACCCTAACACATAAAATTTTATCCTAAAAATAATTCAAAACAACCAAATTTTCTACCTTTAACCCTCACCTAACTCAATTTACCTAACTCACCCCTACCATTCTTATTTTTACATGTATATTTGCCAACAAAACCCAAAACCCTACCTAGGGCATTCTAGCCCAAACTAAGCATTCCTAGCATAAAAATGACCTCCTAACCAAATTTAATTACATAAAATAATAAATAACTACCAATTTAAGACACCACCTACCTAGTTTATTTATCTCTACCATGGTAAAAGCCCATGAATAGTTGCCTGACCGTGCCCACATGATGCCTACATCTCAAACCAATAAAGATCAAACCCACATGCCTCCAACCAATGAAAAATCACCAAATCAGTAAGTAAACTCTCCATAAATGCCTAAATTAATAAATTAAAGTCAACAAAGCAACAAACTTACAATTGGTAGAAATTAACTTTGTTTATACTCTTTACCCTATGGATTTTTAGTGCTTACCTTGACTATCGATGATCAGGGTGACTGTCGATGATCACCTCTTAGGAGCCTTGAATGTTGATGGTCAAGATGTCTTAAATTTACACTTATACCTAGAGCATCCCTTATTAGTAAAACTAAACCTAGATTTACTCATTTTTAGATATTACCTTCTCCAACCAACCCAACCACCTTACTACCTTATTGTTGGTCTATTTTGACCCATCTAACACGTAATTTTAGACACTTTTTGCTTGGTATTTTAACTAAAATGATAACATTGCCATGTAAACCCATTTATAACTTACACCACCTCATGCATACTGACCCACTTGTGTCTTTTTGGGAGCACCTCCTACCATAGATACCCATGACACTTGACTAGTTTCTGTTTTCATCAAGACCACTTCATAGCTTGGATACCCACCAAAATCATAGAAAATGCTTAATAGACTTGCATTTACAAGTGTTCTCAACTGCCATGCCTATATGAGATCATGTGGTTCACTTATCAATTGTCCTTTAAGGAACTGAACCTTATTTATGTAAACCTTAGCAACCTAGTCTATGCATGATATTCATTATCACACCTTTTTGTCTCATTTTATATGCAAGTTTGTGTCGCTAGTGCCCAACATATCACTCACCCATTTTCATTACCAACTAACATTTATCAAACATGACCTAATTTTAGTTTTACCTCATCATCTCCTAATTTAAGGGGTAACACTTCCTCTTAATCCTCCTCTTACTCTCAGGGTAACCAAACTTTGAACCATACTCTATTTTTGTTTCATAGCTCATTCACACAAGTAGCACAATGGAAAAGCCTAAAATATAGCCACCAAAAATCTACACCCCTACACTACCAATTGTTGATAAACCCCTTGAACCTACCTAAGACCTTCTTGGGACAAGTTTACACCAATTTGGCCTAATCAAGCCCACCCATAGTCTGATTCACAAGTTGACTCAACCTGGCCTTTAGGACCTCTTTCCTTTAGATCCTGATTATTGATGGTCAGGGTGACCATCAATGATTACCATGGGAAACCTTGACCATCAATGATTAGGTTCCACCTCCTTAACAAATAACATGCAACCACCCATCAAGATTTTATAAATATAGCTCATCTAAATCTTGTTATGATTCTTTACATGGATGAGTTATATTTAGATGGACTAGTTTCACTTTGACTTCTACCTCTTGCTTATACCTATAAGAAGAAAGGAGCTTGGGAGGTCAAATACATTTTTAATAATTATCAGGAGCTCAAGGATTTAGGAGTTTTATTTTTTAGGTCAATCAACATCATCAACATTATCGAGTGCCATAAACATTATTGAGCATCATCAACAATCTTACTGAGAGTCAACTTGTCATCACCTCTCAACTAATTTTTTGAGTATCATTATTCTGTTGGAATTAAACTAGATTCTACCAATAAGTTAATTAATTCAACCAATCACCCAATTGACTTCTATGATTTCTTATCTACAAGTCTTCGTCCTTAGCTAAAGAGGAGCTTTTCTCAATATTCTAATTCAATGTGTGCACAAACAAATAGTTTTTTCAACCACACCCATTTGAGTTTCATTTCTCTCTTCCCTAAAACTTAAAGTAAAAATTTACATGAAACACTTACACCTTATGAGGTAAGATAGTTTGCTTTGAAATTTACTCCTAATCTAGTTGACTACTAAATCAGAGTCACTGAACAATCTAAGTTTATTTTCCTTTTGTACTAATGTGAATTATAAACCTATGATTAACATTTGAATGATGCTATATTGTTCATGCATGGGAACTACAACCTATATGATTCTAGATACTTCTTCCCTTAGGAGTCTATTAATTGAACACCAACCTCACTACCTTGTTTAAAACAAGCCTCATTTACATAGAGAAACAATATGCATGACAAGTTCAGTTGGTTGTTTATTTCATCTTTGGATGGTTTAATACTTAATGTATAAATTCATAGGTTTGAGGATACCAAGTATACTTTCTCATTGACAACATTATACTTAGTTATCATATTATTCATTTGTATATCTCTATCTACCCTGATTTGATTAGCTATGCCCCTCTAAGGTAAACAAATATGAGAGAAGTCTATGGCCATATACCCATTTAGGGATTTATACCAATCCTTACTAAAGAATATGCCATAGGCTTCAAGAATCTCTACCAGTTAGATGTATATGAAGATTTTAATCCTAGATTCTAATTTCATCTATACATGGATATTTGGAAGCTTGCCTTCCACTCTAACATAGGACTTATCTAGTTGAACTACTACCTTATTTGACTTGATAGGGACCAACCCTAACTTTTCAAAGATCCATGGTGGCATTACATTGGCTAAAGATTTTGAGTCTATTAGGAAATTATGTAGGTTTTTATTGAATAATTTTATGGTCAAAAGGAAGGGAAGCACTTCTATATTATTCTTGTGAATGAGCACATTAGTATGGACCACTTTAGATTTTGCATGGATGGGTTGAGGCAGCTTGTTGATTAAGGACTTTAGCATATGATCATGTTGATATATGATCTAAGGAAGTTTATGAATCATGATGTTTGCTTTGATATTATTCATGTCCTCCATTATATTATAGCCTCCTTTACTCTATATATGTGTGGTTTCTATGGGATATTTTGGTTTTTAAGGTTTTAGAGGTCGTAGGTCACTCCTACCATTCTAGTCAGGAGAAGTTATGAAGGTTGGGTTTTAGCTATTGAGGGTGTGGTAGATGGGGATATGAGGACATTATTAGGGTGATAGGTCATCTTGCATTTTGAGAAAGGACTTGGGTCAGCTTGGATGGTGATGACTTGGCCTTTATGCTTCATATTAATGCAATGGTGGAAGGTAGAGGGAACACAACCCATGGAGTGAATCCAAGGTCATCCCAACAAAACATTATATTAGAATTCACCTTATATAATTTATAAAAGTTTAAGGAGCATGTAGGGTCCTAAATAGATATGGAGGATGATGGTCCCCAAGGTAGTGACCATGATATCATTGAAGGAATGAAGGATGACCAAAGATTTAGACATGACATTATCATACAAGTTGAGCTCATTATAGTTGTGAGAGGAGATGATGTTAATAATAACTTCCCCATAATAATGAATCATTTGATGTGGGTTTGGTTGATGTAGGTAGTGATAAAGAAAGGAGGATGTGGGTCCTCGAGATGAATTAAGGATATTTTCAAATCCTTGAAGTTAACAAGGTTAGAAATATGAAGGGCACCAATAAAGGTGGCTAGAAGTTAGGGTTCCTTGGGTTTGACCTCAATGGATTGTAAATCCTCTATTAGTCTTTGGTAGTTATGGGGGGAAGTAGAGATTAAATTTTGATGAAGTTATTTGAGGATAAATCTGTTAGTGGATTCTGAGGGGTTAGATTTGGAGGTACCTAAAATAGACACCTTGGGTCTAGTTGAAGATGGAGATGGTTGGGTGTAGGTTGGTTGGGAGTTTGAGGAGGGGTATTTCCAAGGAATGGACACCTTATCCTTCCCCTTATCCTTTTATTGTGCTCTTGTGACTACATTGATAGTATAGATAAAAGGAGAGGTTGATATGGGGGATTGGTTAGATTCATCTTGACTCTAAGGTGAGAGTGAAGGAATAGGTGAGTGTTGGGTAGGTATGGTTGGTGGTTAGATTGGTATGGGGATCATAGAAGGTTTATCTATTAATAAATCATTCTCATTATAAAGCTGATAGATGATGGTTTGGAGAGCTTTGTATTTCTCTATATCATGGTCAGGTGTCTTATGATAAGAACACACATGGTGGTCATTATACCAGATAGGTTTATAATCTAGAGGGTTAAAGGGTTTAATAAGAATTAGGGCTAGGTAAAAGGTTTTTATTAACCTATGGAAAATGGTCAAATAGGATTTAGCCAAAGATAGTAAAGGTTTAGTGGTCTTTTCTTTGGTGGTTGAGGTAGGAGGTTACTTGGAAATAGGTTTGGTAGTAGGTGTTTTGGGTAGGGGGCACACTTGGTTGATAGATTCAGTTTAGGAAAATAGGTTGATGAGCTAAATGTGGAAGATCACAAGGTAGGTAGCTTAAGTATTATTGGTGTGGTGAAAATAGGTGCATTAGAGACCAACTACGAATGTGTAACCAAAAGAGGTGGTGGGGTTTTTATAGAGGTAATTGGTTTCCTATTCAAGGTAGAGGGATGAGGCCCTATAATGGAGGGCAAGGTTGAGGGAGGAAAAATTGAAGAATTTAATTCCTTATGTGGTTTCACCTCTTTGGTTGCTTTGATTTGGTGTTTGGTTGGTGGGTTCAAAGAGGTTAGGTCTAATTTCATAAATGGGTGACAAAGGCTTGGTGTAGGGATGATACCAAAGTTTTTGATTGGTGTGAGAAGGTGACTCAATTTATTGGGGTCTAGGTATCTCATATGGTTGAGGGATTATTGGATTGGTAAGAGTAGCTGATAGGGTAGAAGCTTGGTTGGAAAAAGTAGTGGGTTGGTATACCAAAGGTATGATTGAAGGCTCTTTCTTGGTGATATAAGGTATCCCCAATTGCTGCCATAAGGTGGCTTGATCCATGTCAAGGTTGGAGATAAATTCCAATTTTTGCACTAGCCTAGAGAATAGTTTGTAGGTTGATTTGATTCACTAAATAGTGGACCTGAAAGATAAGCCCTTAGGTAGAGACATAGGGACGGTAACATCATCCTCTTTCTCAATCAAAAGATACAGGGTTGAGATAGGTGGTTTCTCAGTGGGAGGAGTAGACATGGGGGTTGCCTTATTGAGAATGATTTCTAAAGGGGGAATATGTTGTTTAGTTGTCAAAGGTGAATGTGACGTAGTGATGGTTGGTTATTTTAGTATATCAACTAAAAGGGTGGATAATCACTCCACTAATTCAATAAGTGGAGGGAGAGAGGATGCTATTTCCTTAATTTGAGTGTCTTAAATAAGGAAAGGTGGGTCTATTATCTCATTAGATGATGGAGAATCGAAATATTGGATACTAGATAGTTTGATAATGTGTGCATCAAGGACCAAGTTCACTATATGGGTATCATGAGTGTAGTCAAAATTATTACTCTCATTATTGGTAGGAGCATGGTTCAAAAAAGGTTTCATAAATATGTCAAGGGTTTGGTTTGATGGTGTATTAAGTTTGTCTAATGTAAGCTCCCTCTTATCAATGAGGGATTGGACACGGCTCTTGAAAGTGTTGTACCTACTAACATCATGTCTTATAACCTAGTGAAAGGAACATAGGCCATTCTCATTATAAAAACTAAGTATAGGGCAAGAAGATTCAAATTTTTGGGGTGGTTTGATAGGAGGAAGTTGAATAATATTGGCTTTCAATAACTTCTTCAAGATAGACACATAGGATTCTCCTAGTGGAGTGAACTATTTTTGGTTATTCTAGGTTTAGTTCCTCAAGTTTTACTTTGAGGAACTAGAGGAATCAGAATGGTTAAAAAAAAGTGGGGGAGTAGATTTTAGGACAACCACATTCATGGTTCCCTTATTTTTTGTGTTGGTATTGGATTGGTTCCTTGACTTAGAGGAAAAATCCTCATTGGTTTTATAGGTTGATTTTTTTTGGGCTTTAGCTTTCATTCATCAATGGCTTAGTTATCTAACTTATGCATCATGGTAAAATCTTAAAAAAAGGTTTGGAAGCTTTAGACATGAAGCATGGAGGAGATATGTTTGTCACATGCTCGAGTAAAGAGCTCTATGATTTTAGGTTAAGACAAGGAAAAGGAAAGTTAGTTAATAAGGATCCTCTAATGAGCCATAAAATTGGCAATGGATTTATCCTCAAACTATCAAATAGAATAGAGATTAGTGATATAAACTTTCTTGGATATATTGATCAAAAAGTGATCCAATAAGGTTTGAGCTAGTTGGATGAAAGAGAAAGGGGAGTGCTTAGGTATGACACTTTACCAATATAATGTTGGACCAACTAGAGACATAGTGAAGGTGTGGAGAAGAAAGGCATCATCATAGGTGATGAGATAGAAAGAATTCCTAAATGCCCTAAGGTGCTATTGGGGATCCTCCTTTGAAATTTAGAGAACTTGGGAGGTTTTGATTGGAAGGATATGGCCTGATAGGTATGGATGGATGGATGGGCTCATTACAGATTTGGTCATATGATAAGATGTTGTGAGAACCCAAAATGGATGACTCTAAGATGGTCATTGTTTCCATAAACATATTCATTAGGTTGGCTTGGGGATGTTCACATGAAGGGTTATAAGATGCATATTATTGTGATGGTTGGGATAGATGATGACAGTGGGTAGAAGGTTAGGAGGATACCATATACGGGTAAGTGGATGTCAATGGTTGGGTGTAGGATACATAAGTTTAGGTAGAGATAGGTGGTTAGATAGTGGGTACATTTCCTTATAGATTAGGTATGTATCCAAAGGTTGGTTCAAGAGGTGATTATTGGATATGAGTGATAGTTGG
The DNA here is from genome assembly GCA_037957365.1 of Torreya grandis. Taxonomy (NCBI): domain Eukaryota; kingdom Viridiplantae; phylum Streptophyta; class Pinopsida; order Cupressales; family Taxaceae; genus Torreya; species Torreya grandis. Next base: position 658,073 of record JARHVA010000655.1, on the reverse strand, counting down.
GTTGGTGATTGATGGAAGGGTGGTGACCCTTATGCTAATCAGTGGCAAGGTAGAGGGTATGGACACCACAAGAATATGAAGTGGAGTAGTGGTTAATGGGTTGGAGGTAGGTAAAGGAAGGTTGGTAGTGATAGAGGTAAGCACTCCTATTATAAAGGAGTGGTTAGTAGGAGTAGAAAGTATAAGGGTGGTGGTAGTTTGAGTTGGTTGGTTTTCATTGGTAGTCTCAAAGGGGTTATTGGTTGATGAATAATCTTGGGTAATCAATGGTTGGGTAGTAATCATGGCAATGGAGGTACTCTCCATGAGATGGAGAGGTATGTTATAAGGTGGATCTATAGATGGATCCAAAGTTGGGATACGATAAGTTGTGCTTGTAAGGTAATGTTACAAAGCCACATGATTATTTTCTAGGAAAGTGGAAAAATCCATGTCTTTTTGAGGAACCTCTTGAGGGAAGGTATGACTTCCCAAGGGGTGAGGAGAGTCTACTAGTTCAGAAATGTAGTCCATGGATGAAGATGTAAAATAGTTAGGTTGGCTTGGTGATGGGTTTTGATCCACAAGGTTTCTTCGCTACTAGCGAGTGAGAACCATACAATAAAGGGGAGATAGAAAGTAAAAACAACCTCTCTACTCAAACAAAGAGAAGAGACAAAATATCAAATAAATCAAATACACTCTAAAAGATGCATTAAGCCATAGAGCTTTAATTAATCTAGTTTTGGTTTATGCCTTAAGAAAATGTGTGACTAAAATTGGTTGGTAGAGCAGGTACTAGAGAAGAATTTTAAGGTTGGTTTAAGGTTGTGTTTAGATTCTTAAAAAAATCTATATTGGAATCAATATGTGGCTTGGTATTGGGGCCTACCCCCTCACTTCACACATTGAATTAATAAGAGTGTTGGGTGCTTAGCAAATATATATTGATATCTAGAGATTACACTCCACAAAAGAGTTAAGTTGGTCCTCCCTTTGGTAATGACCTCCAAGTAGGATCATTGGTAGAGGGTAAGGTTACTATTAGGTGATGAAATCCTAGTCAGGCCTTGTCTCAAGTTTTTTTGATGTTTAATTGTTAAAACTGGTTTGGTTGAGTGTGTACAACAAAGAGTGAAGCTACAATAGATTACTTTGCCTTTTAAGTTATTTTATGTGAGCTAAAATTTCAAGCAGTTGATGTATGCACTTGATTTTAAGCCCAAATGAAAATTTTGATTTAATTAATAAGCATAAAATAGAGAGAGAATGAAAGCAAATAAGAACCCAAGTAAGGACACAAGGTTATAATTGAGTGTGTTAGAACATTTTATTGAATTTCTTACTTATTATTAGAAAGAGTGAAAAGAAGAAACTAAGTATGGGTATGGTTGAAAAACCTAACTGATAGTGCACATGTTAAAATCAAAAGATTATGAAGAGTTCCTCTTTGGCTTGGGAGGATAACCTACAAATAAGAAAGCACAAAAATAAACATGTTTGTTAGATAAGTAATTTAGTGGATTGTCTAGTGATAAATATATCCCATAAGTGAGATCTTCCTTAGGGGATATCAATCCACTTATTTTAAACAATTAAGTTTGTAAAATAGAAAAGAAAGTACTTGAATCAATAAATTAAAAGGTACTAAAATTGAGCACAAGAATGTTTACTTAGAAAATAGACTATAAATCCTTAAATTAGTGATAAAATATTTAATAATAGTGTTAGAGGGTTGGGGCATGCTTAAAAAAAGTAGATAGGGGTCTATGAATAGGCAATAATACAAAACATTAGGTTTAGTTAGAGGTAAGTGGGTGAAATTAGCTTGATAGTTTTTACTACCACAGTGATCATTGCTGGTTGGGCTAATCATCAAAAATTAATTTGACCATTGGTAGTTAAGGTGAACATTGGTGGTTGGATAAACCATCCGTGGTTGAGTCAACCATTAATGGTTATTTTGCCTAGATCTAGGTTGATAAAAAGGCTAATTGACAAGATCTAAAAGATGGATTCTAAAATACAGGTAAGACCTAAGTTGGTTGTAAAATGGAAATAGAGTAAATGAATATTGATAAATAAGTACTTTTCTTAATAGAAGTTGATTGGGTGGATGGTTGAGGTAGTTGATATATTGGTGAAATATAGCTTGATTCTAATAAAATAATGGTACTTGATAGCTTGGTGGAGAGGTGGTAGTAAATTGACTCTCTGATATGATTGTTGGATTGATAATAATGATTGACCTACAAGAAAATAACTCCTAGATGCATAAAAGTTCTTGATAAAAATTGTAGATGGATTTCAAATCCCAACTCCTCTCTTCTTATAGGCACAATCAAGAGGTAGAAGTGAAGGTTCAACTGTGTTATCTAATTATAAATCATCCATGCAATGGTTCATAATAGGATTTAGATAACTTATATTTAGAAAAATAATATGGGTAGTTTGCATGCTTTTGGTTAAAGAGGTTGATCCTAACCATTAATAGTCAGCTTGATCATCAGTGATTAAGGGTAAAGGGTAAAAAGGGGTATAATGTTAGGTTAAGTCACTTTAGCCAAACTAACTATGGGAAAGCTCTTTTAGGGGTTAGAGGGTTAGGTTGGTCCCAAGAGGGTCCCAAGGTGATCAAGGGGAATTTTGATACTTGGAATCATATTGTACATATTTCTAGTGTCTACAAACAGTTCAAGAATGATGAGGCTAATTTTGAATTTCTAGGCCTAAGATACCATATTCCACTTATAGATCATAAACAAGGTTTCTCTATCAGATTTGATCTTTTTTCCTATTTTGGAGAGAAGGTGAACTTCCTTTTCCAAAAATAAAAAGAAAATAAAAAATTGAGAACCAAAAATGAAAACCTCTTTGAGTTAATTTTAGACCAGGATAAAAGTAAAGGAAAACAGCAATCTCTTGGTGAAAACCAATTTTAGGTGCCATTATATAGGGATGTTGACCTTTATTCTAATAAAACTCGGGATGCCACCAATGTCACAATAAAATTTGGGTCCAAATCAGTGAATAAGAACAACTTGACTTTGAATAGATTGTCAAAGAGTATCTTGAGGTATTTTTTACATGGCCCTTGCCACCATTAGGTTATTAAGATTCCTATTGTTTATGGGAACTTGAAAAGATAGTCATACAAGAGGAATTTGATATTTCCAACTAGTTCACCTCTTTAATGAATCTCTTAGAAGATGGTTCTACACTTCTTGTGGAGAATACTTTTGAGGTTAACATTGGAACATTGACCAATCCAAAATGAATCAAACTAGGTGTGTCCCTCATTGAGGAGGAGTATAAAGTCCATGTAACTCTCCCTAGGGAGTTTGTCAACATTTTTACATGGGCTAAATCTAACATGCTAGGTTTGGAGATTGCCTTAGTTGTACATAATCTTGTTGTACATCCTCATACCAAACCATTCAAGTAGAAACTAAATAAAATGCATCATGATATTATTATCTTAGTTAATAAATAATTGGATAAACTCTTAGATTTAGGATGCATTCATCTTATTGATTACTAAGAGTGGATATCCAATATTGTGCTAATTACCAAAAAATTAGAAGGTACCATATTGCATATTGATTTTTATGACATTAACAAGGTGTGCCCAAAGGATGACTTTTCTCTATCAAATATCTACATGATTGTTGACTTCACAACTAGGTATGAAATTATCTCCCTCATAGATGGTTTTCAAGGTACAAACAAATAAATATTGAACTAGAGGAACAACACAAGAACACATTCAACACTCCTTAGGGAATAACGTAATGCCTTTAGGCCTCAAGAATACAAGGGAAATGTATAAATGAGACATGATATTAATTTTCCATGATATGATGCATGATACGGTTTTAGACTATGTCAATGACATCCTGGGTAAATTGAAGATCTATGCCAAACATCCACCTATGCTTCACAAGATCTTTTAATGAATTTAGGAGTGCAAGGTCAGAATTAATACTCAAAATTGTGTCTTTGGTATAAATTTTAAAAAAATAATAGACATTATTGTCTCTCTTGTGGGCATTTAATTCAATTCATCAAAAGTCAAGGCCATTATCAAGATGCTACAACCATATACATTTAAGTAACTCTATAGTATGTAGGGCAAGATATAATCAATTAGATGCTTCATATCATAATTGGCTGATAAGTGCCATAAATTTACCCATTTTTTGAATAAGGGCACTCATTTATTATGGAATGCATATTGTAATAATGCATTCAACCAATTGAAATAATACTTATCCAATCCACCTATTTTTCTATCACCCATGCCAAATAAGTTATTACTACTCTATCTATCTATAATTGAAAATTTATTGGGGATACCATTGGCACAATATGATGAATAGGGAAAGGAACATTCCATATATTACCTAAGATTCACATTGGTCACGTATTATCACATTGATACACTAATTATAAAAGTTTTTTTAGTTATGGTCTTCATAGCTTAAAAACTACACCAGTTCATTCTAAATAATAAAACCATTGTCATTGCCAAACTAGATCCATTCAAGTATCTACTTTCAAAAATAACTTTACAAGGATGTATAAATATATTCATTATTCTTCTAAGTGTATTCAAGATTGAATATTATAACTAAAAGTCCATTAAAGGACAAATAATTACATACCAGCTCATCAAAGCTCCTCTTTTTGATACTTTGCTACTCACATTTGGGTTTCTAAATGAGTCCATTATAACCATAGAAGAAACACCTTTTAAAAAGTGGCAATGGAAGATTTATTTTGTTGGTTCATTAACATCTCATGGTTTAGCATTAGGACTTTTGTTTGTATCACCACAAAGGGATCTCATTGCTAGGTCCTTCTATATCCACTTTCCTAATACCAATAACATGGCTGGGTACTAATAACTCATAATAGGGATTTGTTTAGTGGTATAGTGGAACATTAAACATCTACTAGTTTATATAGATTCATAGCTTATCATTAATCAAGTCACAAATAATTTTAGAACAAAGACAAGAAGCTAATACCTTATAAATCTATGGTGGAAACTGTCAATTAATAGATTACCCACCTTTAGTTTGAATAAATACCTTGGGACAATAACATAACAATAGATTCCATGGCTAAAATTGGTTATATGATCCACATCATAGATAAGGCAAGAGATTATAAATTCCTCATTGAACATCTTCTTTTTTGTGCTTATGAACCCTCAATCATTGAGGTGATCTATGATATTATTGATCCTAGTTATACATGGCATTTTGAGCTACGTAATTACCTTCAGGACCAAGTCATTATACTAGATATTTATCATAACTAGAGAAAGGACTTCACCCACCAAACATCTCATTATACCTTACTTAGACCTATTCAAGCTTTGATATAACTTTATTTCATTGTTTAACCTTAGTAGAATTTGGAATAACATTAAGGGAATTGAATGAAGGGGTTTATAGAACACATACTAGGAGGTCCATACTTCAAAAAATGTTACTTTTTATTATTTATTATTGGTCGACCATGGAAGTAGATGTAATGACTTGTGTTAAAAGTTGTAAAAAATGTCAGAAGCATTCCAATTTGATACATTTTATAGCACAAATACTTAATCCAATGACTTTGCCATAACCATTTTTAACATGAAGACTCAAACTTGTAAAGAATATTAACCCTACCTCATCATATGGTCATAAACATATCCTTACCACCACTAAATAATTAACTAAGTGGGTAGACAACATTTCCCTCACTTATGTTATAGGCAATCAAATTTAAAAATTTATTTTCAATCACCTCATCTATCGTTATAGTATTCCCTCTGATATTATATCTTATAATGGTGATTCATTAAAAAAAAAGGATGTCAAATCCCTTTATGTTGAATATAAAATTACCCAACATTTTTCCACTACATATTATCCATAAGGTAATGGCTAAGAAGAGGCATCTAAAAAATCATTGTCAAGATTCTTAAGAAGATAGTTAATGATGTTGGTCTTGATTGGCACTTACAACCCTTATGTGCCCTCTAAGCTTACCAAACTAATTTCTACACTTCAATATGAGCTACACCATATTCCTTTGCTTATTGCACTGAGGCCATTATTCTTTTCAATGTTGAGTTGCATTCTCTACATATTTCATTGAAATATATATTTAATGATGAGGGCTATAAAGTAGCTCATCTATAATAGATAGAACTAGTGGATGAAAAATGCATGGAAGCTATGAAAAACCTTCAATCATACCAAAATTAGTTGCATTGTCAATATAATATGCATGTAAAACACATATAATTCAGGTCTGGTGATCTTCTACTCAAAGAAAACCATAATAACACCAATCTTGAACATAATAAAAAGGGAAAGTTTAAGCTTAATTGGTTAGGATCTTATATGTTTTTTTGTTAACTATGGGTCTAGAACCTACATGTTGACTATGATATAAGGAGATTAATACTGAACCTTATATCATAGTCAACATTACCTTATTTATACTGAACCATATACCTTTCCTCCCATACCATCCCTATTGCCTAATATTTTATTTTATCTCCCATATTACCATTTTTACCTTAGTTCAAATTCATCGATACTACAAACACCTTCAACAGTTGGATTCAGATGTAGTTTCAATGGTTGATTCAATTTTACAACTCTTTGAGTGCATTCATTCACAATGGGGTAGTATATTGGGGGTAGTATGACAATTGTTTCCTAATTTCATCCTTCATTTTATCAAAAGTTAGATATAGCCTACTTATGTGGTTGTTCCCTATATCCTAGGGTCAACCTATCTATGTAAATATTTCCTATAGCTTAGGAGCAACCTTTTACCATGCTTTACCTTACTATTATTTTATACCCTACCATTTTTTCATTCATGAACATGTTGTTAATTAATTATATTCCTCAATGTAGGGTGAAATATAATGGATTGAGGTTCATTTGGAATATGTATGTAATGCTCAGTGTTTTATGAGTACATTTGACCAACCTTGTTCCCATACTTCATCATTTTATGAGCAATCTAAGCCATGCTCTCATCATTTTTCAAGAAATTTAAGCCACACTTTCACCATTTTGTGAGATAACCCATTATGTATATAATAATTTTCCATTGAGTTGAGATTCCTAAAAAGGTCCCAAAAACATGTAAATATGCCAAAAAAAATTCTAAACAAGCCTCTAAAACTAGGCTATTTATATTTTATCCATGTTACTTAGAACATGCATATCCTAGTTGACATGTATAACTAAAGATTTCACATGGATCACATCATGACCATTTTCATTTGTTTGTTCCATTTTTTTATAGTGTTTCCTCCCATTTTTGGGAGAAATGCATGAGCCTAAGGTTTGGACAGATTATGTAGGTAGCACATGGATGCATGGGGCATCCCAGGTCATCTCAGCTAGTCTTGGTGATTAATATCATTCACCACTGTTTGGGATGATTCCTTATTGTAAGTTTATCTCTAAATTATATTGTCATTTTGTGATTAATTTTAGTCACTATCTTACCATTTTATAATAAAATTTTATGGGTGTTTGTGCATTATAAATTAATGCACTAATGAACCCTAGGCCTTTAATTCCCTCATCATTATCTGAGTCTTTTATGCTGTCACTATTTTGAGAGCTTATTTTTCATTCTAAGCCTTATATGTATTGAACACTATGAATTAATAACCAATTTCATTTATGAAAACTTACCTTTTATCTTTTAGTGTGGTTTTAGCCTAAACAATGCTTTCAATGTTTTGTGAATTTTGATGCTAGATGTTATCATAATTATGAGAGTCAAGCCCTTTTGTTTCATGCTCTCACTATTTTACAAGATATTTCCTACTTTACTCTATGATAAATTTATTTTACTTATCATCATTTTTTTCTCTCTTCCCAAATCTTGGGAGAATTACATTTGGATTGAATTCCATGTTTAAACTTGTGTCCATGGGACTATGTATGAATCACCCAATTTCCTAGTGCATTTGGAGTCATCTTTACTACCCCTTACTTATTCTTCTATTCCCCCTAACCATTCTAGTGCCTTTGTTCACTATAGCCTAGGGGAAACCTGTACCATCATATATTTTTCTTTATTCCCTAGAGCCTAGGGGTAACCTTTGGCCAAAAATAATACTTCTATTACACATACATAAATGGTGTCAGTAGTTCATTGCTTTTATGTACTTTGATTTTTTCTTTCATTTTCCTTAGATTTGTCATTTGTTTTATATGATTTAGATTAGTTTTTTGTTTCATGAACCTTAGATTAAATTGTCTATTGTTTTTATGTTTGTTAATTTTAAGTGTTATGTGTCTAAGGATATGTGTCTAAGGATAATTAGTTTACACTGAAGTCTTTGTTAAAAATTATCATAGGATTATTACACATTATGTAGAATTGAGTCTTGATTAACCATATCTTATACTTGAGTTATGATTGTTTGTGTTAATTCCTACACTTAGTTTATTATAATATATTCATACTTTGGATTTGATTTTTCATATCTCACACATAAGTGGTTTATATTTGCATTTAAATTAGGTTTTACATGCTTAGGATAAACATTATTATTATAGTTGTCTATAATTGTGATGCATAATATCACAAGATACAACAAAAATTAGGCCAAAGGAGCTATCAAATGATACTATGAGTATTACTTCCCCTTGTTCATGAATAAACCTACCCAAACACCACACAAACATATAGTAACTAAACCAAAAGTGAATAATAATCATTGCTAGTTAGGACATACATCTGTGTACTAACAGATAGCCAAAATTCATACCTATCCTCTGTTTGAGTTCACCAGTAATCCATCATTATAGTTTCATTATATTATCTCCCTTTGACAATTTACCATAATGGGGTAAATTATATATGTCGATCATTGATCACATCCAACCTACTGGGGTAAAGTATATTTATATCACACTTACATTTACCCTATTAGGGAATATTCAATATGAAAATGAGTATAATTTACTTTGGTTAAATAATTATTTACACCCCATTTTTCCTCTTTTGAGGTGCCTTTCAATGATTCTAATTTACCACTTGATAAATCGAGCGGGCATCTAGGTCTCATCAACAACCTTTTGGTGCATTAGCCAAATCATTAAAATTTTCAACATAAGGAATTTTTCATTATTTGAGAAGACATTATTGTGTTTGTGTCTTGAAATTCCTACTAAAATAGGGTAAAAATATAGACACTCCTTTTCAACCACATCCATGTCTAAATGATTCTCAGATTGAATTCTTTTAAACTATGTAAATCATGCCTAAGAATCACTTAACACCCCAAATTCATCTAAAAATTGGATTTAAGTTCCCATAATTTCATAAAATCATCCCTATTTGGGGTATTACCTTATAAAAAATAATAACCTCCCATAAATTCATTTCTAATCAGGTTATGACCTAGTAAACTAACATTTTTGACTAATTATGTGAGACACTTAATCTAATTCTTAAAATGACCAAAATCCTAAGCATAATTAATTAAACAATTAAATCAAATTAAATACTTATTTAAATAATCCATGTTGAATTAGTGAGTTTATAATTTATAAAAATCAAAATTTAAAAAATGTCAAAGGGAAATGAGGTCATGATGACACAATCATACTTAAATTAAATAACTATAAAATATCAACATAAATGAATTAAAATGAGAAGTTTTGAGCCATACCTCCACAAATGCATAATTAAGGACATTAGTTATTTCATTTGTACTCCTAAGTCTAACCTAGGGTTAGCCTAAATCTAATCACACCTAGGTTAGGGTTACTTTCAAACATATAAATACAGGGTCTCACTCTCACTTCCAACAAGTTATTTTGTCTAAAGTTGTTATGTAGAATTTATAAGAGAATCTTCATATACCAATATATTCCAAGGATAAAACCATAGTGGATAAAGGGGAGGTGTTTCCTACAAAGTAAGAGCACCAACTAAAACTCTATTTGGACACAAGTCAAACAATCCAACTACCATTTCAACAATCAATTTAGAGATAGAAGGAAGGTGAAAGGGATTTGTATCTTGTTTTTGTAGTTGTGTTATGTTTTATCTTGTTTATCTAAGCTCCCCCTAGTATCTAGGCTTGTTAATTATTTGTTTTAATATTGTTTTTTATGTTTGATTCTACTAAAAATTGACTAGTGCATTTTTTCCTTGGATTCCTATTGCATACACCTTTGAGCAAACTAAAACAGATCCACATGATAGGGTATTACAACTAGATCAAGGTGTGTGTGTGTGTGTGTGTGTGTGTGTGTATATATATATATATATATATATATATATATATATATATATATATATATATATACATATATGAATCACATGCCTTGATTCACAATCCATTATCCCATGAGATGCAAACTTATCCTTTACCAATTGGATTTGTATATCCTATGCTTCCACTATATTAAGTTAAATTTGATCCAAAATATGACCTTTTATCATTCCAAAAAACATGCTTATATTACATATACAATGAGAAATTATTAACCAAATTTTTCCCAATAAGTCTCAAATATTGTTATTTGTAATGGTTATATTAAATTCCCTTCTAATTAGTAATAACATTTATCCATTTTGTAGATAAATTAATAACACATTTTTCTATTAACATTGATGAAAAAATTTATTATGTGTAAATTTATAAAATCAATTAAGGTTATAACAAACCAATCAGTGATTATGTATCTTGGTACAAGTCTATGCTAGCTAATATGAGTAATGTTATATCCACAAATGAGTTAGAATGTACTTTCAAGGAAATATTTCCTACACCACTCTACGAGTCATTCATCTTTAAGAGATTCAAATCCTTTGATGAGTTATGCCACATAATAAGGAACAAATATATAAAGCCAATATCTTTGAAAAAAATCAAGTATACACTTACTCCTATAACTACATTGATATTTTTAAAAATAAAACCAAGCTACAAGGTCAAACCAACTAACAACAAAAATGAGACAAAAATTATAGTTAATGCAATATCACAATCTAAAAATTGACTACAACTGAAAACTCCACTAAAGAGTTAGTTTTTGATATTACTATTGTCACTTGGATTTTTACCCTTTAAGGAGATGTATTATCTCTCCTCATCCAAGTGGAATAATTTAAACACCTCTAGGATATGGGTGAGCTTAATAATGAGATGAGTCTCTAGATAGGGATAGCTCCCTTGATTCACCACTTGTAAATCACTACTACACCTATAATTTGTGAGGGAAAAGGAGAGAAAACTAAAAGTAAACTATTCTAAGGAAGGTGATACACAAAATTAGTTAATGAATACCAACCAAATTCATGTTACACATGAGAATAATGGACTAACCAAACATACACTTCTCCAATCTGCATATTCTCACATCAATATTTCATTATGAGGTTATGATGAATGTTTAGGCTAGGAGGACTAAACAAGAGGCCTAAGATAGCATTTTTTGAATATACTAACTCACTCAACCTTGAAACATCAATATAACACTTCACATGACCTACAATAAGAAGCTTTATAACTGTAAATAGGTGAGAGAATGAAACAACAATGCTAAAGACACAAGTCATCACTAAGAAAAATAAATAATCCAAGTGAATACACTATGAATAGTCATGGAAGAGGTAAACATAATAATTATTTATTTATCCATCATATTAAAATGATAAGGGATTTTCCATACTTAGGTGGAGCATAATTTAGAAAGGCCAAAATGGCTTGTTCTTATAGAACTTGAGAGAGAGAGAGAGAGAGAGGAGAAGAAAGAAGTCCAAAGGTCACAAGGACACTTGTCAATATGATAAAATGAGTTACTTGTGAATGATAATGGAATTTAAAATAATCATGTAAATTTAGAAAGAAAAATTTTCACCCCAAGTCGTGAAAATCTTGAAATGTGGTGTAGATTTCCCATTGCTAACTCACAAAATTGCCTTCATGATTTAACCCTATTTGAACATCCAGAAACTGATTAGGGATAGGCATAATTATTTAAATTAGAGGGATGGGTTGAATACATGCATTTACATGATTTTTTTTTAGTCCTAATCATCTAAAAACTTTTAGAAGTGAGCCATCACTGCCTGTAATTTAAGAAAACTCTTCTTTCACACACCTTACACACTTAGCCTCAAATTTGGATTCAATTGGTCATAAAAATACATAAAATAGAGTTAATGACACTTTTAAAGACCATAAATTTCATTATATGTTTTATTCACACCTTAAAATGACTCCCACTTGAAGTTTTCACCCTTTTTACTATCATGTTCACTATGCTAGTTTTGACTAGCTGAGATGTGAGCTCTAGTAGGAACACTTAGGATTTGTTCCAAGGAATGAAATGGACATGGGGAATTATATTAAGTATAAATATTCCTTAAAACTTCTATTTAATCTCTTAAAACTTCTCATAAAATGTAAAATACACCAAACATTCAGGAAAAGTAGTTTTATACTCTGTTTGTATGGAATGCTTGAGGGACTTCCTCAAGTTTTGGGTAAATAGTACAACTCATATTATCCCTTCTCATAAAGGTTAGTAATTATTATTTAGGTTTATTAAATATTAATAAATAATATTTAAGTGCCTCTTTATCTTCTAGTTTATCCTTCTATCTCCTTTCTTAAAGACTGCAATATTTGCACCTAAGGGGAGTGCCCTCTATCTGAGACAAAATAGAGGGTACTTCCCCTATTTCCCTAGAAACATTGAATTATTTATGGGATTAATAAAGTTATATATGTGATATATACCAATTTTAATCCTTTTACCAAGTTTTTTAACTTTCCAAAAGCTTTAAGACCCAAGATAGACTTGTGTGGAGTGGACCGTGCACAGGGTTTAAGGAATGGATTGTGTTCATACATCCTCAGAGGTCTCTCTATATTTTTTATAATATCATGAGGTAATTTTTAAATTTTTTACACAATTATGAGAAAATTAATTTTGTTTCCAATTTTTATGACCCATATTTGCACCTTGAAACATATCTTTATTTGGTTAGGCTTGACTAGTAAGTTGACCTTATCTATATGCTTCCCCTACTTGTAGGTGCAAATAAATTTTTTGGAGATACTTACATTGATATATGGTCCTATTTAAACATTTAATTCCATAACATGGTTATTTTATTCACTCATGACATGTATTTTTATGACAAAGTTGTAGAATAGTTATCAACTAAGTCATTGTCAGCTACAATTGACTGTAGCTGACCGTGTATAATAAAGCAGGGAGTTTTATGAATAAGGCCTCACCTTGTAAATTTTAAAACATGGATTATAACATTTGATGTATTTTATATTCATCCTATAAATATAAACATTTGCATATTTATTCTCAATATCCTACTATGGATGATGTGAAGGCAATCAATCAACTGTAGGTCAACTTCTTTGGAGATAGAAACCTGTAGGTGTAGATTGGACCCTAAAATACCATCAATAAAATCCTCATAATGATATTAATGATAATTAGTAAGAAATTTAATTTATAAGGCTATTTAAAACATGATATTATTATTTTGTATTGAAACATTGGGTGAAAGGATATTTTATAGTTAAAGCTTGTAGATATCAATGCTTGAAATTAGTGCATAAAAATACAACTTTGGGTTTCTCAATAACCAACCTCCACTAGTTGTCTACCCTTCAATATTTTAAAAGTTAATATTATATAGAGGATTAAATAAAATGTCATTATATACATCAAAATTCATTGGAAACCTTATTATATTATTATACCAAAATGGCCTCAGGCCTTTGTTCTATACTTTTAGGGAAAAGAGCCATGAATATTGTCATTTGCCCCTAGAATATGATCCACACTTTTAACTACCAAATGACACTCTAAAATGCATGACATGGTCAAAATATTATACTATGACTCCCAAGTAATTTTTACCATACTCAAACTTCTCTAAATAAGGGACCTTCATAACTTTGTAATGCCACCTGTAGGTGGGGCTTTTCACATGCAGGTACTATATGTAAAATGATATGAGCAGTGGTATCATGAATTTGAAATTAAAACCAAATCCATGATATTTAAAAGGGATAAAACAATGTAATATGATATAAAAATATTTATTAAAGTTTACACACCACATTTCAACATTTGAAGACCTTTCAACTACCTGTGAGTACACATTCCAATAGTAGATTGTATGCAAATGTTGTACATGACTATAACAGTCCTTTCTTTCACCATATGAAAGCTTAAATTAATACCTCATAATTATAAAGGATAAATAAAGGCCTTAAAAACTTTATCACATGTTTGTGAACATGCCATATAGGTGTCATACACGTACTTCACCATGATTACAATTAAAAGTGAACAAAGAGTTAACTATATGGTGTTCATGACTGCACCCTCATGAAGCATTACCTTTAAGAAAAAGATTGAAAGGTAAAATGGATAAATAAGACATTAAAAACATGATTATTAACCCATTTCCACCCCCTAAAATCATTACCAAATTATGAGGATCTTGAAAATGGTGAAAAACTACCTCTAATATAGAATGGTGCATTCACTTGCAATCTAAGTTACTTCACCCATAAAAACATCATAAAACATGAAACCAAGCATAAAGAGATGTGGAAGAGGAATTAAAAATCATCTCATGTCAAGATAACCATCTAGATTGTATAGACCTATCAAAAATAGATAAAAACCTATAGGGTACATATAATGACAAGTAAAAAAACATAGTCAACTTGTTAGGGATCATTCATAAAGCAAAATTGACCAATCCTTGAAATATTTTTATGACAATGAATCTATCTAGGTTTAGTTTTTCCTCCCAAAGGCATTTGGTTTAAAACTTCTTGAACTATTCGTACCAAGCACAAACATGCTGACTAGATTTATGTGTCTAGAAGGATGGAGAAGGAGCAAAATAGTTTTAGCTCAAAAATTATATTTAAAGCGCATGTCAAGCATGGAAATGACTTTGAGGATGTTGAATAGACATTTTATGACCTTTTTCCACATGTCACACTCCCTCATGGGTTGTACAAGTGCCAAACTTTTCCTTTTTCAGTTGATTTCCTAATTTTCAATTAGATAACCTAGAAGTTTTAGATAAACTAGCATTCTTGACAAGTAATCAAACTTTTTAGACATTTTAAAGGAAAATAGGACACTTGGACACCTTTAAAACCATACCACTTGCATTTATTAATCATAAATGCCTATTAAATGACTCAAAATTTCATATTAACTAATTGGATCATGACCAAGGCCAATAAGGCATTAAATGACATCAAATAACCTATAATACACCCCATGAAAAAACATTACCCCATAAAACATCTAAAAATTCATGTTTTTACCTATAGGGATCCCAATTTGACCTACAAGGTCAAATTTGGTCAATAATTACCATCACCTCCTGAAATACTATTATTTAAGATAATTAAGTGTAACCTTATCAATATTATTCCTAAAAAAGAGTTTGATCAAAAGAGGCCTTATCAATTAAATTATGAAAGAAATGCATATTAGGATAATAATTAAATTGTAGGACATAATACTATTAAATAATTTAAATGAAGACATAATATATTATTTAACCCTAAATTGGATATGAGAATCCTTATTTAGTAGATAATGTTATTAATATATAAATGATAATGCACAAGGGTGATGATCAGATCTACAACAAGCCAATTGGGTTCTAAACTCAAATCTAAACATACATTGAACTTGTTAGCTTAGGTAGGCTAAGAATAATATGCAAAACTATGATAAGTATAGAAATGATAAATAAGTAATGTAATTATCTTGTTCTAATGATATTGTAGTTATGGATCTACAACATGATAAAAGTATACTAGATGAGAATTTTGGAACAATTGTCATATTCTAGATTTGATGCTAGAGCTACAAACACTAACATTAGCTTGGGATGGTTATGTTAATGTTACTATTTAGACCTAATACAAGTATATTATATGAAATACTTGATTAAAAATATGCGACAACTTATATGCTTATGGGTTTCACTTTGCCTTCATTGTGGTATATTTGAATCTGGGTATGGATTGTCACTCCTCATGAATTTCTAGAACCCTAGCTCTTCATCTTTGTAGAGACATTGGGAAAAATGGATTAGTGGGCACATAGGTTTGAGTTGACCCTAAATATCCCTATGTCAATGAGAACTACCTAAATAACCAATACTTTGAAGAGGGACTTAGACTAACATAACTCTCCCTTACATATTAGCTTGTGTGTGAATCATGTGATATGTGCAAGCAAGTACAATAGTGACTTATCTTGTAACTTGTAAAATCAATCTTTAGGATACTCCTTTAGTAATTTAAAACTAAATATGTGCTATCTATATGAATGGTATAGAAATAGGGAAGATTTTAATAAATTGAATGCTTGATCAAATGTTTTTAATAAGTTGCTTTGGTCTCTTTTGGTCTTTCCTAGGTGAGGAATGAATGAGGGTTGATCTTGTATATATATCTATCTTTTTGGATAAGTAACTCACATTAAAGGACTTAGGTTGACCATTAGGATAGATTTCATTTGTGGATTGGATGAATTTAGGGAAATGGACACTTGCATTATGTCAAGACACTATCATCAATGTAGGTGTTTATCTAAGATGTTAGTGTCTAGGGAGTAAGAAAAGTATGTAAAACTCAAAATTTGTAGAGGTGGAAGATAATCAATTTTTAAGCATTCTCAAAAAGATAGAAGGTATGGGTCATCAACATAATACCATTCGGACTAAGACCAAGGCCAAAAGGCACAAGATAGAGTAATTGTAAGACTTTAGAAAGGTGGAAAGGTCTAGAACTGAGAAGCTCAACCAAGTTATGATTTTACTAAGTGTTCAATATTAAGGTGCTATATAATAAATAAAATAGTTTCTACATTCGAGCCCCTTAATCTAGTAATGAAATTTATAGTTTAAAGGAAAGGAATGAACACTTGGGTGTCTATAACACACCTTGTATTTATGTGATCCTAGCTTGAGTTCTTTTTTAGTGACTAATCTAGAACCAATACCATGTTACATTACATAAATAGTGCATATAATATGTAGTGGAAGTTATTTGAAAATATTGAAATTGAAAGAGCAATATTTAGGAGTACACCTATACATCAATGTAACTTCATTACTTATAAGAAAGTTGATTTTAAGGATTTATCATTAAAAAGATCTAAAATTAAGATTAGTAAAAATATATTTGGATCTACAAAGTGCATATATCTAATGATATAGAATTAGATATTGGAAGGAACATGCTCTCAACCCTAAAGAAAAGGTGATTTTCCACTTCTCCATTGAGATGAGCTCAAACTACAACCCAATCATAATTATAACCTAGTGAGTATGAGCGAACAAAGTCAGATCATATTGTCAAATTAGTAAGACTAGATTATACAATCAAGCCTAATATAAAAACTTGGTAATATTGAGTGGTCTAATCACCACAACCATATAAAAATCAAACCAACTACTATATAAGATTGGATAAATACAATTTGTGATAGTATATTTTGGCTATTAGTGCATAAAATTACATCTTGGTGGGTGATGACACTACCATAGAATTTTTAAAATCTGAATCTGATTTGTATTTTGTAATATTAGGTTCACATAGCATATCATATTCACCTTAGATATGTCTCATACTAAAACTATCTATAATAATAGTACCAATGTATAAAATTATCTATGAATCTAAATCATATAACTATGTTTTTGTTAATTTGGAAACTGTGTAAGTGTGGAGAACATGCTTCCAAAGCATGACCCCACTATATATGGAGAAATCTAAAATATGGAATAAGTACCAATGTGGAGGACATGTTTCCAAAAAATTCCCCCACTATAATATGTATATGTTTAATATTAAATAAGTGTGGAGAACATGCTTCTAAATCATGCCTCTACTAAATCTAAAAACTATAAATGTGTATAATCCATGTCTACGTGGCATGCCCTCTAAAATATGAAAATAAATATAAGTACTAAATATTGAATAAGTGTAGATAAAATTCTTCCAAATCATGGCCCCACTAAATCTAAAAGCTATGAATGTGTCAAATCCATGTCAATATGACATACCCAACTGAATATAAAAAATGATGCCAAATATGGAAAGCATGATTCTATAACATGCCCCCATTGATATGCCCATTTGAGGTAAAATAAGAATCAAAACCATTAGTTACCTCACCTCAAAAGGATAATTCAACTATATAATCTATAAATGGAACCATGTATCATATAGAAGGAACATGTCTAGGTAAATAGAGCATTGACATACATAGAACAATGTGATCACATGAAGGCATATGATGCATGATAAGTATCATTCCAATACACATATATTAATAGTAAAATCTCAATAGTTAAATCAAACACACACATAGGAACACTTAAAATATAGTAAAAAGGCAATTGTCAAAGGAGATTGCAAACAAGGGGCATGTTCAAATACCACACAATTAAAGGGACATGACATACTAAAATGTCCAAAAAAGTAAGGATGACATTCAAATTTCAAATAAATCATACATAGGTATGGGGGCCAAAAATAAGGGATCATATTCAAATGATCAAACAGTCAAGATAATAGTAAGGCAAAACACTTGGAGAAGTGCATAAAGAAAATCATAAACAACTAGCATAAAAATATCATAGTAAATTAGGGATAAAATGTGTTAGAAAAAAATGTCAAGTGCATAGTATATCAAGTACCTTGTGTAAGATATAATCATGGATAAATTCATGTGTAAGTATGTATATGAGTTGAAAACATGATAATGTAGAGTGACCATAGATGATGTAACATGCAAGTATCATGATCATAGAGGTGGATTTCCCCAATGTCCATACAACATGAGTAGAGGAAAAGCCCAACATCTAAAATAGGAATAGATCATGTATCTGTGTATGCCTATATCACACTCACATATAATCATGAAACAAATGTGTATGTATGGCTAACTAATATACCATCCATCAACATGGAGCTAACACATAGATGCCAAAGAGCCAATAAAACATGTAGGTAATAAAAATGTTTTTATATTTTTTTAAGTTTTTTTTTGACATATATGATCAATGCATGCAATCAAATCTAGCTGGAAATAATAGCACTCAACTCTAATTATCAAGTTGTAATGAAACTACTAGTTTTGCTTTTGTCACTAATTTTTAAGTATTTGTATATGAAAAAATAACTATGCCATATTATGATTGTGACCATTTTGGTAAGCCATTATTTGTATATGTTTGTAAGATAGTTGAATATGTTGGATTAATGTATGTCTAAGCTTACCTGGAGATAGTTTATTTTACCTATAGTAAGTTATTTGTTACCTAGTGTTAATTATATTTACCTAAGTTAGTTTTTTTATTTTACTATTAATATTCTCTCAGCAATATTTTTCACATAATATTTGAAAATTGAATATCTTCAGTTTTGTCTATTTGTGTATTCACGACAAACAGTTTGTTATCACATAAAAAAATATTTATGTTATATATATTCTCTATTATAATAGATTGAATACATATAATATTGATAAAATTAAGGATATCATCTATTAGTTGGGTGTGTGAGTGAATTTATCTATTTTATTTATTCCCTAGAATTATTTTGCAAGTTCTTGTTTTAGGTTCTTTCCCCTAGATTGATCATTATGGTCCTGTGTATTTCCTACTTATTTTTTCATTGTTTCAGAGATAGGCATTCTAGTTGAAGATCCTCTTCCTTGAATTTTTCAACATATTTTAGTTATTGACATAGACCAGAAAAATTATTTTACTAGTCTATTATAAATATCTATTATTCTCTCACAATTTGGTTCTTGTTTGCAAGACTTTTTTTGGAAATTTATGTGCTTTTTATTATTATTATAGACCTTATAGTTTCCAAAGTCATAATTTGAATGTTTAGGAGCAAAGGAAATTATATCAGGAGTCTTATGCAATTTGAAATTTCTAATTCTAATTTGGTCGTACAATCTTTTTAGTTAAAATATTGAAATATATTTTTTTGATAGCTTTAAGCACCTGTATGATTTTTAGATGCAAGGTATATACATGTACAATTTTATAATTATAAGACCTATTACTGAAAGATGATTATTTCAACTTTCACCCTAGTCTAGGTTGTACTCATAAAAGTCAAGCTATTTATCTCTTTTATCCATTTTATTATAGAAATTGCTACCTATTTTCTACTCTTGGATAATTGTATGGTTTTCTTCATGTTGGAGGTCATACACTATGTAAAAGTAAATTATGACACTTGGATGAGGTAGCATACATTCTAATTTTTCATTTCTGTCTATAAATTATAAATGTGCATCAATCTATATAGTTTTTTAAAAATCTTTTGTACATCCAATATTAAAGGTGTTTAAAGGGTTTTACTTGGCAATTTTTATTGAAATCTCCAACAAATATTTTTCCTAATCAGCACATCTTACTAGATAAAATAATTATTTTTTGATGAATCCAATATTCTCAAACTCTCTCTCACATGTGTGAGTTATATTTTTGGCTTTAGCTCATTAATTTATCATTTAAGTGGTTTAAAAGAAAGTATTTAGTTTTGTGTTCTCAAAATTGACTTTGCTAAAGTGATAATTAAATATTTTATTAAGAATTTGATGTTGTAAGAGGTCTTTGGGTCAAATTCCATTACTTAATTTTTTACACAATTTTTTTTAATCCACAAATAAAAATAGTACCTTTGAAAAGATTTTAAGGTTAAAAGTCTCATTGCGAGATGTTAAATTATAACGAGAGGGGTTTATTTTTTTTTATGAAGTTGTATAAGGAATGTTTAGGTGATTTATATAAACATCATCTTATTATTTTGGAATGGAATATCAATTGTTTTAACCCCTAAAATACATAAATTACCATTCTTGGAAGCCAAAAATACAACTACTTCAATCCAAGGGCCTATGGAGGATTTTTTTATGACAACACACCTATAACATTCACCTTTGAAAACGACAAATATGCATATGGCTGCAAGTAGGATGAGGCTCTTGGATTGATTGGCCTCAACATTTTAGATAATCTTCAATTCCACATTGTAGATGCCAAAATTCCAAAATATTTATGGGATAAATTTAAAAAACTATTTGGAAAAATAAAGGAATTCAAACTATTGTAATTAGATGAAAAATTAAGTGTTTTATCTCCATCATATTTATTTTTTATAGAAGAATTCTTGGAAAAAATCAAATTTATTAGGTCACAATTAAAAGATGGTGATAAACGTAAAAAATATAAGGAGTGCATCTCTATGTTTTTTTATAAATTAAAAGGACCATATAGTTTATTTTCCTCTACCTTATATACCATGATGGATACATTAGGTGATGAATTCAAACGGCCTTCTTTTGAAGTTTTTTTATGAAAGATTATCTAGAGAGAAAACAAAGCTAATAACACTAGATGTTCTATCTATTTTTATTCATGCCTTAATGGCTAATAATTCAAAAGGAAAACCTTCACCTAAGTCTAAGTAGAATCCACCATCTTTCAATAAACCTACAGACAACACTACATAGCCTCCTCAATCTTCTAAAAATAAAAAGTATTTTATGCAAAAGATGAATTTTTTTGGTCCTTGTAACTTTTGTGGTGGTCCTAATAATGATGAAAGTAGATGTTTTTATAAGATATAAGTATTGGAGGTATAATTGAAATAACACAATATTTATGTGTCTTCTCCATATTCTACTCCTTCTACATGGAAAGGGAAAGCACTTTTAGCCAAAGCTATATCTTCATCTCATAATTAGTGTATTTTTGACTCAGGTTCCTCTGATCATCTCACATATTCTTAGGATCTCCTATATTTTGTTAAAAATTATAGTACATCACATATTATCATGGGGAAAAATTCATAGATTAAAGTTTTGGTATTAGGTATTGTTAGAAAATAACATGGTTATTTTAATTATGTATTACTTGTACCTAGATCTCTTCTAATCTTCTCTCTATATATCAAATATGTCATTTTGGTACTGGTAAAACTATGTATTTTACTTGAAATGATGTTGTAATAAGATAATTTATTGATCCTAGTGAGATAACTACATGTATAGTAGACCATTCTACAAGACTCCACACTTTTAATAAGTTTGATCATCTTCTACGACTTTTAGTTTTTCCTTTGTAGCACATGGTGATAGTCTTATAAAGTTGTGGCATGAAAGGATATGGCATTTAATTTATGGTTATATGAAGCAAATGAAGGGAAAAAATCTTGTAAATATCCTTCTAAATGTATCATGTATTGATGGAGTGTGTCTTGGATGTATAGTTGGTAAACAACACTAGGATCCATTTCTAGTTGGTAAGGACACACGTGCACATGCACCTTTAGAGTTGGTTCATAGTGATTTGGTGTATTTTTTAACTCATTCTTTTTTAGGGTCCAAATATGCACTCACATTCATTGATGATTTCACTCTTAAAACTTGGGTATATTTTCTCAAGTTGAAAAGTGAAGTATTTAAGACATTCAAGAATTTTAAAGCCTTTATTGAAAAATAATAATCTCTTCCTCTTAATAAGATATGCGTGGATAATGGGGGGGGGGCAATATGATAGTAATGATTTTTTAGATTTATATAGTGAGCATGACACTCAACATCACTTCACTATACCATACACTCCCCAAAAAAATAGTGTAACAAAAAGGAGGAATCTAACATTGAAAAAGATGGAAAATTTTATGATTCATTCTAAACATTTGGGTCTATAGTATTAGGCTGAAGTAATAAATTATGCAAACTATTTTCAAAACTATATGCCTCACAAAGTTGTGAAAAATATAAAACCTAAAGAAGCTTGGTCTAAGATCAAGCTTGATATTTCAATTTTTTGTGTCTTCAGGAGTTAGGCATGGGTATTTGTCCCTGATGAAAAATGTAAATCATTATAAAATAAAATATAACCACTTATTTTTGTGGTCATTGTGAAGATGTAGAAGCTTATCACATTTTTTTATCCTATCTCACATGATGTTTTGTTTTGATAGGATGTACGTGTTAATGAGCTACCCACTCCATAAGAGTGTACATCAAGTACTTCTCCTCCTCCTTCTATAGATGATAGTGATGATTTTATTTATATTAATCATGATGAGGATGATTTTGATGTTACACGTATTCAACCACCAAAACCATCTTCTTCTTCATCTATGACCAAGTGGGAGTATAATACTCTACAAGCAGTTGGTTCCTTTGCTAGTGATCCATCTAATTTTTTTCACACTTGCTCATATACATCTAGTTTTTCTCTTATGGGTAAATCCATTATTTATGATCCAATATTAATTTATAAGACCATTGGTAAAACTAAGTGGGATGTTACAATTTATTATGAGTATTCTTCATTGATGAATAATCATACATGGGATCTTGTTCCTCTTCCTAAGGGAAGAAAACATGTAAGATGTAAATGGGTCTTTTGTTGGAAATATTGTCATTGATGTCAAAGGTCTAACAGTATTGGTTGAAAAAGCCCCATATAATTTATTGTCTAAAGGTGTTTTTACTATTCATATCTTGGCTAAAGTGTGTTAATATTAATTAAATATTAATAGATATATTTTTGGTTACATAAAGACAAAAGAGGGCCCATGAGGACTTCAAAGAGTCACCATGTAAAGACAAAAGAGGGAAAGGGTGCATTTTCCCATGGAGGGTCACCTTGAGGAATTTGAAGAGTCATCGAATAAAGACCAAAGAGGGAAATGATGTATTTTCTCATGAAGGGTCACCATGTGACTTTTTAAATGATATAATTCAAAGGGTCATGTAAGTTTGGAGCCATTTTCTAAGTGGATAGAAGGGTCACAAAGGGTCAATTCCAAAGGTCATTTGGAAAGCTATAAAAGGAGGCTTGGGAAGCCATTTGTAATATACAAGAGAGTACATGGTTTGTATTTATTTTATAGAAGAGAAGACGAGAGAATAGAAAGAGATATAGTAGAGTTCTATCATTTTTTGAGAGAGAAACATTGAGAGATACTTGTGTTTTATATACAAGAGGGGTTGGTGCTCCTATGGGTTGGTGCTCACAAATCTTTATAATGGGTTGGTTATCACAAATCATTATTGTGTTGGTGCTCAATAATGGGGTTGGTCATCCTATAATTTGGTGCTTGTGAATTTTGTAAAATTGAGTTGGTGCTAATTTACATACTTGATATAGTTCTCTATGGTTTTTTCCACATTGGGTTTCCACATAAAAATATGGTGTCTCTCTCTCTTGTGTGGTGCATGTTATTGTTTTAGTTTTATTGCATATATTGAATGTATGATTAAGTGGTTAAATAAAAGGAATTTGATTAATTAAAGTATTTAAAAGATATAAGATATATTGATTCACCCCCTCTTAGTTTATCTCATGCTTAAAAATTGGTATCAGAGTAGGTTCCTTTGGAAAGAGTTTAACAACTTGAAGGTAGATCAATGAAAGCATGATGGCTAGAGAACATGAAGGATTTTATAAAAATAAGGCACCTTTGTTTGATGGGAAAAATTATGCCTTTTGAAGCATAAGGATGATGACTTACTTGATGGCCCTTGGATTCAACATTTGGCAAGTAGTGATAGATGAATACGAAGAGCCAAAAAACACTTATAACTACTCCTATGGATAAGAAGGAAAGTGAAAATAATGATAAAGGTTTAAATTATATTTTATGTGGTTTATGTGAATCAAAATCTATTCAAGTTATGCAATGCAAATATACTCATGAGACTTGGGTAAAACTTGATAATATTTACAAAGGTGATGGAAAATTTTAGCAAGATAAGCTCTAGACTTTTAAAAGATAGTTTGAGAGTCTAAAAATGGAAGATGAAGAAAATATATCAATTTATCTTTTGTAGGTTGATCAAATAGTAAATCAAATTCAAGGCCTTGAAAAAAAATTTAGAAGAGTCAATGGTGGTACAAAAGGTTTTGAGATCTCTACCTTTGAGATATGATGCAAAGGTATATACAATTGAGGAAATTAAGGATTTATCCAAGTTAAAGATGGATGAAATACATGGTATTCTTGCAACATATGATATGTAGACTAAACAAGAGAAAACCTCAAAGAGGGAAACTAATTTAAAAACATCTAAGAAAGGCAAGGCTAAGATTAAAGAATCAAGTGACGCCTCTAAAAATGAAGAAGATGAGAATGAATACCTATTCATCTTCAAGCCTAAACATTTCATAGGTAAATATAAAAGAAAGTTTCCATTTAAATGTGGTAAGATTGGACATTTTACAGCTAAGCTCCCAAATGGTGACAATGAAGAAGGAAAGCTTACATACATGAAAAAATTCAAAGGAAATACAATAAGAGATTCAAGAAGAAGATTTTATATTCTAAAGATCTTAGCTTAGCCAAATACAATGGATTCAATGGCTCAGATGAAGTAGAGATTCTATTCATGACCATACATGAAGATGCATCCACAAGTAAAAGTATAGATGATCAAGAAGAAGAACACAATAAAAGTGAGGATGAAGCCAAGGTGGATCTAGAAGGAGAACTCATTTTTGCCTGAGAATAATTAAAATCTCTTGAGAAGAAGAATCAAATATTGAAGCTCCAGATTGAGAAAACTGAAAAGGAGTCAAAAGAAATAATTGAATATCTACAAGCACACATTAAAGAAGCTAAAAATAATGAAGAAGATCTAACAAAATAATTGAAAAAAGTAAGTAAATAATGTGAAAGGTATTTTTTAAAATTTCCTCTTTAAAAGAAGATATCGATAAAAAAATAAAGCAGCAAATGATAAAGCAACCAATGATTCAAAATTTGAGAATAGCACTAACATGTTGAATAAGACATTAGAAAGTCAAAAATCAATGTCAAATAAAATAGGTATTGGATTTGAAAAAGAAAAGAGATATGCTAAAGCCCTTACAAAAGATGAAATAAAAAGGGAGAAGTTAAGAATACTGAGGCTAGGTTAAATAAAGAAGGCTAGAAGGAACAAAGATACAAAAGACCACTAGGTCAAAGATACACAAACTAGAACAGGTTTTTTTTTCATGGTTATTATTTTTATTATAATGGTTATGGTCATAATAAAATAGATTGTCAAAAAAGAGATAATAATTTTAGAAATAAGGAGAAGGGAACTCATGCAGAGTCAAGTAGAAGCTACAACTCTTTTGCTCATGTATCAGGATTTAATGAATAAGCCATAGTATGTTACAAGTGAAATAATTTTGGACACATAGCCTAGAATAATAGAAGCATGTTTGATTCATTCAAGAATGACCAAGGCTTCAAGGCTCCATTCATCAATAAGAGAGTTCAGATAGATTCATGGTAGAAGAAACAACCTAAAGAGTCTATGTTAGTCTAGACAATTTTGCATGTAATAAATGAAGAACAATCATGATTCATCAATAGTGGATGTTTGAGGCACATGATAGGAGAAAATATCAAGTTCATAACTCTAAATAAGATCAATGGTGGCATAGTGAAATTTAGATATAACACCACTACCAAAATAGCTAGAAAATGTACATTAAGTCTGGATAATGGTAAAACCAAGACTGAGAATGTGTTGTATGTAGAAGGTCTTAAGCATAATCTTTTGAGTGTAAGTTAAATGTGTAATCATGGACATAAATTAAAGTTTTATGTATAATGTTGTGAGATTAGAAGAAAAGATTTAGATGTGTTGATTGTAGATGCTTAGAGGATAGGGAATAATTTATGTGTTATCAAATATCAAAGGTCAAGAATATTTTTTTAGTCAAGTTGAGGAAAGTTGGTTGTGGCACAAGAGAACGAGACACATAAATTTTGAAAATCTTGTCAACATCAGCAAGAAGCAAGTAATTAGAGATCCTTAAAAGATTAAAAATCCCCCAACACACTTTGTGAACCATGTCAGCATTGGAAGTAGGCCAGAAGATGGTTTAAGACAAAAGAATACTCGACTACTTAGATGTTAGAGCTTTTTCACACTAATCTATGTGAACCTACCAGAACTCAAAGTACTCAAGGTGATAAATAATTCATGTTTCTTATTAATGATTTTAAATGTATGACTTAGATGATGTTTTTGAAGAAAAAACTAGAAGCTTTTAGCCACTTTAAAGTAATCAA
Organism: Torreya grandis; assembly: GCA_037957365.1. NCBI lineage: Eukaryota > Viridiplantae > Streptophyta > Pinopsida > Cupressales > Taxaceae > Torreya > Torreya grandis. The sequence continues at coordinate 630,904 of JARHVA010000655.1, read as the reverse complement.
GGCTTTAGTTGAGAATGAAACTAGTTTGAAGATTAAGTGTCTGAGATCAGATCAAGGAGGATAATTTATGCTAGATAAGTTTATTAAGTATTGTGAAGACCATGGAATAAAGAGAAACTATCTAATATCCAAAAATCTATAGCAAAATGGAGTAGTTGAGTCAAAAAATAAAATAATTCAAGAGATGGTGAGGACAATGCTACATGAATCCAAGATACCAAAAAAATATTAGAGAGAGGCAGTAGGCATAATAGTGCATATCTAGAATATAGAATTGTTAAGAGTCAATAGTGACAAGACTCCTTATGAGTTATGGAATGATAGACCAACTACTATTGATTATTTCATAGTTTTTGTAGCACGTGCTTCATAAAAAGAACCGATGAAAAATTAGGTAAATTTGAATCTAGAGAAGATGAAGGTATATTTTTTGGATACTCTACTAAAATTTAAGATTAAAAATGTTATAGAAAAATAACTAAGAAGATAGTTGAAAGTGAAAGTGTCAGGATAGATGAAGATGTAGCACAAAGATCTAGTGATTTGGTAGACATTCATAAAATCATTGAAGAAGAAGATTTTGAAGAATCAGATGAAGATGAGAAGGAACAAAAGGATAAAAAAATATCATCCAAATATATCCATAGAGATCATAATAAAAGTGACATCATTGGGAACATAAATGAAGGAGTTCACACTAGAAGAGTGATGGTAAGTGAATCTAAGCAAGATAATTTTTCTTTGTTATCCAAAATTTAGCCTAGAACATTTTTAGAAACTAGACATGATGATCATTGGATTAAATCAAATGATGAAGAATTAAATTAGATATAAAATAATGATACTTGGGAATTAGTGCCTAAACCAAAAGATAAAAATGTGATAGGAACAAAATGGGTATACAAAAATAAGTTAAATGAAGATGGTGAAGTTACTAGGAATAAAGAAAGGTTAGTATGTAAAGGATATGCTTAGATTGAGGGTATAGATTTTGAAGAAAAATTTTAACCAATGGTAAGGCTAGAGGTTATCAGGATGTTTCTTGCATATATAATGTTTAAGAATTTAAAAGTGTTTTATATGGATGTTAAATATACTTTTTTGAATGGGAAGCTAGAAGAGGAGGTCTATATTGAGCAGCCTGAGGGATTTCTTCTCTCAAATGAAAACAAATATGTGTGCAAATTGAAGAAATCACTGTATGGATTGAAATAAGATCTAAGATCTTGGTATGTGAGGCTTGATAGGTACCAATAGGATCAAATATTTAAAAGAGGTTTTACTGATAGTAATCTCTACTTCAAAATAGAAGGTAATCACTAGTTCATTGTTATGGTATATATTGATGACATCATATTTGGAGGTAGTAGTGAAAAGATGACAATATAATTTTTTGATAATATGTAAAAATAATTTGAGATGTCTATGCTTGGAGAATTTTCATTTTTCTTAAGATTGTAAATATCTCAGTCAAATAAAGGAATTTTCATATCTCAAAGTAAATATGCCAAGGAGATGTTGAAAAAGTTTGGTTTTGAGGATTGTGCACCAGTTGGCACACCAATGGGTATAAGGAACAAGGTAAGTAAGGATGAAGATTCCCCTAAAGTAGATCTATCTTTGTATAGATCTATGATTGATAGTCTTTTATATCTGATAGCATTGAGATCAGACATCATGCATGTAGTAGATATGGTTGTGAGATATTAGGTATCCCTAAAGGAGAGTCATGTTTAGTTAGTGAAGAGAATATTTAGATATGTCAAAGGGACATTGGATTATAGATTGTGTTATCTTATAGGTAGAGATTTCACTTTGGTTACTTATATAGATTTAAATTGGTCAAGTTTTTTAGATGATAGGAATAATATTAGTGGAGGAGCTTTCTTCCTCTGTGATAGCTTAGTGTCTTGGCTAAGCAAGAAGAAGAACTCAATATCACTTTTTATAGTTGAAGTAGAATATATTACATAAGTGTTATATTGTACTCAAGTGCTTTGGATGAAGTAAAGTTTAGAAGATAGAAAGGTAAAATATGATGAACCTATCTCTATTTACTATGACAACACAAGCATTATTAATATTAATAAGAATCAAGTGATGCAATCAAGGACAATAAATATTCCTATTAGATATCACTTCTTGAGAGATTAGGTTGAAGATCAGTAGTTTAAATTGGAATAAATCAGTACTAAAAAATAGATTATAGATATCTTAACAAAGACACTACCAAAGGACACATTCAAGTATCTGTGAAATAAGTTGGGAGTAAATTATTTTACTTCCTACCATTGAAGATAAACATTAGTTGATGGGGAGCTAAGTGTTATCTCTAGGGTAGATCCTTTACCATTGATGACAAATGGGGAGATTGTTTGAAATATTGTCATTGATGTCAAAGGTCTAACAATATTAGTGACAAAGGCCCCACAACATTTATCATCTAAAGATATTTTTATTGTTAATATCTTGGATAAAGTGTGTTAATGTTAATTAAATATATTTTTGGTTACATAAATACAAGAGATAGCCCATGAGGAAGTCAAAGAGTTACCAGGTAAAGACAAAAGAGGGAAAGGGCATGTTTTCTCATGAAAGGTCACCTTGAGGAATTCAAAGAGTCATCAGATAAAGACAAAAGAGGGAAAGGACACATTTTATCATGAAGGGTCACCATATGAATTTTCAAATAAAAGAATTTGAAGGGTCATGCAAGTTTGGTGCCATTTTCTATGTGGATTGAAGTGTCACAAAGGGTGAATGCCAAAGGTCATTTGGAAAGCTACAAAAGGAGGCTTGGTAATCCATTTTTAATATACAAGAGAGTACACAATTTGTATTTTTTATAGATGAGAAGAGGAGAGAATAGAAAGAGATATAATAGATTTCTATCATTTGTTGAGAAAGGAACATTGAGAGACTTGTGTATTGTATACAATAGGGGTTGGTGCTCTTGTGGGTTAGTGCTCACAAATATTTGCAAGGGGTTGGTGCTCTTGTGGGTTGGTGCTCCTGTAAGTTGGTTCTTGAAAACTTTGTAAAATTGAGTTGGTGCTCATTTACATACTTGAGGTAGTTTTCCATGGTTTTTTCCACATTGGGTTTTTATGTAAAAATTTGGTGTCTCTCTTTCTCTTGTGTGTTGCATGTTATTGTTTTAGGTTTATTACATATATTGAATGTATGATTAAGTGGTTAAATAAAAAGAATTTTATTAAGTAAAAGATTTAAAAGATATATGATATACTGATTTACCCCCACTCATAGTATATCCCATGCTTAACATCTCTAAGACCAAATATGCTACAGATGGATCAATTGATAAGTAAAAAGTTATATTAGTAAAAAAGGGGTTTTCATAGTTGTAAGGAATTGATTACCCTGGAACATTTTCCCCTATAGCTAAGATGGATTCTACTTAGATTGTACTTTTTCTTGCTGATTCACATCATTGGTTAGTTTTTTAGATGGATGTGAAGAGTGCCTTCTTATATGGTGATCTCCTAGAGGAGATATATATGGATAATCCTCTAGGATTTATACAAGACTCATCATTAGTTTGTAGACTCCATCATTCTCTTTATGGTCTCAAACAAGTTCTTTGAGCTTGGTATGAGAAGATGGGCTCTTTTCTTTTGAGTTTTGGTTTTCATCATTGTAAGTCAGATCATAATGTATGTATCCTAAAGTAAGGTGAGGATATTATGATATTGGTTTTGTATGTTGACGATCTTATCCTCACTCATAGTTTAGACTCCTTGATTCAGGACATCAAGGACAAGTTGGTAGATAGGTTTGACATGCTGGATCTAGGATTTTTGAATTATTTTATTAGTCTTTAAGTTCATCAATATTAAGCATATCTATATTGGAAAATATAATTATGCGATAGATCTTATTCACAAGTTTGTCATGGATAATTATAAGCCTAAACCCACTCCATATTCATTAGGTGTAATTGTATTTGTCATCTACATGACTCCTCTTGTTGATCTGACATTGTATTGATAAATTATAAGTAGTATTTAATACCTAATTCATACACATCTAAACATTAAATTTTTTATGAACCTTATATCTTAGTTTTCACATGAGCCTCTTGAGAGTCGTTGGAAAGAAACCAATCATATTTTACATTACATTTGGGGCACCACACTCTTTGTTATACATTACACACCATAAATTCCTCCACATCTTATTAGATATACTAACTCGGATTGGGATGGTGATGTTGACACTTGAAAATACACTTTTTTATTTGCATTGACACTTTGTTCTAGTCTAATTGCTTGGTCATGTAAAAAGCAGACAATTATTACATTATCCTCCACTAAGGAAAAGTATTGAGGTGTTATTAAATCCAGTCAAGATATCATTTGGCTTTGATAATTTCTTGGAGAGTTTGGCTTCACCCAATTGGGTCCTATTATTCTTCGGTTTGATAACCAAAGTGTGATTGATACTTCACATAATACTATTGAACATCAGCGCAATAAACACATTGATATTCACATTTACTTCATTCGCTAGCTTGTTTAGGATGGAGTTCTTTCTTTGGAGTTTGTGTCTATAGATGAGAAGATTACTAGTATCTTCACTAAGCCTTTAACTTCTCCTCATTATCTTCAGTTGTGAGAGATGTTTGGGGTGAAGGAATTTGTACTTTGGGGGATTTCACATGAAGTCCTACCTTATTTTATATTATTATATTTTTTATTGGTTTGTACATGGGTACCTTATCAGGCCTAGTATCTAGGACCTATATATCTATCATACTCCCTATGTTTCACTTATGGGAGGGTGTTGGAATAATGTATGCCTAAGCTTACCTAGGGATAGTTTATTTTACCTAGGGTAAGTTATTTGGTACCTAAGGCTAGTTATATTTATCTAGATTAGTTAGTTTGTTTTACTATTGAGATTATCTCAACAATATTTTTCATGTAATATTTAAAAATCGAATATCTTCAATTTTCTCTATATGTGTATTCATGACAAAGAGTTTGTTATCACATAACAAACTATTTGTGTAATATATATTCTACAATCTAATATATTACATACATATAATATTGAGAAAATTAAGGATATCAACTATTATTTTGGTTTGTGAGTGAATAAATATATTTTATTTATTCCTTGAAATTGTTTTGTGCATTTTTGATATGGGTTATTTCTCCTAGATTAATCATTTTGGTCCTGTGTATCTCCTACTTATTATTTTAGAATATATACTTCCTTATTTGGAGAAAATGTAAGTTATCCTTGATCAAAGGATATGAAACTATTATTTCTATCAACCACTACTCATATTGAGTGTAACCATGATTTTCCAAGCACAACATTATGAGCCCTTAGATTATTAATAACCTAAAATGTAAGAGATAATTATTTTGAAGTAAATGAAAATCTTAATTGAATTGATCCCAAAGTTATAAATATTTCATTAGTTTCATCAACATGTTGAAGATTATTGTTAAGAGAGATAAAAATAACATAGAATAAAAATGTGTATCTTGAAAGTCCATAATATTGATATCTATAAATTATTTTCCCTCAACTTGAGCATTGATAGTAAAAGGGTTTCTATATGAGGAATGGTTTGTGATTTCCTCCTTTGTAACTGCATTTGGAACATTATATTTTTCAATTGTCTCTTATTTTTTGACTTATTTTGTTAGAATTCTTATTTTTAATAATTGATGTGGCCAATGATCTTTTTATACCTTGTTTTCATTTGTGGGTTCTTACTCTTTAACAAAATGTATCTTTGAATGATTTGCATTAGTATTTATAATATAACCCAAGCCTTGATGATAATTTTGATCATATGTGTAAATATGATGAGTGATGCCTTGGGAATGTTTTCCCAATCCTTGACCATGATAACCAAAGTTTTGTAAATATTTCTTTCAAAAACCATACTATTTGGAAAAATGAGTATCATTATTAAGAAGTAAATCTATATCCTTTACTTGATTTGATTTTTCCTTTTTGAACCTTTTCTTTCTCTGAGTTGGGTACTTGTAACTATTTTGATCTAATTTTTTTATGGTACCCACACTTTTTTTGGTATTTGTGTTTTAGGATAAGTAATTATATGTGAGTGGTTTTATTGGTTGATGTATCAATCATATGATCACCACAACCTTTTTGAATTTGTATTTTGTTCCTCAATGAAAAAAATAATATGTATGATTCCCATGAATTTTATGATATACACAATATTACTTGGATAGCCTTATAATATGGAGAGGAGTTATTTTGATCACTTTACCTCAAATCATTTTTCTTAGGGTTTCACTTGGTTTATTATTATCATTATGGTTACTTTTGTATTCACTTACTTTTGAGGTATTTTGTTATAGATTTTCATTTAGATGTGAAACCCTATTTGGTATAATGCTGGTAGATGAGGATGAAAACATATGATTAACACTAGCATATGTTGGATTTACATTTACACAATCAGATTTTATAAGTCTTTTATTAATTTTCTCATATTGGTGATTTGATATTTTAGGGATTCATAAGCACAAACCCTAGTTATTTGATATTGATTATCTTAATTTTAAATTATAGGGTTGGCCACCTTACCACTTAGATAGGTGATAGCCTAGACCTAGTTAGAGGGATGCGAGTTATCACCCTCCTTAGGGTTAAGAGGATTAAGAGAATTTTTATTATCCATTTGAAATGTTATGAAATTTGATATGAGAGTAGGTTAAGAAAATATTATAAATTCTAAGGAGTAATCAACCATGATAAAATAAGGATATAGTAGTTTAAGACTATTAGATAAGGTTTTTGAAAATCTAAGAGATTTTTTTGAAAAACTAGGAAATGAGATGAACCCGAAAACATACAAAAACAAAAGTATATGTATGACATATAGATCAACATTTAATAAAAATATTAAAATGTAAAATTTGTAAATTACCCATAATATTTTTGAAAACCAAAAGAGGGTTATATCTATATCAACATGTTTATGAAAAAGATCTAAGTAATTTGAAATTCTATCTAATATTAATAAAAAATAATTCAAACAATGTGGAATGCTTCACAGAGAAAACCCTAAAAAATTCTTAATAAATAATTTATAATTTTGATAAAACAATAATTTAATTCAAAGATCTGAGAGATCTTTTTGTAAAAAATATCATTTTTGATGAAAATCATAAATTAATTTAAAAATAAGTACATCATTTGCTTTGCATGCTAATATTTACTAAAAATAGTAAATTACAAAAATTAAAAATTAGGTACTGAATGTTAGAGAACAAAAAGATGTTTTTAGTATATCGACCTAAGTAAAAAATATCTATGATTCTTTATAAAATGAACCTATTTGGAGGCTAAAATATGACAATCAAGGATGAATCCACTTTCAAGCATATGCACATGAATCCCTTATGACCAAATTAGGGTAAAAGTCTATGGTAATTTTTTAAATCTAAAAATCCATCACGATAAGATGAAACCCTAGGAGGATTGGAATCCCTAGATCAATTTTTTTCATTCATACAAATTAGGTTCATAAAAAATTAACCCTAAATTAGATATGGGAATACTTGTTTATTAGATAGGGTTAAAAATATAGAAATTATAATTCACAAGGGTGATGATTAGATATCCAATAAGCTAATTGGGTGCTAAAATCATATATAAACATAAACCAAATTTCTTAATTGAGATAGGCTAAAAATAGTTTGTAAAATAATGATAAGTATAGAAATGACAAAGAAGTAATGTACTTACCTTATTGTAATGTTAATGCAGTTATAGATCTATAACGTGATGAAAGTAGATTGGAAGATGATTTTATAATAGTCTTCTGATTCTAGATTTGATGCTTCTAGAGTTGCAAATGTTAACGTTGGCCTAGGATAATTATATTAATGCTATTGTTTGAAAATAATGTAAGTGTATTTTATAAAATAGTTTATGGAAAAGGATGTGACCACTTAAATTATTTTGGGCTTGAATTTGTTTTTGTTTTAGTGCATTCAGATCTAGGTCATGGATTGTCATTCCTCATGAATTTACAAAACATTATCTCTTCATCTTCATAGTGACATTGGTAAAAATTGGTTAGTGGGCACACCATGTCAAATTGACCCTAAATACCCCTATATAAATGAACATTATATATATATATATATATATATATATATATATATATATATATATATATATATATATATATATATATATATATATATATGAAGAGAGCCTCAGACTGATGTAATTCTACCCTACATGATGTATTGTGTGTAGCTAATACAATATATGTAAAGCAAGTAAAATAGTGACCTAGCTTGTAACTTATAAAATTGGTCTCTTGGGATACTCTTTTAGTACTTAAAACATGTAGATGTGTTATACCTATTATTGGTATGGAAATAGGGAATATTTTTCTCAATTAAATGCTTGATTGAATGCTTTTGATAAGTTATCTTGGTCTCTTTTAGTCTTTTCTAGGTGAGGAATGAATGAGGTTTGATCTTGTATTTATATCAATCCTTTTGGATATGTAAATTTCATTAAAACACTTAGGATGACCATTAGGATACATTTAATTTTCAAATTAGATGAATTTAGGGTACTCGTAACTTGTATCAAGTCATGACATATCATCGATGCAAGTGTCTATCCTAGATGTTAGTGTCCAAGGAATAGGAAAGTAGGTGCAAACTCAGAACTTATAAAGGTGGAAGATAAGAAGGTTTTAAACATTTTGGGTAAGATAGAAGGTTTGGTTCATCAACATAAAAATTTTCAAACTAAGATATAGGTGAAAATTCACCAGAGAGAGTAGATGAGAGACTTCAAAAAGTGGGAAAGGACCAAAAATGATAAGAATAACCAAGTTCTAAGTTTCCAAGTGTAAAAGACTGATGTGATATATAATCCATAAAATAATGTCTATAAACACATGATAGTATCAATGAAAAACTCTTGATTTGAGAACACTTACAGATGAATTTAGACCAAAAAAATATATAAATCATAAGTTTAAAATCTTTAATAATTCATTTCAAAAGAATGAGATGACATGCATAAAGTATTATTCAAAATTAAACTATGTATATGATATGCATCACACACTGATGACATATGATCATACAATAGATGAGATCATGGGTAGACTTATTGGGATTTCATAAAAAAATCATATGATCATATTTTGACACTGAGATTTTATATGATGATTAAAATTTCATGTAGTATTCATACAAGCCTATATTAGTGAGAAACCCATATATAGTATCATGATTGACAATGGGTAAAGTGATAAAATGTGCATAATGGAACTTATTTACTCCATTGGATACACACAATAATATATTTAAGATACATAAATAATAATTAATGGATTCTATTTGAAAAAACCAAACATCCTTAGACACATAGTTCCACCTCTTTAGGTAGGATTTACCATACTAACCACTCCATTATTGATTCTATAGAGTAACGGTTTATCTAACATGTTATTAGGATTCCCTTGGGTGAATAATCTTCATGAAATATAATTTAAAATATAGCAATGTTTAAAATACATATACTACAATAAGTTATTCATCATTACAAGTGTATGATATGAGTGCCCTCTATAGCTAGGGTTATCTCCTCCTCCACTACCATCATCACCACAATTGGTTCATAAAACTATACATAAATATTATTTAGATATAATGGTTACACTTATATAAGATATTTATATACACATAGTTTATATGATATTATTTTGGTATACTAGATATCTAACTACTCAACATCCATCACATTAAAAAGTATATTAGGTCTTACAAAGGCCATCACATATGATAAAATATACTCAATTAGTACCACAAATATTTCGAAATGTTTCATGGGAAACACAAGTAGTGTGACATTATATTACTATATATTGGACACCATATAGTGCTAGGCCATGTATATTTAACCATCATACATAGGATTATATGAGTAGTAGTCATGACAATTATGGTACAACATATAATTTCTTATAGAATTATGATATTCTTACCTCTAGTACCTTTTACTCATGATAGGTGACCCTTACACTAATAGATACATGCACTCCCCATGATATTATTTTTTATTTTATTTTTAAGTAAAACTTTTCAAATTTAAAATATTTCAAAAATAAAATTAAAACATTCAAAAAATTCAAACAATAAAATATTAAGATACATTAATAGATTGCACTATTAACATATGTTATTTATCACATGTTTGGTAGATGGCATATTATTTTCCTCTACATATGTATTAAAATATATATGAGTGAGATGCAAGACATACATGTTACACATGGACATATAGATGTTATATTCTCATATTCTCAATGGCCATAATGATACTAAGGGAATCCTATTCCACAAGACTTATTATTACAAGTTATATCTTTATATGATCTTTATACCATTTTGAGCTACATATATTTATGACACATGTATTGGTATTTATTCATATCTTACATAGTGATACATGTGTATGATTTTATACCATGTTGTGAAATTGATACATATGGAAGATGTTGACTAGTATTTACTTGTTATATGCTCTATCAATATTGTTACTATATTGAATGATAGGCTAGTTTGTGCTTGTATATTATGTATAACCCTTGGAATTATTTGATTAAATAGTTTTATGTCATATATTTGTGACATATTTATGTCCCTTATGTATATCCCTTGGCCTTGTTTGTTGTAACATATTTGTGTTCTTTATTTTTGACATCTTCATGTCTCTTGCATGTGGACCTTGCCATATTTTTGTGACGTATTTTTGTCCCTTTTGTGAAATACTTGGACTTTTATGTGAGACTAAAGATTGATACATTTTATCTTTTTTCACTTGTAAAGTTTGATGAGATTGGGTGGTGCCATGATCTATATCATACACCTTTAATACATAGTCTGAATTAGTTATATTTTTGGTGATGGTTAATACTATGTGATTAATCGATATATTTATGTATACATGACACTTATATTATATAAATTACATATGATACATACATTCCTTGATTGACATATAAATTAATATGATGACATACTCTCAAAATGTTCACATGATTATACATGATGTTATATTATACATGACATGATACAATTAACTTTTATTTTGAGATGAGTAACTTAAAAGACACATAACTCATCTAAATATGTGGGAAATAACATGGGATTATCATGGATACATAAGCCTATATGAATATAAAATAAAATAAAAGAATCAATTTTAAAGATTCAAAATGGTTCAGTTATCAGATGGTTTAGTTACTTGAGAGATATTTTCACATCAATAAATATTATGGGGGCATATGACATGTATATGAAATAATTATACATATAATTGAGTATATATTTATATACAATTGAGTGCATATGAATGGTCACATTTACACAATTTACAAGATCAAAAAATATATGTTTTGTAATATACATACATTTGAGATATAAATTCTCAGATTTAATGTATCTATCTACAACATTCTATATTAATTAGTAAAAAATTAATAACCATCATACTAATTCATGCACATACACAATAATACAATTTAAAAATTGATTTAAAAATGGTTTTCATTCCAATTTACACTTTTTAACATTGAGGTGATGATGAGGGCATAAAAATTGTTCATTCTCTTTTGATCATGTATTTATTTGACATTGAGCAAAACTATTAAATTACATCTAAGGGCATGATGGGACAGTGAATATTTTTCATTCTCTATTTAACATGTGTTTATTTTATATGGATCAAACTTGAGAAAAATTGAGAAAAATATACAATTAAATCTATAATCTCTTTGCAATGGTATATTCTTGCTTTTAAGGGTAATGTACATTGAGATTCAATAATGCTAAACAACCATAGTATTACTTATAGTGAGCATATCATGTGGTTATCCTTTATTTTAATTGTAATTTTTTGGGGTAGTAAATTAGGTAATTATTTCCACATTTATGAGGGTTGGGACATATTATATTCCCAATAAAATGTATTGCATAATTACAAAAATTTAGGGAATAATTGCTCAACCCTCCTTGTGATTTATCAAAGAAGCACAAATTACATAATGCTTCAACAAGGAAATATCACCTCCAATAAGTTGCAATGCAAATATGATTTTCATCAACACATAAGTGTACTCATTACTTTCTCTTTAATTATCAAAATTTAAATTGATTTTTTAGATCTCAATTTATGGACATTGGCAAAATATGTTATCTTCAAGTTTTTTATTGAATAACTTATAAAATTAGAGCTTATTACAAAAGACAAAATGTGTTATATACATTTAAGAATAATATTTTCCTTTTGTTAGATAACTATAATTACTATAATAAAATAAGGGCATTTATAAATACAATAATATTATATTAAGTAATTGATAATGATAATCTTGAAACACATATACCAGGCATGACTTGTGTGTGAAAATATGGTCCTAACCCACCATTATCTCACACTTACATGTTATCTCATGATTTTTATCCTTTATTATGTTGTTCCACACTTAATATAACCTCACTATCTATTTCTAACCATCTCAATATCCTACATAGACATATCAAAACAATTAGTTCAATCCACTTGCACATGGGTTAGTAATGTTAGACTAAGTTAGTATCACCATTTGATACTAACATGAGCCTAAATGTATTGGTCATATTCCAACAATAATTAAAAATTTAAAATAAAATATATCCTTAGATTAGGCCCATCTACCTAGTGTGCTAGTGGCATGAGAAATTACCTAGTTAGGATCATATATAAAAATCAAGGTCTCACTTGAAAGGGACTTAGATTTTATCTAATACAAATCTATAGGTGTTTTCATACTGATAAGATATTCCCTATTCTTCTTAAATTTTAAGTAAACCACTAAGATCAATCACAAGCCAATTATTAAGCATACATAACCAAGTCAAAGTAAGCATTGTAAAGTATCAATGCTAAATCATTAGTTGCATTCAAAATAGTGAAGGAACACAAATACACAATCACTCTAGGTGGGATAAATATGTGTAGCTTGATTTCCATCCTTGGAATATAGTTTGTTTAGGTAGTGGTTAATAATAAAACAAGGGTGTTTAGGGTTAGATAAACCCAATAATGCTTCCAAAATATTGAGGTTTTAATACCTCATAAGCATACTATTATCCTTGAATTTAACATGATGAATTCATGGGATAACCCCTAAAAAAATTGTCTATTTTGTATCCCTCAAGATCTAGGCACATAAAATAAGGAAAATCAATTGCCTTCATGCATTCTCTCCCCCTCAAAAATGATCATATTTGACTTAGCATTTTTTCACCCAAAGTGTAGTCCAGAGAATTTTCTATGGATTACACAATGCATGCAAGGCCAAAGAATTTATTTGATCTTATATGTGGCCCACCATAGAGTAATTAATGAAGAATTAATTACTGCTTGTTTATAAATAAATTAAGTAAATTATTTCTACCATTTCTTTTTACTCCTCACCTTTTACCATTTTCATGCCTACTTTCATCCTTATTATCACTATTTTCATGTTTGTTTACATCTTAGCTTGTCATTTTCACGCTCATCCTCAACTCACTCATGGTTTTTTCATCATCTATGGTTTTTGAGTAAGTTTCTTCATGATTTTTTTTCCTTCATGGTTTTTCTTTTCCTTTTCTCATCTTGCCTGAAGCTAGGTTTTTGCTTGCCTTCTCTATAACCTCATTTCATTCCACAACCCCTATTTCATCATTTCATGTTTTCATAACCTTTTTTTAGGTTTTTAAAACCATGTAATGATGTCTCCCCATTTCATTTTATAATTCCATGTCTCCAAGTTTGAAACCCTCTATAAAAGTCCCAATTTTTTTCTTCAAACCTTGATCTGTGCTTCTTCAAACCCTATTACATTGTACCTCAAAGAATTTTCTCTTAAACACATAACATCCTTCTATTGAATGCACTTCAAAGAATTTTCTCTAAAGTGCACCTAATCCCCCAAGCTTTGATGTAGGCTAAAGAAAATTCTTTAACCAAAACCCAAACCTTCACCGTTATTCCTGATCTTGGATGTAGGCCATATAATTTTCTCTGACCTACACTCAAAATACCTACCCAATTTATAGCTCAAAATTTTTTCTCTAGGCTATACCCAAAATTAATAAACCACATGTAGTTCAAAAAAATTTATCTAGAATACATGAAGTGATTTACTCCCCATGTAGTTTGGAGAATTTTCTCTGAACTAAATAATCTCCAAGCACATGCATATGCATAATTTTTCTTTGCATATGCATATTTCATGATAAAATAAAAATATTCTAACTCTAGAGTATTCAAACACTATCATGTAGTTTTTTGACCAATGATGGAGGTTTAAACTTATAAGAGAGCCATGAAACACCAATTTCAAGGAGTGGCTCCCTTGTCTGCAATTGAATCTAATGTTGACTAAATAAAAGATAGAAAAAATGGTCATGTGGACATGATATAATTATTACAGAGGTTAAACATGGACCCTATTTCACCTCACATACAAGCTATCCTAAATAGAAAAATTCACTCGGTGATAGCTTTCATGATTTTGGTAATGAGTTCAGAGTTTGTCTTAACATTTGCTACCCACTTTGATAAGCAAACAAGATTAGTTAAAGGGGTAGATGGTAAAGTTGTCATCTGGCTTGATGAAGATTATTTTTACAAGATCTTACATCTTACTTACATATAAGAATATTCATATATAACCATGAGATCAACCCAAGAAAATTATGACAAATTTTTTGATAAATGCAAGAAGCACATCAACTCCCACTCACTCAGGATTCCTCACCCTACCATTGCTAGGTGGATAAATAATATTTATCATAGTGAATTCTTGAAAGAAGTATGGGATTTGGTCACTCTTGTAAGTAGATTTAATGGGATGCCAATGTGCAACATATTTCAAGAGTGGATGTATCATTACATCCGAGTCATCAAGAGGAATAAGCAAAAGATCTTCTAGGGAAAGAAGATAAGTGATGTTATTTGTCACCAACATTCTAAGGTGACTTCTTCTCTCAAGTTATTCATGACCTCTTACCTAGTAATGTTATCATAAGTATGAAATATTTTCTAGGTCTAACTAGCATTGGTGATATAAGGCAAGTTCTTATTTATGAGTATTATCCATAATTGACCCTAAAGGAGATCTAAAAGAACTATAGAAGTTTCAATGATGCCTTTTTATACAAGTAAATTTGTACTTTTGACAAAAACCTTGAGAAAAAAAGATTTTTATATGCAACATGGGAGCATGTGAATAAGATTAGTTGTATATTCTTGTGATTCCCAACCTACATCAGAGTATGGGGATCATTGAATAACCTTATATGATTACAATGTACCCAAGTGTAAAACTAATACTAATGAAGATGTGTTGGTAGATGATGAGTGTCGACAAGAAATAATCAGAGGCTCACAAGCTTGGATTCAAGTTTCCAATTAGTATTGGTTGGTACATAGTGTCTACCACTCTAAAGGTTAAGATGATAGAAACTAAACTAAAATGGATTAATCTCAAGAAGTTTAAGAGATAAGATGACTTTGATTATAGGAAAATGAAATACAAGCTCAAAAAAATTACACTCATGTGCACAAAATAGAAGATATTTGGGATAAATGTAGAATGGATGAAGATGTGAGAAAGATTGACTATAACCACCTCACTCTAGATCAAATTATTAATTTAAAATTGGTTGATGTTAGTAAAGTAATGAAAGATGATTAAAATACATTGGACCATCTATATAAGAGTAGTCAGGTGGCTTATATTCCTCTTACACCAATACAATGGTCGATAAAGGAATCTACTTCCATAAAAGAAATTCCAACTCATTATTACTAAAAATAATTCCTAATTGAAGGGAAAGGACATCAAATTAAAACCTTTCAAGACTAGATCAAAGGAGGAATATGATGAAGAAACTTCCAGGAAGCAAGAAGAGCTAAGGACAAAGAATAAGGAAGATACTTGATCCTCTACACAAAAGGTGAAGTTTGTTTTCAAAATCAAAGGAAAAGGCAAGGACACTACCACAAAGGGGGAAAATGTTCAATAAAATGTAGAAGAAAAACCTACCATGGGAGAAGCATCAATGCACATAGTGACTTCTCAAATTAAGTCTCCCCAAGTATCATCTTATTATATTCCCCCAATCACTCCTATATCAATTTCCCCTACATCACCCCTAAAAACTATTTATTCATCTCCTTCCTCATCAACCAGTGACATACTCTTTCAAGTTCCTTCTCATGACACTTTAGACCAAGTATTTGGGTCTCTTTCTTCTTTACCTAGTCCTACAAAATCATCAAGATAACCTTTCAATCTATACATAGTATGATATTGATAAGTTCATGTTTGATTCATATTCTAAACTAGAAAATAAAGTCCCATCCACTCCCATGTCTAATATTCTAGTAGAAACCAAAACTCCTACCATATTGACCCAAATGCCACCTATCATTACCACCAATCCATTGATATCTAATATATTACTAAATACCTCCATTCTACCTTCCATATCACTCACCTCACAAACCATTGATCCTCTCCCATCATCTCAATCCTTGGCATCATCTACACAAGAATATTCTTTTACCCTTCACCCTTGGTTAATGTCTCAAACACCAAAGAGGAAGAATCAAGTTGTGTCACCATATGATTTTGACTTTGGCCAACTAGTTCTAGTGAAGTTTAAATCAGCAAAGAAGGGCAAAGTAATATCAAGGGTAATTTTTTATTCTTATAGTAATAAGTATGCTAAGGTTGCAGTGCCACTAAAAGACAAAAATATTGAAGATATCCAAGCATCTCACTAAGTAATTAGATGGATAAAAAATAGTAAACAAATGCATGGTGTAAAAGAAGACTTGTAGGTAGTAATGTCATCCTTGCTAAAGAGGTATGACAAGGATAAGGTGATCAAGGATCTACTTAAAGTTTAGGTAGAATACTTGAACTTAATTTTATTAAAAATTACTCAATATTATAAACCAATAGAGCCCATTGGGAGTGAGGCTAATGAAAATGCTATTTAGAAGGTAGAGAAGATTGGGTCACAAGGTCAAGTAGTTAGAGCTTAGATGGAAAGGCTATTAACACAAGGTTCTCAATAAATACATTCTACCATTTAGATTCTTATTAACTTGAGTGAAGTAAAGATGGAAATTAAAAAAACACATGATACACTTTCTCAAGACTTACAATTAATAGATAATGACTTCCATACATGGACCCATCTACGTCAAATCAAGTTGGAACTTTTGGTTGAATAAAAAGTTATCCTAAATAGGAAGATGTTTGTGGAATACAGGGAGGCAATAAAAAATAATAAATAAGTCCTACAAAATCTAATCAAGAATCTTGAAGAAGCCTAGGATAGGTGCACTGATAAGGGGCTAAACCTTACAGACAAGATTGGGGAACTTCCTTGCCAGGTGATGGATGACACTTATAAAATCCTTCCTATGGAAATAATTATTTAAGAGTTCACTTCCTTGGTCTGTACTAAATTCAAAACAAGAACATTCACATTGGAATTCATTGATATGCTAGTTGATTTCCAAGTGATTATAGACAAACTATAGAGGATCTTGGATAAAATCAAAGGTGTACCTATCAACTTAAATAACTCCATCACAAAATTCCTCACCATATTTAGAAATAGATCAAGGCTAGATAATAATGAGGTTCAAGTAGCCCTGAAGAGATATGAAGCCTACCTATAGAAGAATAAAAAGGAATAAATTCCTGTGTCTTCAAACACTCAGATTATTTTAAAAAGTTTTATGTATGTAGTTTTGTTGTATGTAATTTACATGTAGGAAAAGTATAGAGTCATAAGCAAAATCAAACTCTATCTAAGAGTAAGTCAAGGTAGTTAGGATTTCCCTATTTTTTTAATTTCTCCTCTCTATAAAAATAAGAGGATGCTCTATCGTAAATGGATATTTTGGGATATCGAAGAGAAACTCTATTGTTTTGAGAAGCAACATTGAAACTTTGTGCTCAAATTATAAATATTTGTTCAATCAAATAGAAGAAAATCAAGTGGCCATTCAATTTTTGAGTTGAAATAAGCTTGTGGTATTTTGGGAATGTTCTTATGTCTTTTCCATTGCATTTTATTGTGCATTTGATCAAATCATGGTGTGAATCTACTTAAATTAGAAGGTGCAAAAAATATTGTTTTAAAGTCTTTGAGCTATAATATCATCTCTAGATTTATGTCTTGTGTTCAAGATTGGGAATAAATTTGAAAACTTGGGATGTGAGTTACTTACCTTGATTGTTTAATATTTATTAGAAATAAGGTCGAGACTTTGGGATGATCTTTGTTCCATCTATTTTAATTTTCCAAATAATGTAAAAAGCAACAAAGGACTTTTAGCCTTCATGGATTTCTTGTGACACACATTTTCTAATGTTATTCTAGTTATTCTCATGTCTAACTAATCTGAATATCAATTATTATTGATCCAATAAGTAGTTTTGTGTTTTCATGATACATTTTAAGGAGTAAAGGGCTTATAACATAATCTTGTAAGTGGACATCAATTCTTAAAAAAAGAATTGGATGATATAGAAACACCCACATGATAAAGTTAGTGTAAATAAGTGTAATTAATTGATTATTTTAGCTAGAAATAAGAATGGCACTTCCCATTTCCTTGAGGATATATTTAATCTCATCATACTAGCACTGAAAGTACCATTTTGTCAATGAAAAAATATTCACCCAATATTTTTTGATGACTCCACTATGGATTGAACACACAACTAAGAGCTACAAACATTTGGTTGAAATGGAACCAATACCTTATTGTTTGTTATTATTTAGCTATTGTTAATCTCTTTCATTTTCTGGATAAGTTCATGATCTAATGGAATAGAGTTACACCCATAGCAGAAGGCAAATATGACACATCAATCCTATGTTAGAGTTGTTTCAAGAGCATAACTTTGATCTTTTCCTTCATATACATGGTTACCTTTTGAGTGTACAAGAAGTTTTCTTCCTACCAATACAATATATCCTATACCAAGGAAAGGTTCTAATGTTTATAGGGCTTTGCCTATTTTACCTCTATAGAGATTTATTATTCCTCCATAGAACCCATATAGAATGGCTGCTCAAGGTCGATGGGGAACTTCTTTTGATCTGATCAATTTGACACCACCATCCCATGAACTACCTCATGGTTCACAAAAAAATTTCCCCAAGTTCTATGGTGATGAAAAACAACATCCAAATGAACATGTTTCCACATTATATATTGCATGCAGATTTCTAGGAGTGAAACATGAAGATGTTTCTATAATATTGTTTGTAGAAACATTCCAAGCTGTTACTATTGATTGGTTTTACCATCTTGCAATAAGAACCATTACAAGTTGGGAAACACTTTAAACTAAGTTCATGACAAGATTCAAGCTGACATAATAGGCTCAAGCCTTATTAGCTCAACTGCCACAAATGAAAAAATAAACACATGAGACCATGCATGAGTTCATTGTAAAGTTCAATAATCTAAGGGACATGATCTCACTTGTTACACAACTGACACCTAATAACTTGAAGTGCTTCTTTGTTAATTCTATGTTGTTAGAGGTTGGTTTTCTTTTGTGAAGAACAACCCTAGATGATCTTGAATTTTCTCAAATTTTGGCTATTGAAGTAGAATATGATTTGATCTTGGTGGGAAAAGTGAGAAAGGATTCAATCAAGCCTAAAGGGTAGTCCTCTTTAACTTCACCTTCTACTATCACCATGGATCCTATGGTGTAGAAGTTGGTAAATGAATTACTAAAAATCAAGAAGAAAATGTCTCAAGGTATGTCCTTTTTTTCATACAAAAACACTCCAAGAAGAACATACCCAAATGCTTTTAATTATTCCAAAAATGCTATAAGAAATAAAAATCATAATAAACTTCCTCCATCACAAGCAAGGCTTACATTGGAGGCACCATTGAATAATGTAGTAGTAAACTTGTTGGAACTTTAAAATGATGATCTTCTATAGCTAGAATATGTTTTGGAAGATGATGTTAATCCCTTCATAGGAGATGAATAAGGATAAGTTGGTTACTCTGATATCATGTTTCTAAACTTTGAAGAAGAAGAAACTAAACAAGAGGAAGATAAACATGGTGAGTCTTATGCCTTCTTCACCCATTCTTAAAACTAGTTAAATCAACAATAGAAGGTTGATAAAACTAAGTCCAAGGATTAACCACATAAAGAGGTTATGATTGCCAAAAGAGGAGATACTTTACTAGTTAAACCAAAAGACATAATGGGGGATAAACAAGTAAGTACACCTCATCATTCTAATTCTTCTCTTTCTATGTCTAGACCAAGTACCCAAAACCCAAAACCTAAAAATGGAAATACCTCATTTTCCTGAACTCCTCTATACCCAACTTTGAATATATTAGACCATTCTAGGAAGATAAAAATTTAAATGTTTGAGGTTAAATACCTCCAATCTAATCTTGATCAATTTGAAAGCTTGGCTAAGTTTGTTAAGATCAAGGGAGCCAATTCTGATCAAACCTCATATAAAATTAGACCTATTGACCCTAAACTAAAGCCTAAGCAAAATAACTTTGTTGTAGCTCCTTCATCCAATTCTATAAAAATAGAGCCTTTCTATATTTCCCTATCTATCAATTGTTACAAGCTCAATAATTACATCATTGATTTAGGTGCTTCTGATAATGTGATTCTAGCTAAAGTGGCTACCACTTTGGGGTTAACTATAACAAAGACTTTTAGCCATTAATTTTAAATGGAAACTAATCAAGTACCCCTCATAGGTGAAATCAAAGATGCACAATTTTTATTTGCCACTTCTCTGGAGAAAAATATAAAGATGATGGTTCTTGTAGCTGATGTTCTGGCCTCATATGGAGTTTTATTAGGATGGAATTTACGAAAACATGGTGGTGAAATCAACATGGATTGGTCTGAGGCTAGAATACCTATCAAAGCCATTATGTAGAAACTTCATCTAGAGAATCAAGTGAAATATACTATGATAAACACTAAGGATCCAAAATCTTAGATTCTCTTTGAAACATCTAGAATGGGAATTTATTTCTTGACCATAAATGAGGATCCAGTATCATTAAATGATATTTCAAATGAAGATAAGTAAATAGATGAATAATCCTCTTCAAATGAAGAGATTTTGGATTTTGAAACTATCAATGTAGAAAGTTCAAATGATGTTTGGACTTTATAATTTGATGGAAGCTATTATTCAATTAGATCTAGAGTTAGGATAGTCCTCATATCTCTAGAAGGATAAATATTCCCTTTTTATTTTAAGTTAAAATTTGATAATATTAAAAATATAATTAAATATGAAGCCTTATTGTTAAGGATGGATGTTTCACAAAAAAAGGAATTAAAAATATCCATGCTTAAGGTGATGTTGAGTTAGTCATTTGTCAAGTCAAAAATCTATATCAAACAAAGAATTAAAGGCCAAGGCACTATCAAAATCATGTGTGTGATTACATGGAGGATTTTGATATATCAATGGTCTCAATAGAATACAATAATAAGGCAAATTCATTGGCTGTTTCAACCACCCTCCTGATTCCTCACAAGGATTTTTAAGGAAACAAGTATACCATTGAATTGGTATTTTGACCCAGTATTGTTGATAATGCCAATCATTAGAAAGTTTTAAACAATGATGAGCAAGTCATTACCTTTTTGGAGAAGGCAAAAAAAATTAGTGAGTTATACTTTGAGGAGAGTGATTCTAATCTTTACGAATAAATCTCCAAAGTGGATGAGGAAACTAGTGAAGAAAGTTTTCATCTAAAAGGGAATAAGATTCCTAAGGGATTAGTTTATTTTGATAGACTCTTTGATAAACATGATCTCTTTATCAAATGATAATATTCTAAATAAAACTTATCATCAGAAGTTTAGTAAATCAATTTAGAAATAAAATATGATCCCAAAATGATAAATATTGGGAAATGTTTCTCATTGGAGGAAAGAAAGATGTTGGTGACACTTATACAAAATTACATTGATGTGTTAGAATATTCCTATATTGATTTGAAATATTTCGAAACTAAGAAAGTTTAGCATTATATTCCTCTCAAATTTAGGTCACAACCTCACAAGTAGAAATAATGACAATATAATCTTAAAATATTAGGTACCATCTTTACCAAGATCTAAAAGATGATGAATACTAGAATCATCTTTCCAATACACCACTCAACATCGATATCTAGCATCATTCCTATGAGGAAAAAAATAAGATAAATTTGCATCTATATTGATTTTTGTAATATGAACCAATCATCACTAAAGGATAATTACCCATTATCGATAATGGATCAAGTACTACAAATTGTAATAGGTTCAAAGATGTTGTCTATGATAGATGGCTTATTAGGATACAATCAAGTGGAGGTACTTAATGAATATCAACACAAAACAACCTTCACTACTCCATGGGGCATCTTTGCATATCACAAATGCCTTTTGGGTTGATCAATACTAGTGCCACCTTTTAGAGGTCTATGTACTTTGATTTTTGAGATGTTATAGGTAAGTTCATTATGGTCTACCTTGATGATTTAACTATTTTCTCAAAGAAGCATCAAGATCTTTGTGATCATCTACAATAAGTACTTCAAAGGTGTTGTCTACATGGGATATCCCTCAATCCCAAGAAAGCCATTTTTGGGGTTACTGAAGGTAAATTCCTTGGGCACATTGTGTCTAAGGAAGGAACTAAGATTGATCTTGAATGGGGTCAAGTCTATTTAGAATCATATTCTACCATCTAGTAAGAAAGGACTGCATTCTTTATTCTAGAAAGTTAAATTCTTTCAAATATTTTTACTTGATTTTGCTGAGAAGACACATCATATTATTGATATGATGAAAGGGAAATCAATATTACATTGGAATGTAGAAGGGAGAGCTAAATTTCATGAATTAAAGGAGGTAATCACTCATACTCCAGTCTTAGTCTACCTTGACTATACCAAGGACTTCATCATGTATAGTTATACTTCTGAGCATACTCTATCCACCATTTTGGTACAACCAAATAAAGAGGGGATTGAATCTCCTATAGATTTCATGAGCTACCCTTTAAAGGCTCATGAGCTCAAATACTCACCCATGGAGAAACATGCTTATGCTATGGTAAAAGTGGTTAATCATTTCAAGTATTACATTCTCAATTATCACACCATCACACTAGTACTAGATTCTATAGTCAAGTCCATCATCATTCAATAAAAAATTAGACGTAAGAGAGGTAATTGGATCACCAATATTGAAGAATATGATATGTAAATTAAACTTAAAAAGCTAGTGTGTGGAAAAGGTTTGTGTTAGCTTATTGCTAAAAACAAACCAGAAGGGGTATCTAGTGATAAATGAGATACAAAGGAAGAACTTCCCACAGTATTGTTCATAAGCATAATGAATGAGTGGTACTCTAACATTGTTCATTTCTTTACATATAGAGAATATACAAAACATTTTTCTTGTAAAGAGAAGAGGACAATAAATCTTAAAGCTATGAATTTCATTCTTTGGGACAATGGTTTGCACAAGTAAAGCATTGATAGAATTTTTCTATGGTGCATAGATAAAACACAACAAGGCAAGTTGTTAGAATCCTTTCACAACTTAGCATGTGGAGGACATTTCTTAGCTTCAGTCATATCACGCAAAATTTTGTGAGTAAGGTAATACTTGCCAACAATTTTTCAAGATGCATATGCCTTGGTATGTAAATGCAAGAATTGCCAACAATTTTTGGGGAAACCCAAGTTGGCAGCCCTACCCCTCAAGGTAGTAGTTATTGAAGAAAATTTATAGGAATGGGTCATTGACTTCATTAGCATAGTAAACACATTATCAAGTGTTATTCATAGTTACGCTCTCATGGCTACTGACTACACTAAGTGGGTGGAGGAAATCCTAGCCAAACATGCCACTTTTGAGGTTGTTTACAACTTCCTCAAGGGAAACATCATCTCAAGGTTTGGAGTACCTAACAAGATAGTAATAGATAATTCTACTTGTTTCTCATCCCAAGAGATAATTGAGTTATATGTTAAATATGGGATCACTCTATCTCACTCCTCAAACTATAAACCTCAAGGAAATGGTTAGGATAAGTTAAATAACAAGAACTTGGTCACTATTATCAAGAAGTTAGTATAAGAAAATCAGAGATCCTAGCACACTACATTGTATGATGCATTGTGGGATGATTGCATCACTCCTAAACAAGTGATTGGTATGTCCTCCTTTCAACTTATATATGGTTTGAATGGAGAGATACCTATCACATTGGAGTTTCCCACTCTCAGATTGGCTAAAGTAATTGAGGATGAAAATTTTTAAAGTTATATAGACAAGTGTATTATATTCATTGTTTAACTAGAATAAAAATGTACAAAGGTGGTGGAATGCATTGATAAACATCAAATCCAAGTCAAGAATATTTTTGAAAAGAAAGACTAGCCATGAGATTTATAAATCAAGGATATAGTCCTTTTGTGAGACAAGAGAAGAGATCCAAAATGAATGCAAAGAAAGTTTTATTCCTTGTGGAAGGGCCCTTTCCTTATTCATTAAGTCTATGGAGAGAATAGTTTCCTTTTGGTATACCAAGATGGAACACCATTCCTACTACCCTACAATGGATAACATATGAATCTTTTCAACTTAGTGATGTTTTAGACAAGTTTGTACATTATATATATATATATATATATATATATATATATATATATATATATATATATATATATGTTTGTATAGTATTTTTTGTTTTGTCTTTAGTTTAGTCTATCTCCTAACTTTATGGCCCAATGAAGGAAGGCACTTAGAGTTCTAAGATTCTTTTTCCCTCAAGCATTTCAAAGAATGCCTGAAGTAAATTCCCTAGTTGAATCTAATTTTTACCCTCAAATTTAGCAAGCTCACTTTGTGGGATAATCCCTAAAAAAAATGTTCATTTTGTAGACCTCAAGCTCTAGGCACATAAAACAAGGCAAATCAATTACCTGCATGCATTCTCTCCCCCTAAAAAAATCTCATTTTTTACTGATAATTTTTTCACCCAAGGTGTAGTCTAGATAATTTTCTCTAGATTACACAATGTATATAAGCCCAGAGAATTTCTCTGCTCCTGCATAAGCAAGCCCAAAGAATTTATGTGCTCTTACATGTGGCACACCATGGGGTAATTAATGAAGCATTAATTAACACTTTTTTATTAATAAATTAACCATGTAAATTATTTTTACCATTTCTTATTACTCTTTTTTTTTCCATTTTCACTCCTGCTTACATCCTTCTTATCACTATTTGCATGCTTTTTTTCATCTTAGCTAGCCATTTTCATGCTCATCCTCAACTCACTCATGGGTTTATCATCATCTATGGTTTTTGGGTAAGTTTTATTCATCATTTATTTTTCTTTTCCTTTTCTCATCTCACTAGAAGCTAGGTTTTTACTTGCATTCTTTGTAACCTCATTTCACTTTGCAACCCTTGTTACATTGTTTTATTTTTCTAAGCATCATTTCATGTTTTCATAACCTTATTTTATGTTTTTAAAACCCTATACACATGTCACCCCATTTTAATTTAGAATCCCGTGTCTCCAGTTTGAAACCCTTTGTACAAATCCCATTTTGTCTATGAAAATCTTAGTTATTTTCTTCAAACCCTTCTATGTGATTCTTCAAACCTTGTTGCATCATACCTCAGAGAATTTTCTCTGAAACACATAACATCCTTCCATGGGATGTACTTCAGATAAGTTTATCTGAAGTGCACCTAATCCCCTAGGTTTTGTTGTAGGTTGAATAAAATTATCTGACCTACACCTAAACCTTAACCATTCTTCCTAAGATTGGATGTAGGCTAGATAATTTTCTCTAACCTACACTCAAGAGACCTACCCAATGTGTAGCCCATAGAATTTTCTTCAAAACACACCCAAAATCAATCAACCATATGTAGTTCAGATAATTTGCTCCAAACTACATGAAGTGATTTACTCCCCATGCAATTTATAGAATTTTATCTGAACTACATAATCTCCAAGTATATGCATATGCATAGTTTTTCTCCACCTATGTACATTTCCTAAAAAAATAAAAAGATGCTAACTATGGAGGATTTGAACACTCTAATGTAGTTTATTGACTAATGACAGAGATTTATCCTACTAAGAGAGCCACGAAGTATAAATTCTAAGGAGTGGTTCCCTTGTTAGTGGTTGAATACAGTGTTAACCAGATCAAAGATATAAAAATTGGTTATGTAAACATTAAAAAATGATTATAAAGGCTAAACAAGGAACCTATTTCACCTCACATGAAAGATATCTTAAATAGTGGAATTCACTTGGTGACTTCTTTCCTAGTTTTGTTAATGGATTTAGAGTTTGTCTTGATAGTTGATGCCCATTTTGATAAGCAAACTAGATAGGTTAAAGATGTAAATGGTAAAGTTGTCATCTAGCTTGATGAGGATTATTTTTATAAGATATTACATATTCCCAACATAGAAAATTATTCAAATATGACCATGAGATCAGTCCAAGAACATTATGACAAAAGTTCTAACAAATGCAAGAAACACATCAACTCCCACTGTCTCAGGACTCCTTGGCCTACCATTGCTAAGTGGACAAAGAAAATTTATCATAGTGAATTATTGGAAGAAGTAGGGGATTTTTTCACTCTTTTGATTAGAGCTAAGGGGATACCAATGTCCAACATATTTCAAGAGTGGATGTATCATTACATCTAGGTCATCAAAAGGAATAAGCAAAAGATCTTTTGGGGAAAGTAAATCAATGATGCTATTTTTCACCAACTTTCTAAGGTGATTTATTCTATCAAGTTTTTCATGACCTCTTATCTAGTATATGTTTCCATAAGTATGAAATATTTTCTAGGTCTAACTGGCATTAGTAATAGAAGGCAAGTTCTTATTTATGAGTATTATCTATAATTGACCCTGAAGGATATCCTAAAGCATTATAAAAGGGTCAATGATTCCTTCTTATACAAGTATATTTGTACTTTTGACAAAGATCTTGAGAAGAAAAGAGTTTTAGATGCAACATGGAAGTAGGTGAAAAAGATTGGTTTTATATTCTTACAATTCCCAACCTTCACCTACACTAAAGTAGGGGGTTCAATGAATAACTTTATATGTTACCAAGGTACCCAAGTGATAAACTGATACTAATGGATATGTGTTGGTAGATGATGAGTGTCCATAACAAATAATCAGAGGTAAACACGCTTGGATTTAAGTTTCCAATTAGTATTGGTCGATATATAGTGTCTACCACTCCGAAGGCCAAGATGATGGAAACCAAACTATAATGGAATACTCTCAAGAAGTTTAAGAACTAAGATGACTTTGATTACAAGAAAATGAAAGACAATATCAAAGGAAACTACACTCATGTGCACAAAATAGAAGATATTTGGGCTAAGTGTAGAACAAATGAAGATGTGAGAAAGCTTGACTATAACCATCTCACTCTAGATCAAATTATTAATTTAAAATTGGTTGATGTTCCTAAGGGAATGAAAGATGATGAAAATACATTAGACCAATTATATGAGAGTAGTTAGGTGGATTTTACTCCTCTTCCATCAATATAGTGGTTAGTAAAGGTATCTACTTACATAAGAGATAGATTCCCACTCATTCTAGCTAAAACTAATGCCTAGTTGAAGGGAAAGAACATTAGATTAAAACCTTTCAAGACTAGATTAGAGGAGGAATATGATGAAGAAACTTATAGGAAGTGAGAAGAGTTAAGGAAAAAGAATAAGGAAGATACTTCATCCTATACACATACATTGAAGTTTGTTTTCAAAAGTAGAGGCAAAACCAAGGGCATTGACATAGATTGAGAAAATGTTTAGGTGAATGTAGAAGAAAATCCTACCATGGGAGAAGCAATAGTGCATTTGATGACTTCTCAAATTCAGTCTCCCCAGTTATCATCTTCTTCTCTTCCTTTAGTCACTCTTATAGCAATTTCCCCTACATCATCCCTATAGAATATTTATTCATCTCCTTACACACCAACTAGTGACACACTCTTTCAAATTCCTTCTCATGGAACTTTGGACCAAGTATTTGGGTTTCTTTCTTATTTACCTAGTCTTAAAAAATCATTATGATCACCTTCCAATATGTATATTACCCAGAAAGATATTGATAAGTTCATGTCTACTTCATCTTAAAAATTGGAAACTAAAGTCCTATCCACTCCCATGCATAATATACTAGTAAAAACTAAAACTCCTTCCATATTTACCCAAATTCCACCTATTATTACCACCACTCCATCAATATCTAATCCTTTACTGGATACCTCCATTCCACCTTCCATACCACTCACCTCACAAACCATTTATCCTCTCCCATCATCTCAATCCTTGGCATAATATAAATAATAATATTCTTATACCCTTACCCCTTTTCTATTATCTCAAATGCTAAAGAGGAATAAGCCAACTATGTCACTAGATGATATTGACTTTGGCCAAATAGTTCAAGTGAAGCTTAAATCAGCAAAGAAGGCCAAAGTAATATCAAGGGTAATTTTGATTCATTTGGTAATAAGTATGATAAGGTTATAATGCCACTAAAAGACAAAAGTATTGAAGATATCCAAGCATTTGACTATGTAATTAGATGGATAGAATTTGGTAAACAAATGCATGAAGGTGCAAAATAAAACTTGCAGGTGGCAATGGCATCTTTACTAGAGAAGTATGACAAGGATAAGCTGATCAAGGATTATCTTAAAGTTTAGGTAGAATAATTGACCTCATTTATATTGAAAATTACTAAATATTCTAAACCAATAGAGCTTGTTGGGAGTGAGGCTACTAAAAACACTATTTAGTAGGCAAAGAAGATTGGGTCACAAGGTTAGGTAGTGAGTGACTAGATATAAAGTCTATTAACATGAGGTACTTAATGGATACATTATACCATTGAGATTCATAATAAATTGAATTAAAATAAGATGAAAATGCAACAAACACTTGATATACTTTCTCAATACTTGAAATTAACAAATAATGACTTCCATACATGGACTTAGTTGCATAAAATCAAGTTGTAACTTTTGGTTGAACAAAAAGTGATCCTAAATAGGAAGATGTTTATGGAATAAAAGGAGGCAATGAAGTATAAAAAATAAGTCATGTAGAATATGATCAATGATCTTGAAGAATCCTAGGACATGTGCACTGATAAAGAGCTAGACCTTACAGATAAGATTAGGGAACTGCCTTGCCAAGTAATGGATGACACTCAAAAAATCATTCCTATAGAAAAATTTGTTCAAGAGTTCACTTCATTTTTTTACACTAAATTTGAAATGGTAACATTCATGTTGGAATCCATTGACAAGTTGGTTGAGTTACAAGTGATTATAGATAAATCATAGAGGATCTTTGATAAAAACAAATGTGTACCTATCAATTTAGTGAACTCCATCACAAGTGTCCTTGCCATATCTATAAACACATTAGGGCCAAACAAAAATGAGTTTCAAATAGCCCTAAAGAGATATGAAGCCTACCTGGAGAAGAATAAAAAGGAAGGAATTCCTATGTCTTTAGACACTTAGATTACTTTAAAAAAAAAAATTGTATGTAGTTTTGTTGTATGTAATTTACATGTAGGAAAAGTATAGAGTCCTAAGCAAAATCAAACTCTATCTAAGAATAAGTCAAGGTAGTTAGAGTTTCCCTCTTTTTATTCATTGTTAATCTCTATAAATAAGAGGATGATCTTTTTTGATGGATCTTTTCATCTATTGAAGAGAAACTTTGCTATTTTGAGAAGCAAGTTTGAAACTTTGTGTTCAAATTGAAAATATTTATTTAATCAAATAGAATAAAATCAAGTGGCCATTCAATCTTTGTGTTGAAATAAGCTTGTGGTTTTTTGGTTATGTTATTATGTCTTTTCCATTGCATTTTATTGTGCCTTTGATTAAACTATGGTGTGAATCTACTTAAACTAGAAGGTGCCAAAAATGTGATTTTGAAGTCTTTGAGTTGTAATATCATCTCTGGATCTGTGTCTTATGTTCGAGATTGGGAGTGACTTTGAAGACTTTGGTATATAAGTTACTTACCTTGATTATTTAATATTTATTGGAAATAAGGTGGAGACTTTAGGCTAAACTTTGTTTTGTTCATTTTTGTTTTCCCAATAACATAAGAAGCAAAAAAGGACTTTGAGCCTTTGTGGGTTTCTTGTGACACACATTTGTTGGTATTATTCTAGTTATTCTCATGTCTAAATAATATGAATGTTAGTTATTATTACTCCAATAAGTAGTTTTATGTTTTCATGATACATTGTAAGGATCAAAGGGATTATAACATAATTTTTTAAGTAGACATCAATTCTAAAAAATGATAATTGGATGATACGAAAACACCCACATGATAAAGTTAGTGTAAATAAGTGTAATTAATTTTTTATTATTTTACTTATAAATAAGAAGGGTGCCTTCCTTTTCCCTAAGGAGAGATTTAATCTCATCATAATATGGCTAGAAGTACCATTTTATCAGTGATAAAATATTCACCCAACATTTTTTTGGTGACTTTGCTGGGGATCGAACATGCAACTAAGAACTACACTCATTTGGTTGAAATAGAACTAGTACCTTATTATTTTTTATTTTTTAGCTATTGATAATATTTTTCTTTTTTTGGATAAGTCCATGATCTAGAAGAATAGAGTTACACCCTTAGTAGAAGGGCATCAAGATACATTGATCCTATATTTAAGTTATTTCAAGAGCAAAACTTTGATCTTTTGCCAGCACATACACGATCACCTCTTCAATGTATAAGAAGTTTTCCTCCTACCAATATAAGATCTCCTGTACTAGGGGAATATTCCAATGTTTGTAGGGCTTTACCTATTTTACCTATGTAAATATTTGTTATTGCTCCATATAACCCACACATAATGGTTGCTCAAGGTACATGGGGAACTACTTTTGGTCTGATAAATTTGATACCACCATCCCATGAATTTCCTTATGGTTCATGAAAAAATTTCCTCAAGTTATAAAATGATGGAAATCAACATCTAGATGAACATATTTCCACATTCTATATTGCATGCAGATTTTTAGGAGAAGAACATGAAGATGTTTATGTAATATTATTTGTATAAACACTCCAAGGCATTATTTCTGATTGATTTTACAATCTTGAAATAGGAACCATTACAAGTTGGGAAAAACTTATAACTAAGTTCAAGGCAAGATTCAAGCTAGTAGAATATGCTCATGCCTTGTTAGCTCAACTCACACAAATGAAGAAAGAAACACATGAGGCCATGTGTGTGTTCGTGGAAAAGTTTAATAAGGTGAGGAACAAGATCCCACTTACTGCACAATCGACACCTAAAACTTGAAGTGCTTCTTTGTTAATTCTTAGTTTTTGGAGGTTGGTTTTCTTTTACAAAGAGCAACCCCAGTTGATCTTGAAACTACTCAAAGTTTGGCTACTAAAGTAGAAGATGATTTGATCTTGGTGGGAAAAGTGAAAAAGGATTCCATCAAGCCTAAAGGGAAGTCCTCTTCAACTTCACATTCTACTAGTACCATGGATCGTATGGTGTAGAAATTGGAAAATGAATTGCTATCACTCAAAAAGAAAATGTCTCAAGGTGTGTCCTTTTCTTCATATAAATATACTCCAATAAGAACATACCCAAATGATTTTAATCATTCTAACAATGTTGAAAGGAATCAAAATTAGAATAAGCTTCCTTCATCATAAGTAAGGTTTACATTAGAGGCACCACTAGATAATGCAATAGTAAACTTTTTGGAACCTAAAAATAATCTTCTAGAGCTAGAATATTTTCTAAAAAATGATGATAATCCCTTCATCGGAGATGATTAAGAGAAGCTGGCGACTTTGATATCAAGTTTCTAAACTTTGAAGAAGCTAAACAAGAGGAAGATACATATGATGAGTCTTATTTCATCTTCACCTATTCTCAAAACTAGCTAAATAAATAATAGAAGGTTGATAAAACTAATCACAAGGATGAACTACATAAAGTGGTTATAATTACCAAAAGAGGAACTCCTTTACCAGTTCAACCAAAAGACACAATGGGGAATAAATAAGTAGGTACACCTCATCATTCTACTTCTTCTCATTCTATGTCTAGACCCATTAGCTAAAACCCACAACCTAAAAATGAAAATGCATCATTTTCTTAGACTTCCCTATACCTAGATTTTGATATAATAGACCATGATAGGAAGACGAAAATTCAAATTTTTGAGGTTGAATACCTCCAATCTAATCTTGATCAATTTGAAAGATTGGTTAAGTTTGTTAAGAGAAATGGAGCCAATTCCAATTAGACCTTATCTAAAAGTGCACCTATTGAACCTAAACCAAAGCCTAAAAAAATGACTTGGTTGTAACTCCATCCATTTCTAGAAAAATAAAGCCTTTCTATATTTCTCTATTTTTCAATGGTTACAAGTTTAATAATTGCATCATTGATTTGGGTACTTTTGATAATGAGATCTCAGCCAAAGTAGCTACCATTTTGGGTTTAACTCTAACAAATACTTTTGGCCATTTCTTTTCAATGGAAACTAAGCAAGTACCCCTCATAGGTCAAATAAAAGATACATAATTTATATTTGCCACTTTCTTGGAGAAAAAATAAATATGATGGTTCTTGTAGCTGATGTTCTAGCCTCATATGGAGTTTTTTTGGGATAGAATTTTTGCAAAGATGTTGGTGGTGAAATCAACATGGATTGGTTTGAGGCTACAATACCTGTCAAAAGAATTATATATAAACTTCATCTAGATAAGTAATCAAAATATACTATGACAAATACTGAGGACCCAAAATCTTAGATTTTGTTTGAAACCTCTAGAATGGGCACTTATTTCTTGACCAAAAATGAGGATCCGGTATCATCAAATGATATTTCAAACAAAGGTCAAGAACTAGATGAATCATCCTCTTCAGATGAAGAGATATTGGATTTTGAAACTGTCAAAGTAGAAAGTTTAAATGACATTTGGAATTTAGAATTTGATGGCAGTTGCTATTCAATTATATCTAGAGTCGATATAGTCCTCATATCTCCAAAAGGAAAAATCTTTCATTTTTATTTCAAGTTGCAATTTGATAATACTAACAATACTATTGAATATTAAACCTTGCTATTAGGGATGGATGTTGCACAAAATAAAGTATTAAAAATCTCCATGTTTGAGGTGATCCTAATTTAGTCAACTATCAATTCAAAAATCTATATCAAACAAAGAATTAAAGTCTAATGTATTATCACAATTGTGTTTGGGATTACATGGAGGATTTTGATGCTTTTGATATATCATTGGTCCCAAGAGAATATAATGATAAGGTAGATTCATTGGCCATTTCATCCACCCTCTTAATTCCTCACAAGGATTTCTAAAGAAACACTTATACCATTAAATTGATATTCTAATCCAATGCTCCTAATAATTCCAATCATTGGCAAGTTTTCAAAAATGATGAGCAAGTCATTGCCTTTTTAGAGAAGGTATAAAATTTTAGTGAGTTATACTTTGAGGGGAGTGACTCTAATCCTTGAGAATTAATCCCTAATGTGGATGAGAATGTTGGTGAAGAATTTTTTTAGATGAAAGGAAACAAAATTCCCAGAGGATTGGTTTCTCTAGAGAGACTCTTTGATAAACATTATTGCTTTATCAAATGACAAAATTTTGAATCAGACTCATCAGCAAAAGTTAAGAAAATCAATCTAGAAATAGAAGATGATCCCAAAATGATAAATATTGGAAAATGTTGCTTGTTTGAGGAAAGAAAGTAGCTGGTGAGACTTATATGATAGTACATTGATGTTTTAGCATATTCATATGCTTATTTTAAATCTTTCCAACCCAAGGAAGTTCAACATGATATTCCTCTCAAATCTAGGTCACTACCTCTCAAGTAGAAATAATGACAATCCAATCCTAAAATCTTAGGTAGCATCCTTGACAAGATTCAAAAGATGATTAATGATAGAATCAAATTTCCTATACATCACTCAATGTGGATAGCTAACATCATTATTCTAAGGAAAAAGAATGAATAAGTCTACATCTATGTTTATTTCTACAATCTAAACCAAACATCACTAAAGAATAATTACCCATTGTCAGTAATGGATCAAGTACTAAAAACTATAATAGGTTCAAAAATGTTGTCTATAATATATGGCTTCTCAAGATACAATCAAATTGAGGTGTACAATGAAGATCAACACAAGATGGCCTTCACTACTCCATGGGGCACCTTTTCATATCATAAAATGCCTTTTGGGTTAATCAATGCTGGTGTCACCTTTTAGAGGGATATGGACCTAGATTTTTAGGATGTTATAGGTAAGTTAATTATGGTTTACCTTGATGATTTAATTATTTTATCAAATAAAAATCAAGATCTTGTGATCATCTACAACAAGTTCTTCAAATGTGTCATCTACATGAGATATCCCTCAATCCCAAAAATTCTATTTTTGGGGTTACTGAAGGTAAACTCATTGGGCACATTATGTTTAAGGAAAGAACCAAGATTGATCTCGAATGGGTCAAGTATAATCAAAATCTTACTCTGCCATCTAGTAAGAAAGGAGTGCATTCTTTCTTTTGGAAAGTTAACTTCTTGTGAAGATTTATATATGATTTTGTTGAGAAGACACGTCATATTGTTGATGTGATGAAAGAGAAGTCAATATTTCATTAAAATGTAGAAGTGAGGGATGCCTTTCATAAAATAAAGGAGGCAATTGCTCATGCTCCAGTCTTAATCTACCTTAACTATAAAAAGGACTTCATCATGTAAAGTTATGGTCTTGAGCATACTCTATCTACCATTTTGGTGTAGTTGAACAAAGAGGGGATTGAATCTCTTATAGCTTTCACGAGCTGCCATTTAAAGGCTCATGAGCTCAAATACTCACCCATGGAGAAACATGTTTAATTTATGGTAAAAGTGGTTAAGAATTTTAGGTATTACATCCTCAATTCTCAAACTATTATATTGGTACATATTCTATAGCCAAGTCCATCCTGACTCAGCAAGAATTTGTAATCAAGAGAGGTAATTGGATCACCAAGATCCAAGAGTCTGATATGAAAATTTAACCTATAAATCTAGTATATGGAAAAGGTTTGTGTTGGGTTATTAAAAAAGAAAACCATAAGTGTTATCCAATGATAAAGAAGATACATAGGAAGAAATTCCCATAGTCTTATTCGTAAGCATAATGAATGAGTGGTACTCTAACATTTATCATTTCCTCACATATGGAAATTGTCTAAAAAATTTATCTTACAAAGAGAAGAGGATAATCAGGCTTAAAGATACAAATTACATTCTTTGGGACAATGGTTTGTTTAATCGAAGCATTGATGGAATTTTTCTATGGTGTATAGACAAATCACAACAAAGTAAGTTGTTAGAATCCTTTCACAACTTGGCATGTGGAGGAAATTTCTTAGCTTCAGTCACAACACACAAAATTTTGTGAGAAAGGTACTACTAGCCAACACTTTTTTAATATGCATATGCCTCGATGCGTAAATGTGAGAAGTCCCAACAATTTATGGGGAAACCCAAGTTGGTAGCCCTACCCATCAAGCTAGTAGTTATTAAAGAAACTTTCTAGCAATGGGATATTAACTTCATTGGTGTAGTGAACCCATTATCAAGTGCTAGTCACAATTAAATTCTCATGGCTAATGAATACTTTACCAAGTGGGTGGAGGTAATCCCAGCCAAACATGCCACTTTTGAGGTTGTTTGTAACATCCTCAACGAAAACATCATCTAAAGGTTTGGAGTACCTAACAAGATAGTAACAAACAATGTTACTTGTTTCTCATCTTAAGAGATAACTAAGTTTTGTTTTCAATATGAGATCACTCTATCTCACTCCTTGGACTATTACCAGCAAAGAAATGGCCAGGCTGAGTTGAGTAACTAAAACTTGATCACTTTTATCAAAAAGTTGGTAAAATAAAATTAGAGATCTTAACACAAGGCATTGTATGATTCATTATGGGCTGATTGCATCACTCCCAAGTGAGTGATTGGTATGTCCCCCTTTCAACTTGTTTATATTTTGAATGTAAAGATACCTACCACATTGGAGTTGCCCACTCTTAGATTGGCTAAATCAATTAAGGATGAAAAATTTGAAAGTTCCATAGATAAGCATATTATGTTCATTTTTGAAATAGAATATCAATGTACAAAGGTGGTAGACCACATTACTGAACATCAAAACCAAGTCAAGAAGATTCTTGACAAAAAAGCCAAGCCAAAAGATTTCCAAATCATGGATCTAGTCCTTTTATGGGACAAGAAAAGAGAACAAAAAGGAATGCATAGAAAGTTTGATTCCTTATGGAGGGGCCCTTTCCTTATTCATTAGCAGTATGGAGAGAATAGTTTCCTTTTGGCATACCAGGGTGGAACACCATTCCCACTACCTTACAATGAACAACATCTTAATATTTTCACTTAGTGAAGTTGCAGATAAGTTTGTACATTTTTTATGTATGTATGTGTGTGTGTGTGTGTGTGTGTGTGTGTGTGTGTGTGTGTGTGTGTGTGTGTGTGTGTGTAGTCTTTCTATTTTGTCATTAGTTTGGTTTGTTTCCTAAATCCATGGCCTAATGGAGGAAGGCACTTAGAGTTCTCAAATTATTTTTCCCTCAAGCATTTCAAAGAATGCCTGAAGGAAATTCCCTAGTTAGAGCCAACTATTATCCTTGAATTTAGTAGGATTGATTCATGGGATAACTCATATGAAAATTATCTATTTTATACCCCTTGAGATTTAAGCATGCAAAACAAGGAAAATAAATTCAACCTAGGTTTTTACTTGCCATCTTTTTAATCTCATTTCATTCTACAACCCTTGTTTCATTATTTTATTTTTCTGAGCATCATTTCATATTTTCATAACCTTGTTTTAGGTTTTTAAAACCCTATACCAATTTTTCCCCATTTCATTTTAGAAGCCCATGTATCAAAGTTTGAAACCTTCTATGCAAATCCCATTTTGTCTATGAAAATTTTGGTTGTTTTCTTCAAACCTTGCTCCATGCTTCTTCGAACCTTGTTGTGTCATACATTAGATAATTTTCTCCAAAACATATAACATCCTTACATTGGATGCACTTTAGAGGAATGTCTCTAAATTTCACCCAATCTCCCAAGTTTTGATGTAGGCCAAAGAAAATTGTCTGACCTATAACCAAACCTTAACCATTCTTTCTAAGCTTAGATGTAGGCTAGAGAATTTTCTTCAACCTACACTTAAGAGACCTAATTAATGTGTATCCCAAATAATTTTATCTGGACTACACCCAAAATTAATCAACATGTAGTTCATAGAATTTTCTCCTAACTACATGAAGTGATTTACCCCCCATGTAGTTCATATAATTTTATCTAAATTACATAATCTCTAAGGACATGCATATGCACAGTTTTTCTTTACCTATGCATAGTTCATGCTAAAATAAAAATATGCTAACTCTGGAGGATTTAAACACTACCATGAAATTTTTTGACCAATGATGGAGGTTTTTACTACTAAGAGAGCCATGAAGTACCAATTCCAAGGAGTGGTTCCCTCTCTATAATTAAATCCAATGTTGACCAAATAAAAGATATAGAAATTGGTCATGTAGACATGATGGAATTATTATAGAGGTTAAAAAAATACCCCATTACACCTCATATACAAACTATCATGAATAGTGGAATTCACTTGGTGGCTACATTCTTGGTTTCAGCACAAGATTCAAATTTTGTCTTAATAATTATTTCCCATTTTGATAAGCAAACTAGATTAGTTAAATATGTAGATGGTAAAGTTATCATCTAGATTGATGAGGATTATTTTGACAATATCTTACATCTTCCTGACATAGAAGAGTATTCAGATATGACCATGAGATCATCCTAAGAATTAATTATGATAAAAATTTTGACAAATGAAAGAAGCACATCAACTCCCACTTGTTTATAACTCCTCAACCTACCATTACTATGTGGCTAAATAAGATTTATCATAGTGAATTATTGGAAGAATTAGGGGATTTGGTCACTCTTTTGAGTAGAGTTAAGGGGCTACCAATGTCCAACATATTTCAAGAGTGGATGTATCATTACATCTAGGTCATCAAGAGGAATAAGTAAAATATCTTCTAGGGAAAGTAGATCAGTGATGCTATTTATCACCGAATTTTTGAGGTGACTTTTTATCTTAAGTTCTTTATGACCTCTTATATGGTATATGTTGTTGCAAGTATGAAAATATTTCTAGGTCTAACTAGCATTGATGATAGAAGGCAAGTTTTTCATTATGACTATTATCAATAATTAACCCTAAAGGAAAGCCCAAAGCATTATATAAGGGTTAATGAAGCCTTCTTATACAAGTACATTTAAACTTTTGATAAAAACCTTGGGAAGAAAAGAGTTTTAGATATAGCATGGGAATAGGTGAATAAGATTAGTTGTATATTTTTGCAATTCTTAACATTCACCTACATTAGAGTAGGGGGGTTTAGTAAACAACCTTATATGCTACCAAGGTACCCAAGTGACAAACTAATACTAATGGAGTTGTGTTGATAGATGATGAGTGCCTACAAGAAACAATAAGAGGCTCACAAACTTGTATTCAAGTTTCTAATTAGTATTGGTCGGTACATAGTGTCTACCACTTTGAAGGCCAAGATGATGGAAAACAAACTACAATGGATTGCTCTCAAGAAGTCTAAGAGCCAAGATGACTTTGACTATAGGAAAATGAAATACAAGATCAAAGGAAACTACACTCATGTACACATAATAGAAGATATTTGGGCTGAGTATAAAACAGATGATGATGTGATAAAGCTTGACTATAGTCATCTCACTCTAGATCAAATTATTAATTTGAAACTAGCTGATGTTTATGAGGAACGAAAGATGATGAAAATACATTAGACCCTCTATATGAGATTATTTAGGTGGATTATACTCCTCTTCCATTAATACAATTGTCAGTAAAGGAATCTACTTCCATAAGAGAAAGATTCTAACTCTTTCTTGATAAAACTAATGCCTAGTTGGAGGGAAAGGACATCATATTAAAACCTTTCAAGACTAGATCAGACGAGGAATATGATGAAGAAACTTACATGAAGCAAGAAAATATAATGATAAACAATAAGGAAGGTACTTCATCCTATATATAGAAGGTGAAGTTTGTTTTCAAAATTAGAGGCAAAGTCAAGGGTATTAACACAAAAAGGAAAAAAAATAAGGTGAATGTACAAGAAAATCTACCATGGGAGAAGCATCAATGCATCTGGTGACTTCTAAAATTAAGGCTCCCCAGGTATTATATTTTGATATTCCCCCAGTCACTCTATCAATTTCCCCTACATCACCCTTATAGAGTTTTTATTCATCTCCTTCTTCACCAACTAGTGACACACTCTTTCATGTTCTTTATCATGGCACTTTGGACCAAGTATTTTGGTCTCTTTCTTCTTTACCTAGTCATATAAAATCATCAGGATAACCTTATAATATGTATATTACCTAGTAAGATATTGATAAATTCATGTCTACTTCATCATATAAATTAGAAACCAAAGTCACATCCACTCCCATGCCCAATATGATAGTAGAAACCAAAAATCCTACCATACTGACCCAAACACCACATATCATTACCACCACTCCATTAGTATCTAATCCATTATTAGATAACTCCATTATACCTTCCATACCACTCACCTCACAAACCATTGATCCTCTCCTATTATCTCAATCCTTGGCATCATCTACACATGAATATTCTTCTACCCTTCCCCCTTGGATATCATCTCAAATTCTAAAGAGGAATAATTAATCTATGTCACTAGATGATTTTGACTTTGGCCAACTAGTTTCAGTGAAGCCTAAATCAACAAAGAAGGATAAACTAATATCAAGGATAATTTTTTGATTCATATGGTAATAAGTATGTTGAGGTTGTAGTGCCACCAAAAGATATAAATATTGAAGATATCCAAGCATCTAACTATGCAATTAGATGGATAGAATTTTGTAAACAAATACATGAAGGTGCAAAAGAAGACCTTCAAGAAGAAATGACATCTTTTCTAGAGATGTATGACAAGGATAAGGCAAGGATCAAAATAAAGTGTAGGTAGAATAATTGACCTCAGTTCTATTTAAAATTACTTGATATTTTGAACCATTGAGCCCATTGGGAGCGAGGTTACTAAAAATGCTATTCAATAGGTAGAGAATATTGGGTCACAAGGTCAGGTAGTCAGTGCCTAGATAGAAATACTATTAACACAAGGTGCTCAATAGATATATTCTACCAATGAGCATATTAATAAATTGAGTGAAGTGAAGATAAAAATACAATAAACACTTGATACACTTTCTCAAGACTTATAATTAATAGATAATGAATTCCATATGTGGACCTAGCTACATCAAATCAAGTTAGAACTTCTGGTTGAATAAAAAGCTATCCCAAATAGGAAGATGTTTGAGGAATACAAAGAGGCAATGAAGAATAAAAAAGAAGTCCTCCAAAATCTGATCAAGGATCTTGATGAAACTCAAGACATGTGCACTGACAAGGGGCATTGCCTTACGAAAAAGATTGGGGAACTTCCTTGCTAGGTGATGGACAACACTCAAAAATTCCTTTCGAAAAAAATAATTGTTTAAGTGTTCACTTCCTTCATTTGTACTAAAATTGAAATAAGAACATTCACATTGGAATCCATTGACAAGATGGTTGAGTTTAAAGTGATTATAGATAAATTATAGAGGATCTTAGATAAAATCAAAGGTGTACCTGATGAGAACTGAAACTTAAACACACAGGCTAAACTGAATGTGTTTAGAAAACTTTGTAATTATGAGTAGAAATCTTCAAATGGCAGGTATAAAACAAATATTTTGACTAATTATTTCTTCTTACATAGAATATCACCTTGAAACTTTAACAAATTTCATTGCAGTAGAGTAATGTGAACCTTAACCTGAACAGGACTCAAACCAAAAAACTCTATCTTTAACACGTTTTAAAATGTCCAGTCATAACATTGAAATGGTTGAAGTTGTAATTAACTCATTAGGGTGGCCCAACCAATCATGAACGCACCCAGCAATATAAGAGACCAGAAATTCAAACAATGTATTTTAAGAAAAATATGGCCTAGCCAATATAGTTGTCTCAATGATGAAATAGGTGTTTATTTGACTCAATTCATTGAGCACCCCAAACTACATTATATTAAATCTTGAAACGGCTAGAACTTCAAACCATTGAAGCGGCCCAAAACTTAATGCTTTAAGAAATGGCCAGAAGTCATATAGCTACACCCAGCAACTTTCAACAATGTCCTTTCATATATGTGGTCTCAGAAAAATGAATTTCTAAAAAAAACAAAGAACTCAATTCATTAATATATCAAAATAAACACACACCTATATAGTATTCACCAAAAATTATATGCATTATATCTGTTCTGGGCTGCCAGTCTCTATTCTACGCCCCTGCTCTCCTTTAAAACATATTCCCCTATTTTTTTTTACCACACACACACCCATACGCATACAAAAAAACCTCTATTCCTAACATAGCTAATTTGTTTAAACCTGGGTTGGGCGCAACAATCTACCCAAAATGCATAAAAAGTCTTCTAAGATAAGGAGATTCCAAATAACTTAACTACTTGCCCTATAAACTATTTTTGCAAGCTTAAAGAATATTACAAAAATAAATTTTCAAAATGCAGAAAATGGAGGGAAAAAAAACAACTAAAACATGCTACATCAAAACCAAAATGTGATCAATGCACTCTAGAGTGAGGATGCTCCTGCATCATTCTTCCAACCAACAGAAGAAGTGTTCTTCACTTGTTGTTTTTTCTGCATCACTTCATTTATACTTGTGCCCAGCTTGAAGATGTCCTCTATAGTCAACCATGTTGCATCTTCAGCTGGTAGATTCTTCCACTTAGTTAGATACTGG
This sequence comes from Torreya grandis, assembly GCA_037957365.1. NCBI lineage: Eukaryota > Viridiplantae > Streptophyta > Pinopsida > Cupressales > Taxaceae > Torreya > Torreya grandis. The sequence goes on along the minus strand of JARHVA010000655.1, from coordinate 588,656 downwards.
AAGTATTCTTTGTTCCTTGTCTTTTTAACTATTTTCTTATCTAAAATACTCTCAATTTCCTTTGGTACTTCATTTGGTAGTTGCTGCTCCCATTGGATAACTTCATCTACCCCTGTTTCAGTTTCTTTGGTTGATTGTCCTTTGTCCTTGTATGGATATAAATCTGCAACATTAAAAATTAGAGAGATTCCAATCCCCTTTGGCAATTCTATGTCATATGCATTATTTGAAAACTTCCTTATTACCTTGCATGGTCCTATTTTCTTTACCTTCAACTTGTTGTATTCTTTTTTTGGAAACCTCTCTTTTCTGAGATGAGTAAGAACAAAGTCTCCAATACTGAAACTAACCTCTCTTTTTTTTTGATCTACCCTTAGCTTGTACTTGATTGTGTTGTCTTCAAGTTTCTTCTTTACCTGTTCATGTAAATTTTGCATGGCATTGGCAAATTCTTTTGCATCAGCACTCCTTATCTCCATGCTACTTAGATTTATTAACTCATACATGCCTCTTGGATGCATTCCATACATGATTTGAAATGGGCTCAATCCTATACTTCTGTTAGGAGAATCATTATAGGCAAATTTAGCTTGTGCAAGTGCAAGATCCCATTGTTTCGAATGCATACTTACCAGGCTTCTCAAGATGTTGCCCAAGCTCCTATTGACAACCTCTGTTTGGCCATCCATTTGGGGATGATAGGCTAAACTAAAACTTAGTTATGTTCCCAATTTCTTCCATAAGGTTCTCCAAAAATGTCCAACAAATTTGGTGTCCCTGTCAGAAATAATGCTTCTAGGCAATCCATGCAATCTAACAATATCCTGGAAGAATAGATTAGCTATGTGAGTAGCATCACTTGTTTTGAAACATAGAATAAAGTGAGTCATATTTGAAAACCTATCTACCACAACAAATATGGAATCATGACCTTTTTGAGTTCTTGGCAAACCAAGTACAAAATCCATGCTTATTGAATCCCAAGGCCTATTTGGAATGGGTAGTGGCTGGTACAAACCTATGTTTTGACTGATTCCCTTAGCATATTGGCATATTTTACACCTTTCAACAAACTTCTTAACATCAGTACTCATACCTGGCCAATAGTAGTGAGCACTCAATTGTGCTAATGTCTTATTCTGCCTAAAATGTCCTGATAAGCTGCCACTATGTTTTTCCTTCAACAAATTCTCTCTCATGGAACTCTTGGGAATGCAAAGCTAGCTACCTCTGAACAACAAACCCTCTTGGACCATGAAATCTATCCAAGGACTTCTATCAACCCCCACTGGATTCATGCAAGCTTCATATGGTTCCTTGAAGTCTGGATCTTCCTTGTATAGCTCCTTCAAATCTTCAAATCCCACAATGTTTACTTGAGACTCTTGTATGATCAGATTTATCCTACTTAAGGCATCTAAAACCTTGTTAGATTGTCCTTTCTTGTGCTTAATAGTGAATGTGAAACTTTGTAAAAATTCAATCCATTTGACATGCTTTTGATTCAACTTATTCAGATTGCTAATGAACTGTAAAGCATAGTTGTCAATGAATAAAACAAATTCTTTAAGCAAAAGATAATGCCTCCACTTATTCAAAGCTTGTATAAGAGCATAGAATTCTTGATCATAAGCTGAATATTTCTTTTTAGCATCACTTAACTTCTCACTAAAGTATGCTATAGGCTTCCCATCTTGACTTAAAACAATGCCTATTGCAGTTCCACTAGCATCACATTCTACTTGAAAAAGCTTATTAAAATCAAGCAAGGTCAAGATTGGATCTTCAGTTACCTTATTTTTCAACAATCTAAAACTCTTATCAACAGCCTCAGTCCAACAAAAACTTCTTTTATCACCCTTGATTGTATCTATCATTGGAGCAACAATCCCACTACAATTTCTTATGAATTTTCTATAGAAGCTAGCCAAACCATGAAAGATTCTTACCTCATATGTGCTCCTGGGTGTAGGCCATTCAAGTATGGCCTTAATCTTTTCATTATCCATTTTCAATCCTTATTTTGAAATCACAAACCCTAAATATATCAACTCTGTTTTCAAAAAACTGCACTTTTTGACATTGATTAGCAACTTCTCCTCATGTAGTTTACTCAATACCATCCTCAAATGTTTCAAATGATCTTATTTAGTTTTAATAAACACCAAAATATCATCCAAATACAATATCACAAACTTACCACTAAACTCCTTCAACACTTCATTCATCAGCCTCATGAAGGTGCTTGGTGCATTGGTTAGTCCAAATGGCATAACTAACCACTGATAGAGTCCATCATTAGTCGTGAAGGTTGTTTTCCATTCATCCCCTTATCTTATCCTAATCTGATGGTAACCAATTTTCAAATCTATCTTAGATAAATCTATAGCTCCACTTAAACAATCAAGTAAATCATCAATTCTTGGCAATGGAAATCTATACCTGATAGTAATCTTGTTGATTGCTCTAGAGTCTGTACACATTCTCCAACTCCCATATTTCTTAGGACTTAACACTATAGGGACAGCACAAGGACTTAAACTCTCTCTTACCAATCCTTTGTCTAAAAATTCTTGAACTTGGTGCTTGATCTCTTCATTTTCCTTTGGTGTCAACCTGTAGGCAGCCTTGTTTGGAAGATTTGCTCCTGGAATCAAGTCTATGTGATGGCTAATACTTCTCAATGGTGGTAAATCATTAGGTAAATCATCTACCACAATGTCAATGTATTCATTCAACATATCTTGAATCTCTAATGGAAAATCAATCAACTTAGTACTAGTGACTACACTCCTTGGCTTACCAATTATATCAAAGTTTACCTCTTCTTTCTTCATTTGATGTAGAAACTCTTTGCCACTTATTATCAATGCTTTAGAATTATATCCAACAACAGTAGAAACTTCTTATTTCAATGGTGTGAGTGTATACTTGATCCCATCCTTTTCAAACATGTATGTATTCTTCCTTCCATCATGCATGGCCTTCCTATCAAATTGCCAAGGCCTTCCAAGCAATATATGACATACATCCATGGGCATGACATCACATAAAATCTGATCCTTATATGTTCCTTTCTGAATATCTACTTTGCATTGTTCACTTACCAGAAGTTTGTGTCCTTTTTGTAGCCAAGAGACTTGATAAGGTGTAGGATGTACCTCCTTCTTCAAGCCTAGTTTCTCCACCATCTCAATTGACACAAGATTGTCAATACTTCCACTGTCAATAATGACCTTACAGCATTTCCCCTTACTCTTACATGTGGTTCTAAATAAAGTTTTCCTTTGAGGTGGTTCTACAACTTCTTTATTTGGCTTTAACAAAATTCTTTTCATCAAAAGAGACTCACCTTCTTCTGGGGTATCTTCATACGCTGCTGCAACTTCTGCATTTTGTTCTTCACCTTGGGTCACATGTACACCTCCCTCATGGCTGGTAGAAGGGTTCTCTGGACACTCATATGCCCTGTGTCCTGCATACTTGTTGCACTTAAAGCATTTGCCCATGAATCTTCCTCTTCCTCTTTGATATCCTTGGTATGGTCTTCTTCCTCTTGGTGTATAGCTGCCTCTTGAACTTTGTGAGCTATTGGCCTCTTCATGAGATGTTTGCAACTGTCTTCTACCTCCTTGAAATCCTCTTCCTCTGATGGACCTACCCCTTCCTCTTGAGAAGGATGTTTGTTTCCTTGCAATCTTCTCCTCAACTTTCAAGGCAAATTGATATGCCTCTTCAACTGTCTTAAGAATGAAAAGACTAATTTCATCTTAAATGGAAAATTTCAAACCATTGGTGTATCTGGATACCTTCTTTGTATCATCCTCAACATGACCTGATCTTATAGTTAATCTGTAAAACTCTTCAGTATATTCTTTCACAGACATTTCTTTTTTGCTTCAAATTTTGTAATTGCTTAAAAAAATTTGCTTGATAATCTTTAGGCATAAACTTACCTTTCATTTTTGCTACCATTCTATCCCAGCTTCTGATCTTTAGCTTCCCTTTCCTTCTTCTTTCTTCTTGCACTCCATCCCACCATAGGGATGCATGTTTCTTTAGCCTTGTCATTGCGTACTTGACTTTCTTATCATCTTCTTCAATTACTTCATACTCAAAATATTTATCTAATGCATTAATCCAATCAATTAATTCTTCCACATTCAAATTACCTTCATACATTGGAACCTCCAATTTTGGCTTTGTGTTCACCTTCATAATGGCTTTGATCAACCTCTCTTCAGCTATTTCTTCTTCCACCACCAATTCATCTTCTGGTGGCTCCTCTTCTTTGTCACTAACTTCACCCATGTCAGTGCCTCTTCTTTGAGCCATCTCCAGGTCTTGTAGCCTAGCTGTCAGGTTCCTAATCTCTTCTGCCAGTGCAACCTATCCTCCAGGTCTCTTTCCTCCAGATCTACCTCTGTTCTTGATTCTCATGGCCATCTTGCATTTCCTTCACAAATATGGTTCTGCTTCTCTTTGGCTTGGATCACAATCCCTTGTGCTCTGATACCAAATTGATGAGAACTAAAACTTAAACACATAGGCTAAACTGAATGTGTTTAGCAAACTTTGTAATTATGAGCAAAAATCTTCAAATGGTAGGTATAAAACATATATTTTGACTAATTATTTCTTCTTACACAGAATATCACCTTGAAATTTTAACAAATTTCACTGCAGTAGAGTAATGTGAACCTTAACATGAATAGGACTCAAACCAAAAAACTCTATCTTTAACACGTTTTAAAATGTCTAGTCTTAACATTGAAATGGCTAAAGTTGTAATTAACTCATTAGGGCAGCCCAGCCAATCATGAACGCACCCAACAATACAAGAGACCATAAATTCAAACAATGTATTTTAAAAAAAAATATGACCCAGCCAATATATTTGGCTCAATGATGAAATAGGCATTTATTTGACTCAATTCATTGAGTGCCCCAAACTACATTATATAAAATCTTGAAACGGCTAGAACTTCAAACCATTAAAGTGGCCCAAAACTTAATGCTTTAAGAAATGGTCAAAAGTCATATAGCTACGCCCAAAAACTTTCAACAATGTCCTTTCATATATGTGGTCTCAGAAAAATGAATTTCTAAAAAAAACAAAGAACTCAATTCATTAATATATCAAAATAAACACACACATGTATAGTATTCACCAGAAATTATATGCATTATATCTGTTCTGGGCTGCCAGTCTCTATTCTATGCCCCTGCTCTCCTTCTTTAAAACATATTCCCCTGTTTCTTTTTTTTTTACCACACACACACACCCATACACATATAAAAATACCTCTATTCCTAACATAGCTAATTTGTTTAAACCTGGGTTGGGTGCAACAATCTGCCCAAAATGCATAAAAAGTCTTCTAAGATAAGGAGATTCCAAACAACTTAACTACTCACCCTACAGGCTATTTTTGCAAGCTTAAAGAATATTACAAAAATAAATTTTCAAAATGTAGAAAATGGAGGGAAAACAAAAAACTAAAACATGCTACATCAAAGCCAAAATGTGATCAATGCGCTCTAGAGTGAGGATGCTCCTGCATCAGTACCTATCAACTTAGTGGTCTCCATCATAAGATTCCTCACCATCTCTAGAAAAACATCAGGGCTAGACAATAATGAGGTTCAAGTAGCCCTAAAGAGATATGAAGCCTACCTAGAGAAGAATAAAAAGAAAAAAATTCATATGTCTTCAAACACTTAGATTAATTTTAAAAGTTTTCTATATGTAGTTTTGTTGTATGTAATTTACATGTAGGAAAAGTAAAAAGTCCTAGGCAAAATTGAACTCTATCTAAGAATACGTCAAGGTAGTTAGGATTTCATTATTTTTGTTCATTTCTCCTCTCAATAAATAAGAGGATGCTATTTTTTAAATGGATATTTTTTGCTATTGAAGATAAACTCTAGTATTTTTAGAAGACACTTTGAAACTTTGTGTTCAAATTGTAAATCTTTATTCAATCAAATAGAAGAAAATCAAGTGGCCAATAAATCTTTGTGTTGAAATAAGATTGTGGTATTTTTGGAACATTCTTATGCCTTTTACATTTTATTTTATTTTGTATTTTATTGAATTGTGGTGTGAATATACTTAAACTAGAAGGTTTCAAAAATCTAATTTTGAAGTCTTTGAGTTGCAATATCATCTCTAGATTTTTGTCTTATGTTTGATATTGGGAGTGACTTTAAATACTTTGGGCTGTGAGTTACTTATCTTGATTATTTAATCTTTATTGTAAATATGGTGGATAATTTGTGTTGAGCTTTATTCCATCCATTTTCATTTTCCAAATAATCTAAGAAGAAATAAAAGACTTTAATCCTTCATGGGTTTCTTGTGACACACATTTGTTGGTATTATTCTAGTTATTCTCACATCTAACTAGTCTAAATATTAGTTAGTATTGCTCCAATAAGTAGTTTTATGTTTTCATGATACATTATAAGGATCAAAGGGCTTATAACATAAGTTTGCAAGTAGACATAAATAATGAAAAAAGAAAATTGGATGATATGAAAACACCAACATGATAAAGTTAGTGTAAATAAGTGTAATTAATTGTTTGTTGTTTTAGTTAGCAATAATAAGGGCACCTCTCCTTTCCATGAGGAGAGATTTAATCTCATCATACTATGGATGAAAGTACCATTTTTTTGGTTAAACACTATTCAACCAACATATACCTAGGGTTTCAAGGTGAACAAGGATAGTTTTTGGAGTTGCACACATTATCACAATTCAACATAAAATATACATATCTTATAGATATAGGTTAAATTTAATGTATACACTATAGACATTAGAAAACTACACATGATGGTTTTAGACATGAAAACACCTCTAGATTAAACCATTATACAACCTCTAACCATAACCTTGAGTCGGTTTAGCTAACAAGCTAAACCTAACTCACTAACCTACCTTTTTACCCCTTTTAACCTTAAACCCTCAACTGCAGATGGTCACCTTAACCATCGATGGTCACCCTGACCACTGACAGTCTTGTCTTCCCCATATGAACAAAGACAACACAATCTATGTGCAATCTAACATAGCCAAATTTAATATGAATGACAAGCTAATACATCATAAAAACAAACCAAACCTCCTACAGAACCTTCTACCTCCATCTCTTTTTGCCTATAAAAGGAGGGGAGTAGGAGGCGAGAAAATATCCATTCATCCAATAATTTAGCACTCAAGCAATCCATCATCCATTCAAACAATAGTCATAAATAAATTCTTTTATAGTTCTTCACTTTAGCAAGTCAATAACCATGATAGAGACCCAAACCTCTACCAAAATTATTCTTCAAAAAAAGTATTGTTACTCTGCCAAATCAATTTAGATCAGCTACCAACTATCAAACAACTAGTTAAGTATATTTCTAGTTTTCAAGTTGTTTATTTGGTTTTTGACATCTCTATCTAAATCAAGACCCTTCCACACCCTATCTTCTAACCCCTCATCCTAAACTAGAATTCCATTCCCTTACTAACTTATTTTTCTACCTGAACTAGACTATCTTTTGAACACCCTTAAAATCCACAACAACTATCGATGGTCACTTGATCACTGATGGTCACCTTAAACTACTAACAGTTACCTAGCTATTGATGGTCACCTTCAATTTATAATAGTCACCCAACCACTAATAGTCACCTTAACCAATGATGGTCATCCCAACCACCAATGGTCACTATGGTAGGAAATAACATCAAGTTATTTCTACTTGCTTACCCCCAACTAAATTCTATTTTTTGACCCTCTACCTATTCACAAAATCCCCACCTATTTTTTGAACCCAACCTATCCCATTTGGTATTAGTATTGACCTTTTATTTGCTTAATTAGTTTATTTATTTTATCAAAAATCTATTCCTTTTAGTCTTTTCTATCATTTGATGCAAGTATTTCATCTTTATTTCTTTCAACCTAACTATTCTAAGAGAGTGGATTGATAACCTCTTATTAAGCTCATGCTTATTGGATCTATCTCAGGTTAGGCAATCCACCTCAATACCTATCTAAAAACCCCTTTACATTAGTGTTTTCTTATCTACAGGTCATTTTTCCCAAGACAAAGAGGATATATTCACAATCATCTAATTCATGCACACACAAACAAACAGGTTCTTCTACCATATCTATAATTATTTTCCTAATTCTTCTTTAAATAAAATGAACTAAAATTGAGAGAAATATTCTGGCATGTCCAGTGGGACCTAGTAGCATCTATGTGCCCTTTTCTTATTCATTCTATGCTCACATAAAGAAATAAAAATTTATTTTGGGTATAAAATAAACCTTGCATAAATTTATTTCTTGCATGTTTAGCTTAGGAAGTTAAAATGCAAGGCAAAGTAATTCAATTGTAGCTTCACTTATTTATCACACACCATACCAAACCACTTAAATGAATTAAAACATCATAATAATTGACATAAGGCTTGATTAGGGTTTCATCTCCTGGCAGATCAGATTCACCCGTTGAATATCTTACTTGAAGGTCATTACCAAGAAGAGAAACCAAAACTCAACTCTTTGGTTTAGTCTAAACTATGGAAATCAATATATACTAGCTAATCATCTAACACCCTTATCACTATATTGTATGAAGTGAGGGGGTAAGCCCCAATAACAAACCATGTATTGATTTCCAACATAGATTCTTTTGAGATCCTTTAACATCTCAAACTAGCCATAGACTTCTTTTCTAGTACCTATTCTACAATCTAAGTTCTTTTTCACACTTTCCAACTAAGGCATAAGCAAAAAGTGAGATAAAAGGTATCTTTAGATTTTTAAATGCAATCTAGTGTATGTTTTTTATTTCCTTGAGATAATTTCTTTTTTTTTGCTTTATATTTGAGTTGTGAAATTTTTTTATTTATTTCTATTTCTCACATGGTCTTTACTAAACAATAATTGAGGAACCAACCAACCAATAGCCACCTTCCCCTTCTTCCTCTTCCATGGAGTATACCTCAGATGTTGAGGGTTTTCTCCATCATTATACCCCTACCATGCCTCAAATAGTTATCCAAGGTGATGTTTATTTCACCACTTTCCTTGATAAAAACCCCATTTTCCTCCAACATTACCTCAACACCCTATCTCACAGCACCCTTGCTTTAGTTCCTCCTAATGATTCACCTTATGGGATGCCTCCCCATCTTATGGTTTCCACTACTTCTACCCAATCTGTGGCCACTCAAGCATCTTCCTCCACTAATAATACACCTACTACCTCCACCCAAACTCAATCAAACAACCCAACTAATAACTAAAAAACCCCTATTTCCATTGTCCCCCTTATCACTACCAACCCACCAATCTCCATCCCATTTCAAAATGTGGTGCCATCTATACCTTATAACCCTCCACCTATTAATACTAGAGTTACCACTCACCCCTAATTAATTAACCTATCCATACCTCCAACCCAATCTATATCAATTCCACAATCTACCAATATGATCATACCTCCCAACCAACCCACATTAGTCCCTCAACAAATACCCATGACACCCTACCCATGACATGTTCCCAATCCACAAGGATACATAGCTCCATCTTCCACCCAACCTCTTGTGCCCATTAACCCTTATGTGGCATCATTCCAACCCTCAATGACCACATACCAACATGTGGTAGCTTCTCAACCTTCTACAAGTTATCCATATATTATATCCACCCAACCTCAATAAACTTACCATATAATTATGGAATTACCCAACCCCAAATAGATTTGGTCAAAATGTTGATGGACAAAATGACCAACCTAGAGTCATCTATCTCTGGGGCTCACAACCTTTTATCTTATGATCAAATATGTAACGAACCTATTCACCCATCCATCCCTATCCAACTTTACCCTCTTCAATGGGAATTACCAAAATGTTCAAAATTACACAGCAAGGAGGACCCCCAAAAACACTTAAGATCATTTCAAAATTATTTTTACTTGTTTACCTATGATGATGCTCTTATCCTTCACACCTTTCTTATGTCTTTATATAGACTAGCATTAGATTGGTATAGTTCTATCACTGAACACTCCATCTTTTCCTTTTCCCAACTCACCCAAACATTTTTAGACCATTTTCAATCAATATATCTAAGAAGGTCTCCATCACCAACCTCTAACCTATTAGTCACTTTGATGATGAATCAATTGATTATTTTGTAGCTTGATGGAGAGGTCTTATCAACCAAATCTCTTTCTCTTTTCCCTAACCTACGTTGATTGAAAATTTCTTTTAGGCTTGTGTGAAACACATTTTCCCTACTATACAGGTTCAAACCTTCATAACTTTGATGAGGCTTTCACCATGGCACGTAAACTAGAAATTAGAGCCATCAATGAGGGAATGTTGAAACTAAAAAATAAAAACTCTATCTTCAAATTTAATGACCCTTCCCTATCTAAAAATACCAACCAATCTAAATACCCTAGCACTAAACCAAAGGCAATTGCAAACATATTTGTCTTTAAAACCTCCCCACCTTCAACTATTAACCAACCCAACCAAACCAATTATTCTAACTCCTCCAATCAATAAAACCAAAATAAAAAATGAGCTAACCCAAAATAATACACTCCACTAGGGGAGTCATACGCTTCAATTTCAGATAATTTTATCAAATCCAATATCATATAGCTTCCCCCCATCAAACCTCCCCAATAATTTAATTCTTCTCACATGTGCCTGGTCAGTACAATGAGAGTGAACTATGTGCTATCCATCAGTTCATTGGACATGATGTGAGTAGGTGTAACACCTTCAAAACCATTGTCCAAAACTTGATTGATAAAGGATAACTTGCATTGGACAATCTTAATGCACCCCTGAATTAATTACTTGATAATATTTTGATAACCTTTTCCCAACCATGCCCCTTATACCAACCATGATGACAACATACTGGAATCATCTCACAATCATGAGGTCCATATAGTCAATGTAATTATCAGTGAACCTACTATGGAGGAAACCACTACCTCACCGACCTCTTTCTCCAATTCACTTATTGAAGTGGTGGAATTACCTCCATTCCTTTGGATACCCAAACAAAGGAAGTAAATACCTCATCTCCTTCACTATATGAGATAATTGACATACCCAACTCTCCTTTGATATAAATACCAAAGGAGATGACCATTTCCATCTCACCTTCCTCCCCCATCATGAAACCACCCACTCTCTCTTTGAAAACAATTCCATAAAGAGAGATCACCTTATCTACTCCTTCCATGGAGGAAATATATTCCCAAATATTGGAACCTTTCATCAAGGACAAGGGTGAGAAAAACATTCCCTTACCTAAACATATGGGCCTAACCTTTAAATTTGATACCCAAATAACCAAACTAGTTTACAAACCCTTCTCTAGACTGGTCCAAAGACTAGAATTTTCTTCTCAACCCTATTTGGATTGAGTCACCTTTTAGCACCATCTTGGGCTCCCCTATCAAAATAAGCATTAACCTTAAACCTCAACTTCATCTACCATTAAAACTATCATCACCTCAATACCTTCATCGAATACCTCTCCCTCTAAAACCATGGAAGAACCATCCAAACCATCTTCATCCAAAATTATTAAATCACCTTACACCTATCTAACCAAACCTATCAAGAACCTAGGGGTACTTACTACTCCTATCCTTATCCACCCATATTTGAATTTGGACACAAACCCATATAGTCCACCAAATAAAACCTTAACCAAACCAACCAAGAATGTGGAACCATCCAAACTCCCACCTAGAATTAGAACCATACCACCCACTTTTATCTTATCTTCTATCTTGGGACCCCATCTTATTCCATCATAAGAGCTCACTCTTCAATAAATAAGGCAAATCTTCCAAAAACTACCCAAAATAAACTTCCTCCTTTTATTCTACCTTTACCTACCCCCTCTAAATCATCAAACTCCCCATCATTTTTACCCAAACTATCTACCTCTACCTTCCTACCTATCTCTAAAACTTCATCATCTCAATCACCCACCTCAAAATATTTCAGCTTTAAACCTTCCACCTCAAAACCATCCAACTCCAAACAACCTTGATCAAACCCACCTACCAAAACCATTCTATCAGCCACAACTTTTGTAGTGAAGCCTACTTATAAGAAAGCTCCCCCACTAAAAACTAAAAGCCAATCACCCTTAACACTTTTGCTTGAATCTTATTTGACCATTTTAAAAATGTTTTGACAAACTTGTTCCTTATTCTTACCACCTATTAGAACCTTTAACCCTTCAAGTCCTAAGCCATCTTAGTTAAATGATAGTTTAATTTGTTCATACCATAAGACACTTAGACATGACACAGAGAACTATAAATCTCTCTAAGCACTTATCCATAACTTATGGGATGAGGATGATCTATTATTAGATGAACCTCTCTTAAGACCATAATCAAACCTACCACTAAACAAACCTATCAAACATTTACCCACTCCCACACTCTCATCTAAGAGTGAGGAAGAACTAAAGCAACCTTCTAGCCCAACACTTCCCCTCATCCACACTATCCGTATGGTTACCTGATCTTAGGCCTAACAAAAAGATAAGGGAAAGCCCAAAGTGTCCATTCAATGGACATATCCTTCCACCCCTCAACCTTCCAACTAAATTTAGGTGCCTCTACCTTCACCTTTACCAAAACCCAAAATATCCATTTTAGGAGCCTCTCCCTCTAACACTTCTAAATATGTTTAATGAGTAGTTCTAAAATTGTTTCACTAGACACCATTGAAGATGAGTCTATATGAACTAATTAACACCTCATCCCATCACTTCCAAACATTGATAAAGGCCCTACAATCTATATAGGTCCAACCCTAAGACCCTTAACCTATTACAACCTTTATTGGATCTCTTTGTTCTTTCACCCTTGTCACATTTAAGGATTCAAAAATACCTTTTGTTCATCCTAAAGATCCTAATCCTCCCCTCTTCATCACTGCATACATAAATCAAAGCTACATCAAAAGGGTGATGATTGATGGAGGAGCTAGTATTAATATTATCTCTTCATATTCTTATGACCAACTTCAACTGTCAAAGAATATCATGTCAAAAATCACAATGGTCCTTCATTCCTTTAATGATACTATGGACACAATGTTTGGAATATTCATGATACACATCCACTTGGGACCTCACACACTTCCTTAACTCTTCTACATTATATAAGGTAAGTTTCAATACAATGTCTTACTTGGATGCCCTTAGATACATTCCAAGATTTGTATCTCATATACCTTGCATCAATGTGTCAAATTAAAACATGAGAGTTAGGTCATTACCATACAAACTGACCCCAATCCTTTCACATCTTACAACAAGACATATCAACCTAATTAAATTCTTCTTCCTTTCTCATCCACCTCACCACCAATCAATAATAACTCCACCCCTACCAATGATGAAGCTTCAACTAGCTCATATATCCCTTCTTCTCAAATCCCCATAGAGGACCAATTGGAAATTAAGTTCTAACATATCTTATTAGGAGAATATCATCTTTTGATCTTGGATTCCTTCCTTACTCTTCAAGAGTATTGGCCAATCCTTAGATTCAATAGAGTAATAAGATTACCTTTCCTTCATGACTAAAGCATATCATTTGTTTTATCTTATCAAGATATGCCTAGAATCAATCCTTCCATATCTCTCCACAACATCATCATCCATCCTAATGCTAAGCCTGTTAGGTAAAAGCTTCATAAGATGTACCCTCACATCACCTTTCTAGTCAAAAAAGAGGTTTAATGCCTTTTATCTATCAATTTCATTCAACCCATTGACTATCCCAAATGGTTTTCCAATATCATTCCCATTACCAAGCCCATGCGGAACTTTTCCTCTATATTGAATTTCGTGACCTCAACCTTGTTTGTCCAAAGGATGACTTCCCTTTGCCTAGCATCAACCAACTTGTTGATCTTACAACTAGTCATGAGATGTTATATTTCATGGATGGTTTCTCAAGATATAATCAGATCTTTATTTCCCCTAAGGATGAATATAATACTTACTTCATCGCCCTATAAGGAATTTTTTATTATAGGGTCATACCATTTGGTCTAAAGAATGTTGGGGCAACCTACTAGTGTGCGATGACCTACATCTTAAATGATCTCATCCAAAAAATTGTACAGGACTATGTATTTGATCTCCTTAGGAAATATAAATACCATAAGGATCATCTAGAAGTTCTCAAAATTATCTTTGAGCACATAATCCATTTCTATGTCTAACTCAATCCAAAGAAATATGGTTTTGGGGTCCTATCTAGAAAGCTTCTTGGTTCTTGGATTTATCATCTCTCTTCAAGGAATCAAAGTCAACCCTACCAAATTTAGAGTGATCCTTAACATGCCACCCCTAACCCACCTTAAATAAATCTATAGCTTATGAGAGAAGATCTAATCCATCCATCACTTCATCTCTCATTTATCAGATAAATATCAACCTTTTCAACATCTTCTCAAGAAAGATACATATTTTAAGTGGAATAAATATTGTCAACAAGCCTTTGATTCAATCAAATAATACCTCCTTTATTCACCCATTCTTATCCCTCCTAAATATGACCAAACCTTCTACCTTTACATCTTTGCCATTGACCATTCCTTAGGGGAAATGCTTGCTCACCATGATGAATAAAACAAAGAACAAGTTATATACTATATAAGTTGAACACTTATAGAGTATGAGACTCGATACACCCATACCAAGAATATTTGCCTTGCCTTAGTATTTATGGCTTCCAAACCTCATCATTACCTCCTCAAACACAAAACCTTTGTCATCACCAATACCAACCCACTCAAGTACATGCACTCTAAACCATACCAAAACCAACATATGGCTAAGCAACTCATGTTCATAGTTGAGTTTGAGGTTGAGTTCTTATAGAAAAAGTCAATTAAAGGGAAAGACATTATCAATAAATTAGATAAAGATCTTTTACTAGACAACCAACCACTTCCTCTTATGTTTCTAGATGAGTCTATCATGACTCTTTCTCAAGAGGACATTACCTACCAAATGACCATGTTTTTTTATGGCTCAAAGTTCTAGTGAGGTAGGGGTCCTAGAGTTATTCTCATTCCCCTTGATGGAAAACCTCTTCTTCTTTCTTTTAAACTTGATTTTGAGTATACCAAAAATATGGCTAAGTATGAATCCCTAGTGATAGGTCTCCAAACCTCTCTAGCCTTAGGATTTAAGATGATCAATGTCTTTAGCAATTTCCAACTTGTGTTCAACCAGATCAATGGATTCTTCCAATGTAAGAATGATGTCTTGAAAAAATACAAACACCTAATAGATGTAATCTTAACATCATTCGATCATTACCTTATCCAATTTGTTTTACTATCTACCAACAAGTTCATGGATACAATTGCTTCCCTTGCTTCCCAAATCCCATCTATGCCTATCAATTCTAAGATCTTTATCACCATTTATCATTTTATCACACCCTCTTATATCTAATCTAACCTCCCTACCATTTTTAGTGTGGAAGAATCTCCATTGGACATGTGGTATGAGCAAACCTTTGAATACTTAGACATCAACATCATTCCTCCTAACCTCTCTAGAAATACTCAAAGAGACTTTGTTTAAATTACCAATCACTATAACATACTAGGGGGAATCTTTTATAAACATGGTTGCAATGTCCTCCTTCTCTGTTGCTTATGAAACCATGAGTCTTCCCATACTATCAAGGAAATGCATGATGGGATATGTGGGGGAAATTTTGGTGGTCTAGCTATTGCTAAACATATCCTTTACCTTGACTACTATTGGCCAACCCTCAACCAATAATGTTGTAATTATGTAAAAAAATGTGTTAAATGTCAACAACACCCCAATTTAGCACTAGACCATCACCTTTAAATATCCATGGAATTTTGGCCCTTATCATAATGGGGACTAGACCTCAATGGAAAAATCAATCTTTATTCTTCATAGTGGCACCACTCCATCATCATCATAATTGAGTATTTTACCATGTGGCTAGAGGTTATTACTCTCATCTCAACCAAAGCCAATGAGATAGTTGATTTCATAAATCATTGTATCATCTATCATTTTGGTGTTCCCCATAAGATCATCATAGATAATGGAAAATATTTTAAAAATAAACAAGTCCAAGGTATTTGTGATGCATTTGGTATCAAGTTAAGCTTTTCTTCTCCTTATTATCCATAAGAAAATATATAGGTTAAAGCCTATAAAAAAATACTTAACAAGATGTTAACCAAAATGGTCAATACTTCTAGTTAGGATTGGTATTTGAACATCCCTTTCACTTTGTGGGCCTATCACACTAGCATTTAAACCTCTACAGGTGATACCCCTTTCTACCTAGTATTCAGATTTGAGGTAGTATTACCTCTCAAAATATAGCTTCCCTCTCTTTGCATATCCTTGCAAGACATCATTTCTAAGAGTGACTATCATCCAGACCAACTAACATGACTTGAGCTACTTGACAAGCATTAACTAGCTATACTTAACCATCTTCGTGTCTATCAAGAGTGAATCAAGTGTGACTATAATAAGTGCCTAAAAGAATGATAATTCCACATTGAAGACCTCATCTTAAAAAACAACCAATATGTGAACTATATGAAGAAAAGAAAGAAAGGCATTTTTTATTTCAATTAGCTTGGACCCTACATCATAACCCATAAGTATGGATTAGGAGTTTATCATTTATCCTCTCTTAAAGACAAAATAGAACTTGAGCCTCTCAATGCTTCACATTTCCATCTTTTCTTTTGTTAAACAAGAATCAAACTCAACTTTTGTCTAACTTAAGCTGATCCCTTTATTTATGGGATTTTCACCTTCATAACACTTTCATCCCATCCCTTTCGAGGACAAATAATTACAACATAGAATAATGTGATTAACCATCATAGTCATAGCCTAATTCTAAACATGGATACCAAAACTCTACCCATGACATGGTTCTCATGGATACTTTTTTATTGTAATCAAATGGTTGGTCATTGTTTCTCAAACCCCATTTTTACTTATCATGAACCTCTTGTGCTCTAGGTGTTTCCCTCATAAAAGTAAACCTCTAAGCCTAAATAGACTTGCCAATGTCAAACCTAGCTTCAAAACAATTTAGGATACCTAAATATCACTTGGGTCAAATATCTCTAGCATGTAAACTCTTCCCTTGAAGGATAGCTACCCAAAATCTAAATTGCTTAAAAATATAGATTTCTCCATTGAAAGACAACTACCAAAATTAATAAACCCAAAATTAGACTGCTCCCCTAAAAGATGGCTAAGCCAAATTTGTCAAAGAAATCATTTGAAGATTCCTTCATTGATCAACTTCACAAACTTATCAAAACCAAGCAATAGAGGACCTTATATCAAAATGAAGAACAAGCTATCTAAAGAAAGCTATAATTAGCTTTCATATCTAGCATTAATAGGCTTCCTACATTGATCAGTCTAAACCTTGCATTAAACATGGACTTATCTATTAAACTTCCTAGATCACCTATAAAAATGGAAAACCAACCCTTAATAGTTTCCAATACCTATCACACCACCTATCACCTATATCCTCTTTTTACCATCTACAAATCAAGGGATTCATGAGCTTACTTGACATGATGTGATCAAAACACTTTTTTGCCAACCAACTCATGTTAATACAAAGCATTCAAAGGGATTATGTTATTTAAGACTTCAATTTTGTTTATCCCTTACCAATGAAAAAGCATCACACCTTTTTCTTATCCTCTCATAATGGGTTCATGTATTCATTTAGACATATGCCTCATGTTTTTCATCTCTTTCCCCACATCTAGTTTTGTTACATAACTTACTTTAAGTGTTATCATAAAAAAACTATAAATAATATCATCATGTCCATGATCATAACCATAATAAAAACACCATAACTATCATAATCAACACCATAAACATCACATCATCATAACATCACATAAACCACATCACCACAACCATAAATCATAAACATCATAACCATATATAAAATAAAACATCACATCATCATAATCATGTATAACCATAACTCATCATAAACATCATCCATGATCATCAAATGCCAAGGCTAGTGAGTCTACATCTCATGAGCATAATCATACAAAAATTATAAACATCCAAAACCATGATCCATAAAATCAAATCTATATATCATCATTACATCATATACATGATGTCTCATCAACATAAAATAGTACATGTAACAATGTGCATCTTTCTCTCTCAAAAATATACATCTTGTTGCATTAGCTTATAGGCCGGTATCAATATCATCTAAATCTGTACATATCATATCATATGCACCTAGGGCACCGCTTCCACCTAGTGTCTACCCCCCTAAGGTGCCTGCCTATCTACCCACCGAAGTAGCCCACTAACCTAGAGTCACTACACCTGCACCACCTACCAAAGTCACTTTGTACTCACCCCATCGGGGCTGATCAAGACACTCTATTAGAACTATGGCATTATAATATTGCAACTCCTAAATAGTGGTCAATTACCATTCCATAGGGATACTACCTAGTGGTCTTATTTGTTCTATAATTGCTTTTCCTCTCTATCTCAAAGTATCCCTCTCCTAGGTCACTAGGGATAGTGATGTCTTGGCCTAGTCCCTCTCACCTATCATAATGGCTAGTTGACCCTATCATGTCATAACTTGGCCCTATAATGTAGCCACCTACCTCTATAAAGTTGTGACTTGTGCCTGTGTAGTGGATAACACCACTCCTACCTATTCATCAGGTCCACCTCTATATACTTATACCTATAGACACCCACTAACTAGGTCCACATACATAGCCTACCAATCCCATCACCCCATCCAAAATATTCTATTGCATAGAGGGCTTGGTACCATGGTACATAACCATCAATAATACTTGTATCATCAATCTCTTATCTAGTAGGAATCTCCTTATGATCAACCACCATCTCCACTAATGTGGCTCTAGAAGCAAAAACTTAGCATCCTCCTACCTATACATTAGGAATGGAGTTGGAATCCCTTGTACTTTAACTAATTGCCTATGAACCCTATCAAAAGGGATGAGCTTAGTCTCACCCTCTCTCCTCCCAAAAATCCACCTATAACTCTACATCGATAAAATATGCTGAGTATAGTGGGCTCACCTTAGAAAGCTAACATATGGCCTCCAAACCACATCTCCAACCACTAGGGCCTCTAGTGCCCCTATGAACTAGTTAATATCTTACACACTTCCTCCAACACCTATGAGTGAATAATCATTCCTCCACCTTATGAAACCCACCTTGAAGTTTATCTAGGCATATAACTCTCATGGTAGCCACATCGACCTCAGAACCTAGATGTGCTCATAGGCCTAGAATGCAACAAACACCCCACACTTATCAGATACTTCCTATGATATCTAAACCCTCAAAACTCACTATATATCTAAACCTACAAAATTGGTGCCCACCCAAAAATTATCCAACTCAGTAACTATCTACCAAGACTCCCAATAAAAAATAAGAAAGCCTCCCATTACTCAAATATGGCACCATAAAACATGATATTTCCATCATCATCATCATTAACCTTCAATAATCTCTAGCCCTCTAATACAATGGCTTGTAGATAAATCCTCTGGCATGCCATCTAGAAAACATATGATTATCACCATATAGCTACTCCTTCAGTGCATCCCTCTCTTATCTCTCAATATGGTATATCAACTCCCCTTGAATTGGTAGTCATGTGATCCTATGTACATCCTATAAAAAGATGGTCATCTCACCAGTTGGTAGGAGAAAGGTGTTTATGGCTAGATCTCATCTCTTGATCAGGGCCATAATCATCTTCGCATCTCACAACATGTGCTAGTGGTGCATCATTGCATCAAGGATAACTTCCTTCATATACACCTAATCATCACCCATCATCCCTCAATGGATCTCTATAAAGATCTAAGGAACCCAATCCCATATCTAGATTTGATCTCATGCTTACATAATTCACTATAACAAACACACTTAGTTTTATATAACCTACCTTATGCATGGACATCATCCTTTCACCCTATTCCACCTACCTAGTTGCACCTATATGAATAACATCTACAAATTTTCTTTTAACCTACCCTAAAAGCAAACTACCCTTAACATTCTATTGTTAAAAACATTTTAAACTCACCACTTTCCTTAACTTTCATTAAAATGACTTAGCCATTTTTTTTATTACTGATAGTCCCTCTGACCATGGATGGTTGGGCAACCACTTGGCTAATGGTCATCAAACATCAATGATCAACTATGACTATCGATGGTCAGGTATGACCATCGATGATCACTATGTGTGACTATCGATAGTAAATCCCCAACCTTACCTACCCATAAACCCACTCAAAATTCATTTTCACCTACAACAAACCTACTTAACATCTACCTTACCCTCCCTCAACTTAACCTACCCTCCCAATATTAGTTTTTACCTAAAAATTTTAACAATCATAACACAAAACCTAAAACCTATAGAAAACATCATAAATCCTACCACCCCTCAATAGATCAACACAATTCCAACAATAAATTAAAAATCAACGTAATCTATCAATCCAATGTAGCCCCCAACTCATTCCTTTATCATCATCAAGGAGGAATCTTGGGTCTTATTACCTAACTACATCATTGTCCATCCTGCATCCTTAGTCTCACACTAGGTCAACTCAACATGAATCATCTCCTCAACTAATCAAAAATCTCCCAGTCATCACTCTCACACATAATGCCAATGTTACCAAGTGAACATGAGTCAAGTGTCAAAATCTAATGAGTAAAAATGACTTTACCTTTTACTTTTTATCTTTCATGCTTTTAGGGTTTTATCCTGACCATCAATGATCAAGGTGATCATCGATGATCGATTTGGAGACCCCTAATCGTTGATGGTTAGGATCTCCTTTTTTTCAACACTTTTGACACCAACACCTTAGTGCCACCTTCTGGAGACTACCTTCTCCACCTAACCAACCAACCATGTCCACCTTGATGTTGGCCATTTGGGCTTAAACTATAACATATTTTTGCAATGACCTTACCTTGGTCCTTTTGAGCACACTAACCAATATTGCCATGTTAAACATTTAAACTTACACCACCTCATGTAACTAGACCATTTGTGTTTTTCCCAAGAGCACTTCCTACATTAGATACCTAAAAAACATCAACCCTATCTAGGAGACTTGAAAGGAATAACCTGATTAACTATGCTTAATGATTTGTCCTAGTTACCCCATCACCAGTCCTTCTAGAACCAACCTTTTTATTTTTACCAAATATGGAAACTTAGTCTATGCATGATCTTGTATATCATACTTATTCACATTTTGTGTACATGTTTGCACTTTAAATGCCCAATCTTTTTGTCACCCACCTTGTGACTCACTATAACAACTTATAAAACCCACACCTAGTTTGTTTTCACCTCATTAATTCTTGGTTTGAGGGGGATCACCTCCTCCCATAATTATGGAAACCAAACATTTGACATACAATCCATTTTTTTTTTACAACTTGCTAACCCAAACCATATAACAAAAAGGGGCAAAATGTAGACACTAGAAAACCATAGATGATGGTTCTAGACATTAAAACACCCCTAGATCAAACCCTTACCCAACCTCTGACCATGACCTTGAGTAAATTTATCCAATTAGATAAACCTAACTCACTAACCTACCCTTTCATCCCTCTTAACCTTAAACCCTCAACTTCCAATAGTCACCTTAACTGTTGATAGTCACCCTGACCATCGATGGTCAGGTATTCCCCATTTAAACAAAGATAACTTGAGCTATGTGTAAGCTAACACATCAAAATTTAATATGGATGATAATATAATGCATCACAATAACCAACCAAATCTCCTATATAAACTTCTACCTCCATCTCTCTATGCCCATAAAAGGAGGGGAATAGGAGGTGAGAAAGGATCTATTCATCTAGGAATTCAACAATCAGGTAATCCATCATCCATTCAACTAGAAGTCATTAATAACTTTTGCATCAAAATATTCTTTTCTAGGTATTCACTTTAGCAAGTTAGTAACCATGAAAGAGACTCAAACCTCTACTAAAATTATTATTCAAGTAAAGTATCATTACTCTAAAAAAATAACTATGGATCAGTTACCAACTATCAAGCAACTAGTTTTATATATTTTTGGTTTTCAAGTTTTTTTTTTTGACATCTCTACCTGAATAAAGACCCTTTTGCACCCTATCTTCTAAACCATCATCCCTAACCAGACTTCCATCCCCTTACTAACCTCTTTTTCAACCTAAACTAAACTATATTTTGAACACCCGTAGAATCCACATCAACGGTCAATGGTCACCCTAACTGCTGATAATCACCTTCAATTATCGATGGTTACCCAACCACCAATGGTCACCTTAATCATTGACGATTATCCCAATCACATATGGTCACTATGGTATTAAATAAAAACAAGTTATTTCCACTTGATTACTCCCAACCAAATTCCATTTTTTGACCCTGTGCCTATTCATAGAATCCCCACCTATTTTTTGAATCCAACCTAACCCATTTAGAATTAGTATTGACCCACTATTTGATTAATTAGTTTATTATATTTATTAAGCATTTATTCCTTCTTGCATTTCCTTTTAGTCTTTTCTCTCATTTGATTTAAGTATTTCATATTTATTTATTTCAACTTAATTATTCTAAGAGAGTGGATTGACAACCTCCTAGTAAGCTCACGCTTCTTGGATCTAGCTCACAATAGGAAATCCACCTTGATACCTATATAATAACCCATTTGCATTAGTGTTTTATTATCTACAGGTTATTCTTCCCAAGACAAGGAGGATATCTTCATGATCATCTAGATCACACATGCAAAAATAAACATGTTCTTCTACAATACCCGTAATTAGTTTCCTACTTATTTTTTAAATAGAAATGAGTTTAAATTGAGATAAATAGTCACAAATGCATGTTCCACACAAGTCACTACTGACAACTCAAGTCAATATGGATAGTCAATACTGACCCTACATAGACTAAAACCAAATTCCTAAACTAGATAAATCACCTTCCTAATTTATTTTATTTTAGGCCATCATAACACATTCAAATTTAGATAATCAACTAGGAAAACTAAGTACTCATCCCTTTTTTATACTTACTATATATATCATATGCCACGTGTCAAATCATTTCAATCAATTTTAGTATTTTAAATTAATAGGTATATTTGAATGACATATTTATCAATCTAGATTATTATAATAGTTTTTATTTTATTAATGTTTCTAAATCCAAATAAGGATAAAACACTCCCAATAAAAATTAAATTCCACATACATAATGTCATGGACATAATCGATAAATCTCTAATATACTATAGTATTATTTATAAATTATTATCCTCTTACTTCATCACCTTATTCTACATCAAATTGTTATATTGTTTTATTATTATATATTGACATGTACATATGTGGTTATATTTATCATTGTTTTATCCCTTGATTTTCACTTGATTATCATTTTTTTATTAAGTTTAAAGTTGTGTTTTTTACTAAGGATATGACCCTATACAAAAAACATGTAAACCAGCCCCCCTAGGTTGAGTAAATAATAAAATATGCAAAAGAGAAGAAAAAACAAAAAACCAAAAAAAATAGGAAAACCACCAAAGAAAAAATAGAAATCATCTAAGTTTTACAACCTTCTAAGGCCTCCTCCCAATTCTTAATACATATTTTCAAGTCTAAATCTATGTATTAAAATTTTTGGGGAGATATGCCAATGTCCTTATCAAATTTTCAACACTTTTAAACTTATGAGGAAGAAGTGCCAACTCCTTTTTATATGCTACTAAAAAGAGTCATGAGATTCCTAAGGCTATTGATGTTTTCCTTCACTAATGATTTACTAACCTCGATAAGATCTTTAACATTCTCCTTAAGACCATGATTATCCCTTCCCAAGATTGAAACCATATCCTTTAACCTCTTCAATTAGGAATCCATCTTTTTCTAATAATATTCAAAATTATATTGGGTAACCAAGGATGAAAGAGACTCGGTCTATTCTTTCATGTATAAACCACTTGAACATCATTTTTTGAAGACGTAGTTACTCCTCAATATTATCAACTTTACTTTGACTGGAAAGAAACTCAACCACCATATCAAATTCAATGTTTAGACCTTTATCTCAAGTAGAGGAATTATGAGTGGGGCTTTCAATCTCCTCTCCATTTCCCTTATCAGTGACATCACCAATCAGAGCCTTCTACTTCTTCTTAGCCTGTAGAGATTTAGCCTTGAATAAATTTAACCCCTCCATAACCACTTCCTCTTAAATAATAGCCAGATCTTCTTACCCTTTCAGGAATAAAATACCCTTATTATATTTTCCATTTGAAAATATCCTTTATTTTTGCTTTTAATTATCCAACTGTGAACTTGACTAAATCCCTATTTTTTGAAAACCATGTTTACTAGGAATAGGGATCTTTGGGAAACTCAACTTAGGTGAAGATCTAATAATAACAAGCTTAGTTTTGGATAGAGGGAAATAGAGGGGAGTCTTATTCATCCCTCTAAAATACTTATAGATCATTAAAATTATTACAAGATGCAAAGGTTCACTCTTCTTGCCACATTTTACATCTAAAATGGAACTTTGAAGTAAATGTAAAATGTAAAAAGGAAATATTAGGGGAACATAATGATTGAAGTAATTTAGGAAAATGAAGGGAGACTAATGGACAACATTTTACCTACCTTACAACATGATGTAGAGCATGACCTACTTTACAACCTCATCAAATGGATAACAAAGTGTTTTGTGGTCAAATCAACTTTGAAAAAGATCCAACATCTCCCCTTCTAGTAGAAAAATATCCTTTTATTCCTTATAGTTTCTTCCTATTTTGAACATTTTATTGGCTTCCATATCAAAACCAGTCACCTAAGGTATCAACTCCTCCATGATTTCACTTGATTATCATGTTATTTTTGTCCTTGTCTTTTGATTTCTTGTCCCAATCCATAAATTCATGTTAGTTATGAACATATATCCTTTGTATTAGTCTAATTTTAGTTTATATTTTTAAGAGGTAAGTTACACCTTCATGTGGCTTATTATTTGCTCACTTTTCCATATTGACTATTTATACTTTATTTTGTCATTGAATAATTTGAGATTACATGGTCACATATATTATATGCCTATACACCTTATGACATATCACATTGACTCCTTACCACCATTATCATACACTTATTTTGAGTTATATTTTATATTTATATGAGACTTGATTTTCATAAATAAAAGAGTCCTCACTTTATTTCTTCAAGACTAATTTTGTATTAAATTTGGTACACACTATATGTTCACATATACTTTTGCTTATTTTTATCCATTATAGTATTATATTTCAAAAACATACCTCTTGGGATTTCTTCATTTTTTGAGTTCTTATTCATTTTGATATTTAAAAAATTAATATAAAATAAGATATATCAAAAATTATAAAGACATTCAAATATTCAAAAAATACAAAACAAGGACCTATTCATGGCTTGATTTTATGGTTCATTTTTGTATTTCATTTTACATATAGTAGTGATATACATATTTATTTTATATATACATGCTTTTCATTGTATAAATGGCTTAGATGACATGTAGGTTACACATGAGACATGAACATATAGATGTATGGAATTTATCACACCCACCTAAAACCTTTCAACATTTGTGGATATGCCTATTCTAGGGGCATCTTGATACACTTTATAGGTTATATATTTATATGTCATTATATTGGTTATTTGAATTAATTGAGACTATTTATATGTGACTTGATCTTATTCATATTTATTTGATTTATATTTCATATGAATATCATGCTTTGATATACTATATGGTGAAATTGATTAATTATGCATACTAAAATTTATTTCTCAACGATTATTTTATGGTGATGATTATAACATTCCTTGATCATTTCTATTTTAATTTATGTTTTATATGTTGCATGTTATATTTTTTTTGTGTACATTGACTATGTCTTGTTGATTTATGCATAAGTTGTATCAGAGGATCCTCTTGTCCATGTATTTTATGTTTCAAGTCAGAATCCATTATAGTTTCTATGTTAATGTGCATATGAAACTAAATATGATTTTATATGTGTGCGCACATATGGATTTATATTTTCATATTTTTTGTGGATCAAATTTACTATAACTATGTGCTTGATGTGTCATTTCTATCATATACATATATATAAAGTGATATTTGTTTCTACTTGATATTTTCATGATTTATATCATGCATCTATGATTATTTTAATTACATGTTTCATTGACATATCTAGGTCTATTTTCAAGATACTTTCAAATGAATTATCATGATCGTATATTTCATGAAAATAAAAAATAACTACTTTTTTCCTCAGATTAAATTTTTAATACATGCTTAAAATGTTACAAATATTTATATGAGGACATATCTTATCACATTTATAGAATTGATTTACATGATTATACTTATCTATATAACACATGATTCACTTACATGTTTCTTTTGAGATGAATGTTTCAAAACCTTCATATAAATATTAAAAAATATGCATATAATGGGATTATTTTAGATATTTACACATATTAAATAGATAACTTTATATCCTGATTTAGATTTTAATTAAAGTTATAAATTAGCTAATTATTAGATAAGAGTACACTTACACACTTCAAGTGAGTTTAGAACCACTAGATAGGAGGTGTGCATATTCCAAAACTCATAATTTATGTGTGCACCTTAAATAAAATTTATAATAACGTAGATGTTAGTTGTTAGAACTATGTCAATGCATGCTACACAAAAAAGTGGTAGAACCTAGGGAAAAGTAACCATGTGGATCTAAGAAATATACAGGATATTTATAGGGAAAATGATAGGTAGCTTGGATGGATAAAGATCCTAATATTGATTTATGGTGATGTAAT
The DNA here is from genome assembly GCA_037957365.1 of Torreya grandis. Lineage (NCBI taxonomy): Eukaryota > Viridiplantae > Streptophyta > Pinopsida > Cupressales > Taxaceae > Torreya > Torreya grandis. The sequence goes on along the minus strand of JARHVA010000655.1, from coordinate 561,540 downwards.
GAAAGATGGCATGGTAGTTTACCTTAACCTAAGATGGAAATTAAATTATGGGCTTAGGGGAAATTTTGAATACTGGTAGATTATGGGAAGGAAGATCCCAAGACAAAAAAGGAAGAAACCAATTAGGAAGAGAGAGTTGGGGGAAAAAAACACTATAGAGAAGAGGATAGATTGAGTGGAATAAAAAGGGAGGTTGAGAGTAAAGAGAAGGATATCAAACAAGGGAAAAATAGAAGAAGAGGAAATTAGATAATAGGAGAGAAAGTGAATGTGAGTGAGCCTAGGATTAGATAATCAAGGATTATGTATTGAGAGTTATGTATTATAATCAATTAAAATATAAAGGCTAAGATCCTTAATGTAATCACTAATGATGATTAATAAAAATATTTTTTTATGATTAATAAAACTATTTTCTTATCCATTCATATCTAGTTAACAAATGTTATTAGTTAGGTTTGTTTTAGAATTGTTCTTCAAACTAACACAACCCCTTTCTTTTGAAACTAATTCCCCTTGAGGTCATGCCAACCTTGAATATTCACCCAAACATACTTAGATACTCATCAAATATGAGGTGAACAATTAATGTAAATAAATACCCCTAACCTATCTTAGATCCTCTCTTACCACAATTTTGGATAAGTTCTCACATATTTTCCTCCCTATGTAATATTATAGTGTGGGAATTAAAAGGGTAAGTTAGTGGCTATGGATGTGGCCCCTATTGACTAGACTAACCAACATTTTTATTTTCATTATCAGGATGGGTTGCATTTTATTATTAAAGTGGTTAGAAGTAGTTGTCTTTAAAGAGTGCTTAGATAGTTGGTTGATCCTTCACACATGGGTAAGTTTAGAGGGAATTTGGTGTAAGTCCAACTTAAGGAAGTGACATAATAGACCTCAGGATAGAAGGCCCAACTAGTTCTAAAATCAAAAGGCATTGCTATGATGACACTATTCAATGAGTAATGATTAAAATGGATCCTAGGGAGAGGATGGACTGAAACTCAAGAGATACTATGAGGAACTATAGTGTTTAGGAAGGGAATGACAGGGAATTATGCATAACATAAATTTGATACAATGACAAATAAACAAGCACTAATAAGCACAAGTGAAATTAAAAAGGAGAATAGATGGAATATCTAAGAAGAGATCAATATGTAGATGCTACTAATAGATCACTTGAGTCTCACAATTAGGATTTCCAAATTCATCTAAATTTGGAGCTAGTTGATGAGTATTGAGACACCACTGAGGTAGGTGACATTGTTAGATTTTTTATCTAAGGATAGAGAGATGACCTTATGGAACAACATTTTGAATACCCACATTAGGAAGGTAGGATATGAAATCAAAGGATAGGGTGAATTCCATGTCATAAAATATTCCCCATAGGAAAGAATATAGGATTACTAGACTATTCTCCTACTCTATGGAGGAGAAGAAGGTGTTGGAGGATTAAAAATGAGACCTTATACATTGTAAGTAGCTAGAGAGTATGATGCATAGAATGTAGTATAATATATGGGTATTACCAACCAAATAAGGAGAGTACAAACTCCATGAGTGAGTACCATATGGGACCACTCTTTGGATGTAAACTACATAAGTTCTGATTATACTCATGTATATTACTTATATTTGGTATGTGATGGCCCTAAATATTCATAAGTACCAAGGCACTAAAAGTTATAGGTTCCATGTTCACAAATGTGAACTTATCTAATACAATAAGGGTATTTCATCACTATAGGATAAATCATCCTAGATCACCACCATGTTAATGGAATGAACACAACATTGGTATGTGAAGTTAAACCCCACATAGAACATCATGGATTTTAACTAATTTAAGGGTGAATTCTTAATAGAGTTAAATATACCTGAGTTTGAGTAATAGACCATTGTTGCACTCAAGAAGACTAAGCAATAGTTAGGAGAAAGTGTTCACTCATATAATTATAGGATTTAAAACATGATTTTAAATTACCCTATATGCTATGGATGATACATCATGAGCAATGGTTTATGATGTTAAATTAGAGGGATATGTGTCTCTATATAGCACATTCTCATGATGTAAACCTTTGAAGAGCCATGCGAGGAGATAGAGGCTGCACTTTGTGTAGAAATGGTTGGTACCATATGTAAGAACCAAAATATGAATAATAACATAATTATTAACAATGGATATGCTGCTATAATAAATCTTTGTCAAGTAATCAAAAGGTACATGCCCTATTTTATGGTGTGTTGATTTTAAAGGGTAAGGGCATAATTATAATAATTGCCTTGAAAATAGCATCAGTACCTTAAAGATATCATGTGAAGTCTATCATGAGGATCACATGACTAATTATTTATATTAAAAATTATTAGATGCCTATACCCAAAACATGGATATATTTTAGGTCGTATAAGAGTCTTATGAAACTTGAGAATAAATCACATGATAGTTTACTATAGGACCCTTGAGGAATGAGAAAAATAATTTAGGATTTATTTATCCTACACAATAGTATGATATGAGGAACCTCACAAGAGTTCAAAGTGAGGGAAGATTGCCACTATGATTTTGCTATATATGTGGATCACTAGGTCATGTTTAGCAATACTACCTCCAAGGCCCCATGTGTACTTATTTATGTGGCACACACTTGTTTGGAGATTACCCATATTTATATGGAAGGATAATGTATAAAATTAGGTTAGAAAATGGTTATATCATGACCTTCTTGTGTAAAATTCATGACCTCAAAGGTGATAAAACCAAAGGAATATTTGGCCTCAAGTCTATACCTTAGCCAGTCTAATAACCTAATGCTCTAATATGAGATGAGAACACAAAATATACTCTCAGGACAAGAACTCATGCCTATAAACTCAACACCCACATCTTCTAGAGTAATATATGTATCCCCCCATACTGAATTATTGAGACAAATGTAAAGTTTGATTAAAAATCTACAAATAGAGTTTAAATTCACCCAAGAGTGTGAGGAAGATTCATAACATAGAATACATGCCTAAAAACAATAGGATTAATAACTCAAAAAATTAATGGTGCTTTCTATAACATCATGACATGTTTCCTATGTTGAATACTATGTTGACTACCAATGATCATGAATAAGAGGATGATGTGGAGATCACAATGTGTGACTAAGAACTGCTAATTGATTCAAAAATCAATGGTTGGTATGTTTATGATGTCCTACTAGAAACAAGAGTTGAAGTGAACTTCTTCACAATGGATACATGGTAGAATATGGGAAGTTATTTATTTCAACCATCACCTCACATATTGACTATGACTGATAAGACCAAGGTGTAACTTATTAGAGTATTAATCAATGATAAGATTGAGATACAAGATGTCAAGTTCATCACTAACTTTAGGATGATTGAACTGGTAGAAGAAGATAACTATCCCACATTATCTAAAAGACCCTAGTTCTACATGACTAATGTGGAGTTGCATTTTAAACAATAACACATAAGCATGGATAACATGAGTGAGCACATGGTGATTCTATTTTCCACTAACCCGTAAACTATGAAAGTTATAATAGTTGACCCTACACACATTCCATATTTTTTCATGACTAAATACCAATCATAGCTAAACCATGAGAATGATATGACTACTTAATGATGATGCATTAGAATACACTCTAACTATCTATTTGAACCCAAATATAACACATCAACCCTAGAAGTCACTTTCCTACCTTAGAGAATGCTAAAATGATGAAATATGATGAAAAATGAAAGAGTACAACACTCTCATTCCACCTAAAAGTATGATTACCCATTATCATGAGTCATAAATATTACAACACCCATGGCCTACACACAATAGAATTGATCAAAATTCAATTAGATAGGATGATTTTATCAAGTGTCATAAGAAGGGAGGATTACAAGGAAAATACACCCCTCTATTGTTATTACACCCTCTAGAAAACTACATAAAGGAATTTAATCTGATAACATCATGCCCCATTATGATCACTTTCTTAGGTACCAAATCTATGACATCATGTACTAAGGCATTCAATACCATAATGTAATAAGGCTTATTCAAACACTCTTCTATCCATTTTACTTGATGAAAGAATCTATTTTTGGGTAATAAGACACACTTACATCTTAATATCTATATGGGTGATTTTATTGGGTAATTTATTTAAAAGGAATCCATGCCAAACATCTAAGTATTTTTGGTGCCATTAGGAGTGCCATAAAACTAGAAAAGGTGTGCTTATGCCACCAAAAAGAAAGTTTTCATTAGCACCTAAATAAACACATCTCAATTTAGCACTGTGATGGAGTGACATACAATGATTTTAGTGTGTATTAGGATATGTTTCTAATAATAGGAGAAGAAAAGTGTATGATAAATATGTTAGTAAGAAAAAGTATGTAGGATGAGATGTTGGGAAGAACATGGAAGGAAGAACAACATACAGAAGGAATTGGCATGTTGACAAAGTCAAAGAGATAAACAAGAAAGGACATAATTCATGTTAGTCACAAGTAACAACATAAAATTAGTTAGATATATTTATGGAGATATGAATTAAAATGATTTAGTTGATGTTCACAAGGAGTGATATAATCTTAAGTTGAGTTATCATTGCCAAAGCTGAGTGATGAGGGAAATAACTCAACTAGGGAAGGACAAGTGTGATAAGGATCAAGGTGCATGAAAACATCTACCACATATTATAATTTCTAATTTTAAATTATTAATTAGACATTCTATAATATTCATAATAAAAAATAGGTGGTAGTATAGTCAACTAACAACATATCAACTGGATTACCTAGTCACTCCTTTTGCACCTATATATATGGGTGTAAAGATGGCCCATGGTAAAACTTACCAAAGTAAGAGAAAAATTAGAAGAGACCACTAAAAAATAAAAAATATATCATTGAAAGGATTTCTGCTAGAGAGATAAGAATTAAATCTGAAGCTATAGGAGGAAGGAGAAAATTAGACTAAGTAGGTCAAAGCTCTAGAGGTTGGATAGAAAAAACCATAGTTAAGGATCCAAAGACACCACACTACCATATGGATCCAACTTAAATAATTTTAATAAGGCTAAATAATTGAATATCCCCTTTTTTTTAGGATACCATAGGAAAAATAGAGTCCTATAGGCAATAAGAGATGGGAAAAAGATCCCATCACCTAAAGGTAAGAGCTGAGCATATGATAACTCAAGATGGAGTCATACACTTCCATAATATGTGGATGGATAGAGGATGGAACAAATAGAATAAGGCATATATTTATTAGGATGATCTTGCACATGAACCCACCCTAAAGCAAATCATAGAATAATAGGAGGTCAGTGACAATAACCCAACACTAGTAGAAATTGGTAGCATCACAGGCCTAACTGATGCACGATGGAGAAACCTATGTAGAAGCTAGAAAGATGTAAAAGAAGGAATAAGATGGCAAGGAAAAACATGGGGATAGTAAGATTCCTCACTGCCATTATAGGTAGTTGATCATTAGTCTTATTTGAGGTTTAAATTAAGTCATGACTAGGCTTGGAAAGATTGAGGAGTTGGGGAATGGTCCCTTGAACCTTCCAACTCCACCTTATAGTCAATGACTTTCACCAACATTATTAATTATAGGGATGAAGTTCAATCATCTAGACCCAAAACAAATAAACTCTTAGAGGCATGATGATGCTATTGGGAAATGGAGTTTGGTCTACAATCCCCTGCAAAGAAAAATGAATAGGGTGAAGAGAGGGTGAATAGGTGCCTAGAATAATATGATATGAGGAGACATCATGAATTTATATGACATGAATATTATGAAATAAAATATGTTGGGGTTGTATTGGAGGAAACATAGTTGATGTTTACAAATTCAGGATGTAGAAGATAAGGTGATGTTATACACCTTAAATATTTTTTATCACTAAGAGATAAGGATTTGAGTTATACATTACTATCATAGTGCATATACCTATGAAAATGACTAGAAAGAGAGATATAGGAATGAATCGACAAGGTATGGTCAATGTTAGTTAAGGGTGGCATGTAAGAATGCTTCCAAAGAAAAGGAAAGTGTCTTGTGAGGAGGTGTGCAAAAAAGGCTTGCAAAACCATGTAGACCTAGATGAAGGACTTTATATAAATTAATATCAAGGGAAGATATATTTAACAAGGATGACAAGCATAAGATTAATTAATTATTTTGGGTTATATAAACAACTTAGTGTGCGGTGATTTTGACCCCTAAAATTAGCTAAGTACTAGACAAGTGTGTACTTGTACACTTCAGGAAAGTTTAGCATCACTATCTAGGAGGTGTGCACAATCAAAAACTCACATTTTTTTGCATACATTAAAAAAAATTCTAGTAAAGTAGATGTCAAGTTTTATAACCATGCCAACTTGTGATACATAATAAAGTGGTAGGATCCAAATAAAAGTAACCACATCAGCCCAAGAACTATAGAGGAGATTGTGAGGAAAGCAAAAGGTGGATTGGATGATGATGAATCCTAGCACAGAGTTATCATGGTATGATGATAGGTATCATGGTAGTTATACTTAGGTTAAGTTGAAAATTTAAATATAGGATTACGAGTCAATTTTGAATACTGGAAGATTCTAGGCAAGAAGAGCCCAAGACAAAAAGGGAAGAAAGTAGCCAAAAAGAGAGATCCATAGGGAAGAATCACTATAAATAAGAGGATATACTGGGTGGAATAAAAATGGAGGCTAAGATCCAATATAATGATATCAAAATAATATAAGAGGCAATTAAATAGTAGGATAGTGGGTGAATGAGAGTTAGCCTAGGATTAGAGAATTTAGGGCTATAGATTGAGAGTTACATATTATAAGGACTATTAATCTATAAGATAATAACCCTACTATAATCATTGATGATGATTAATAAAACTATTTTAATTATGTATTCAAGTCTACTTTTTAAATTTTACTAGTTAGGTTTATTCTAGGATTTATCTTCAGACTAACACAACATGTTTCCTTTGAAACTCCTTCCCCTCAAGAACATCACCAACCTTGAATATTCCCCCAATCACACTTAGATACCCCATTGAATACTTTGTGAAATAAAACTATACATAAATATCCCCAACATATCCTATACATGCTAATGTGGGATTTAAAAGGGAAAGTTGGTGACTATGGTTATGGCCCCTACTGACTAGACTAGACAAAAATTATAAGTTCAAATGGGTTATAATAAGTAGATTGAGACATGTCCTATAGGATTTTTAGGAAAAATTAGGGATTTATATGATACTTTGAGACAAATTTTGGCATTTTAAATAATTTTGAGGAATATTTGATGCATTTTATGATATTTTGGGATAAAAGTTTAGACTCTATATGATTTTGAAGAATAATTGAGGAAATATATGACATTTTGGGATAAAATTTTGGACTCTATATGATTTTGAGGAATAATTAAGGAAATTCAAATGTATCCCAAAATATTTTGAAAGGTTCTTATACATAATCAAATGATCCTAAGAAAATTTATCTAATAAATAGAGGTGGTTAAGACTAGATGGGCAGGTGAATAGAGGGAAAGGGTGCTCAAGATTTAAATAAATGTTCAATATCCAAGCATGTCAAAAAAATAAAATTTTATGTATCTAAAGAGCTCAAGATGCAATTTAGGTGTCTATAGATTCCCATATTTTAACCAAGTGTCACAAATTCAAAATTAAAGTGGTAAAAGAAGTAAATTTGGTACTTGTGATAATCAATCTTGGTATCCAAAATGTATTATTTTATCCATCTAAAAACTACCAAAAACATGTATAGATCAATGTATATTCACAATAATAAATATAAAATAATTTGAATTACTGAAAAAACTACTAAAATTGAAAATATAAGGAGTGAATATACCTGATAGTATGTGAATCCATAATAAACTAAATTCAAAAATAATATTCCTAATATTTAAAACATAAATTGTCCTCCTTTAGTTGAGTTATTCAACATTCACCTTGGTATGCAAGTCACTCTTGTTCACTTCGATGATGACAAACCCAATGAAATTCAAATGATATTTACCATCACTAGATTAACACCTTACATAGTGGAATGTATTTATCCATCTATTTGATGATGAGATATGATCCTTCCCTTTATTTAACTAATAGTGATATCTAACCCCTTGTAATGCTACTAAGGCTTATTTATATGGAAGATGATTTTGAGTGCAATGAAAATGGGGTTTATAAGATTTTCCAAGATTCTTTATTACTTTATATATAATATTTTATTAACATTTATATGTACACTTAGGATATTTCAATGAAAATCTTAGATATTCACACACATATGTAATATTTATCCTTATTATGATTTCCATTATGTTTTTTTCCAAGCCAAATCATATAATTTATCTATACTTTATTATCAAAAGTATATTACTAGAATGAATGATTTTAATTGGGATGTTCACTTAGTCCATCTTTCCCCTCACTATGATTTGAGTGAGGAAAAAGAGGATGTGTAAGCCCAAGGATATTTCTTTCTTGTTAATCCACCCTTGGAAAACTCTCACTCATTTATTCACTAAATATTTATTTTTTCTCAAAAGCCTAAACAAATAACTATTTTAGAGATCATTTATACACATTTCAATCTTTATGAACACATAAAAACTACTAATATAGTTTAGATTCTCTCATATATTTCCACATATAGCAACCAAGATAATATAATTTAGATTCAAACACATATATCCAACTCATATTTGTCCAAATGTATCAATGAAGTCAATATAGTTCAGTAAAAACATCCCAACTATATCAAATAGAATCATGCTAATGTTGATATAGTCTTAAAACTCATTATATAAAGTTCCATTTATATCTAAAAAAATATATATAGTGTTTATATATTACTTCAATCACTTCCAAACATTTCTAATTGTATTTACCATTACTCAGAAAGTGCCCATACAATATTCAAACTAATTTCAAATAATCCCAACTATATTGACCATCACTTGAAAAGAGACCATAGAGTTCTTAAATATTCATCTAATCATAACTATATTTATTAATAAATTTATATCATAATAAATTATGTAGACCATGAAAAAATAGTAAAACTCTATCCAAGAAAGGCAAACTACATCATCCTTACTGAAACACTTTATCCTAGTATAGTCAAAACATGTTGTATCATCATTGATGATAATGTACATAAAATTTCTAAATCACCTCCAATAAAAGCTTGTGGGAACATTTAAACCCTCTTTCTATTATGTTTTTGGGATTATTAAAACCCTCTTGTTGTTCTAATTTCCAAGGTTATGGGATCCTTCAAACTCTCTAGTTATGCTTGTTATGTATATGGGACCCTTAAAACCCTCTTTATGGGCCTTGTAAAGGTTGTGGGATCATTAAAACCCTCACTTATACCATTAATATTTTGGATTGAAAAAATTTCACCCTATATAATTAAAAATATATAAATTACCATAGATACAAAATATACTAATATGAGATTGAACTGGGCAATAATTTAGGCGACAATTCGGGTGATGGTTCCACCCCAATTGATGATGGAACTTGTAGGAGCCATAACTTTTGCACTGTAGCTCCAATTGAATTACCATTTGAACCATTGGAAAGATAAGAATGAGGATAACATATTTACATGGAATTAACCTCTTCTTGATGGATTTCACCCTAGAAAACCCAATGGAAGTGCCCCAAATTTCAATTTTATTAGTGTAGTCTAAAAATAGTAAGTTTCTAAAAATAGTAATTCCTCAAATTTTGCATTGTTTTAAATCATGGAAGTCGAACCAATTCATATCCCTCAAGATTGGTGACCTTCCACATCTTTCCCCTACTTTTAAAATGTATATAAATGGATATGTAACCGGAAATGGAAATTAGACATCTCTTCCCAAAGATAAGCATATAGTTGTATTGCGATTTTGAGTAATAAAACATCTCTTCTTAGAGAATTCATTGTTACTGTGTTATTTTTATGTTCTTGAAATATATGTCAACCAAAAATTGGGACCATTAAAACCCTCTTTATGTGCCTTGTAAAGGTTGTGGGATCCTTACAACCGTCACTTGTACCATTCATATTTTGGATTGAAAAGCATTTACCCCATCTAATTAAAAATATATAAATTACCATAGATACAAAATCTACTAATATGAGATGGTTTCACTCAAAATTTAAAAATTAAGGTAGCAAGCTAGTTTAATGGTAACAAACTAGTTTATCTTTAGGTATACATTGATTAATATATAGAATTGCCTATTTTTCCTATGTTTTAACTATATTATAACTCATTTTATGCAAGGGAACCTCAACATCCCCAAAAATATCATAATCTTAGCCATTTTAAGGATACCCATCCTTACATTCACCCAGTTATTTGTATAATTGATCCTAAAATAGATCCCAATTACAAGATCCTCTTTGTATCATATCATTTCCAATATATAAATGTGCATTGCTCATTAATAAAACTAGGGAAGTCAACTAAGGAACACTTGAACATATTTTATTTTCCCTTATTTATAAGGAAATTTACCCAATATAATAAGATACATTTAGTTTCATCTTTCATAGACAAAAGAAAGATTTTTATTGGTCTTATAAAGGCATGCCTAACATTAACTCTAAGATTTTATTTATATAACATCATTACATATCGCAATGAGAATTTTTTAAAAACAAACATAAGTTTATCAAAGACATTTCCACACATTTCCATAAATAAAGCATCAAGCTCATTAATAATAAGTTTATCAAACACATTGAATAATATAAGTGGGTCTTAAACATAGTTCCAATTTGTAAAAAGGTCACAATAGTCATTCAAATTTGTATTAAATTTATTAATCTCAAATTAACAAGCCATAAGGAAAATTTTCTATTACCTTTCATAGATGTCATTTTGTTGATTATATATCTAAATATGAGATTATTTACGTCATCAAAATGTTTTTGGCATTTAATTAAATTCACATATCCCCCAAGGATCAACATAAAACCACATTTACTATCAAGTTGGATACATATTTATATGTTAAGATAACTTTTGGTATTTTTTTTAAACTTAAAAATGTGAAATTATCAACATATTTCATGATCTTATCCATATGATATTTGAGTCTTATGCCAATGATATCTTATATAAGTCCAAGTTTTATCAAGATCACCCTCATGACCTAGATGTAATCCTTGAATGCCTAATCAAGTATAATGTTAAGATTAATTCTAGAAAGTGTTTTTTTGGGTTACCTATGGAATGCTTTTAGTATTTTTTCTCTCATAATGATGGATCTATGTGGATTATTATAAGATAAAATCTATGATTGACATGCATCAACCTTGGTCTATATGCATGTGCTCAGATGACCTATAGCTATCTTATTTCTCCTAATAGACTAGGACTAAGTTAAGGTCAATGAAATAGACAATGTGTATAATTGGATGATAGACTAATTACTAATGATATTATTAGATATAGTACAGGTTTACCTAGAAATAAAACATAAAAAGGTAAGGGTTGAAAAGTCTAAACCTATGATAAAAGTATATAAATGTCACTAAACCTTAAGTTAAGGGTTACAAATTCTAAACTTATGATAAAAGATTATAATTCTCACTAAACCTTAACAAATGTAAATGGTTGTAAAAATGGATATAAAGATGAAAGTAAAGTAAATGATGGGCTAAACAATTTTAAATGGGTAAAAACTAAGTTAAAATATTGGTTAGAATGGTTATAAATGAGTAAGGTGTAATGTTTAACCAAATGGGGGTCTATGAAACCTGAGGTGATTAATGGAAAATTTAAGAAATCCTATATATATACTAGCTTATTTGATATAGGGAAAAATATAAAAAATTATACACACATACATCCAAAATTTAATTTTAAAAAATTAATATAATAATTAAATAAATGAAATAATGTATTGATATAAATACTTTCCTTGGGGTGGACCCATCAACACTTCAATCTCCCCCTTGCCTCAAGTGGAGCTTTACAATAAAATGTTTTAGCTTAAAGACTAAAATGGTTAGATAAAGACCTAGATATCCTTATTTATTAACTCCCAATGACTCCTCTTATTGACCTTGAATGGAACCACAATACAAGATCTCCAATATATGGTTTAAGCCATTATCTCTCAAAAATACTTAGGTTAAAAAATGTGAGTGAAAGTAGAGTGCATGAATGTTATATGATATGATAGGACTAAATATTACTCCTATATATACTGTTCCAATACCAAAAATTAATCCTAGACTCTAAGTTAATGGTATCAACCATACCGATATAGTCAAAAGATGTTAGTTGACATGTACAATAATAACCAAGTTGATAGAATAAAAATTTCATAAAACACAGTTATAACTATATTAAATTAGTTAATACAGTAGAGGAAGGATAAAGGCATAGAAATGGTATTATAAAAATTGATACCATGGGATATAGGGAAGTTAGAAAACATGGATAAGAAATAGACTGAAGGGATAGCCATATATAAACTTGGAGGAAGTCAAACTGGAACTAGTAATGGTGTAACATAATAGAATTATAACATATCTCAAAAATCATCGTAAATAATTCCCACCCTATTCATAGTACACATATTAAAGCATACACTCATGGATATTGATATGTTGATAAAACACTACAAGAGAAAGCATCATTAAAGTGATAAAGTGAAAAAAACATTAGGTGTATACATATGCCCCACCCAAAGCTCATGTGTCCAAATAATGTAATGTGAGATGGTTATTTTGGAAATAAAATATATTAAAAGGCATAAATGAAATGAAATGTTGAAATAAGTAATGATAAATGAATAACTAAAATTACCATATACATACCTAAACTTATTATTTCACTGAATAATTACATGAAAGTACAATAGTCTTGATTTTGGAGGGTGTAGTAATTGTATTTGAGAAACCTTGAGGATACAAGGCCAAAAATTAATAAAAATAAAGTGTACATACATAGGATGGTCAATATATATATGTAAATGAAAAACTCTCAGACTTAATTCAAAATCTTGGAAAATTGGCAAGTTGAGATCAATAAGGCTAGGCTATAACCAAAATATCCAAGGAGAAAATGAAAACATATGAAAATTAGTATGTTGAGTAACCAAGGATATGTAGGACCAAAAGACCCATTAATGCATATGAAGTAAGATAATAAAAATCCAAATTCAAAAATAAATACATATAACTAATTTATGATAAAAATAACATCAAATATATAAAATTGATAGACCATACCTAGACAAAGATGTGAAAATATGAAATCATGAAAGGGAAAAATGGGACCAAATGTCGTGAAAAAAGTGAATAGATAACTCAAGGTCCCAAACATAGCTAAGATAAATATTATAAAGATAAGGCATGGACCAAGAGAGCATCTTGAAATAACTTAGAGATTTAGATTATATTTTAAATATGGAAAAACTAAAACTAATATATTTCTACCATATCTAAAATATATGGATAATAAGAAGTGAATAATATTGGAAATATTTATAAATAAAACTTGCCTATCAATTGAGATTTTTAAATATCAATGGCCCTATATAGACCTATCTAGAAAATATAATATTGGGTTAACTATTGAATTATAATTATCATCCCATGAATTATAATACATAAAAAATATATATCCTACCTATCCTTAACATGTTCCCCACTCCTTAAGACCACTTACAAAGTTGTCACCCCACTGTGAAGTTTGGGTACTTGCATGAGAAAATAGGTGCACCAAATTTTTATCAGATATAATGATGATGTTAGACATCTTATCCCAATCTATTGGCCAATCAAACATAAAAGGTCATTGGGTATATCATGATGTCAAATATGGAGTTTTATCTTTGAATGTAATAGGAGATGTGGCCAATAAAGATCACATTTTTTTGTGTGGTTTGAATTTAGAGATTTTATTTTCCTACTAACATTGTATTTTTTGTTTATTTGATTTTTTCTATCCTCATCGATAATTGATTTGTAAAAATAAACCATGGGTTATAAAAATGGCTATCATAAGATAAATTACACTTGATTGATAAAGAGGGAATCCAAAAGAATATGGGTTTTAATAACTAATAGACTTGTGTCTTATAAATGAGTGGAATCTCAAAACCAACCATGGTGAGTGCAAAAGGAAATAAAAAATATGGAATGATGGAAATGGTCATATAATAATTGGGTTCACCCAATAACAAAAATATGTCAAGGAAGATGATATAATTATAGGTAGGTATAAAACATCATCATGAAATAATATAAAATATAAATGAGGACATGAATATAGGTTGATATAATTTTACCACAAAATAATATGATTAATTCTATTTGAGGAAAAACACTACTCTTGACATTTTCCTTATCTTTAAAATAAGAAATCTAGCTAAGGTTGAGAGTAATAGAATTATATTTAATAAAATGATGGACATTTTGTAGGAAGGCCTAGTTAATTCCCTAAGCCTTACCATGAAACTCATAAACTAAAAATCCAATAGGAACAAGAAAAATATATGATATCAAAAGACCCAAAGATTGTATATAATGATATAAGAAACTAAATAAACACAAAGGAAAAAATAATTGACTGGAAAAAGTAGAAAAGAATGGGTGTTTATGAGGAAGGCTTGATTGTATTCCTTAGGTGTTATAATGTAGCTCATAAACTAAAAAACCAAGAGGTTTAAAACATAAAATGGACATTAGGCCCAAATATAGGGATAAAGGATAATGTTAAGGAAAAATCAAAGGTGTGTAGAGGAAGCAATTATAAATATAAAATAGATTTACTACAGAACCTATAAGGAATGTTTTCTCAACATAATATATTAAATAAATATAAGAATGTAAGTGATATGTACAAGAAATGGAAAAGTATACCAAAATTTAAACTAGGAAGTACATGCGTTTAAGAATAATAAATCTTTAAAAATTGAGCATTGGTTGACTCTTTCAAGATATGTCCTTCATTCATTTACAACATATAAGTATTATATCCAAGGATGTATTTAACTAAGTGGGTACTTCACCAATTTTTGGCATAATTTCCTTCTTTTTTGTGTATGTAGTCTAATTTTAACACTAGGTCTCCATTTTCAAAACTACAAACTTTGAATATCTTGTGATCTTATTTAGTTATGTGTATTTTTTATTTATGATTATGTTTAAAATCAATCATGTGTCATTCATAAACTATGTTGAAATAATAAACACAATATTTATGAATCTCTTCATCGATAATGATGCCATGAAGAGAGATGTGCAAAGAGGTTAACTCTAATTTTAATGGTAAGATAACTTATAAGACATAAACTAAATAAAATGAAGTTGAAGTGGTGGAAATACATAGAATAGTAAAATAAGCCCAAACTGTGGGGTGTCACTTGAGATGCCAATCTAAATAAGAACCCCTATTAACATTTTTAATGTCCCTTTTTTTTAATTAATAAAATTAAGGGATTGAAGCCTATTTTTATTCCCGCAAGCTAAGGGGACTTAAAGAGGGAAATAATTTAATAATAATTCATTTAAGTTTTCCTAAGTTTTTTTTTTTATAACATATACAAATGATGCTTAGGTGTATTATTATTGAAGGAGGGAGGAAACACTATTAATTACATGGCCAAAAATAATTATTATTATGAGGGTGAAAAGGTGAATATTTAATGAAAGTAATTTTAATTAATTTTAACGTTAGGGTGGATTTTTAGAAAGTGAAATTAATAAAAGGACACAAGGGGCAAAAATAAAGGATTGTTGATTATCATTATTCACTATTGAATCCAAAATTCTTTTAATTTTTGCTTGAAGATGAAAACTTTCATTGTAGGTCGATTAGAGTATGAAACCCATAAAATATACTAGGGTATATCCACATAGGGGATACAAGTATAGATAAAAATAGGTTATCTATAATAAATTAAAAATTATGGCTTGATCAAGGGTTTACATACATAATCTCAGTTTTCTAATCATAATCTATGTTGTACAACTAGGGTTTAATCTACTTTTATTGGCATTACTATTGGTATCCCTATTCTGGTTGGGTGTCACCCTTTTCTAGAAAATTAATGTTGTTGTAACTTTACTAGACATGATCACATACTTTTAAGGGCTAGTGTACTTTTTTTTAGTGACCATACTATAAGGTTTACTATTGTAGCTCACTAGGGTTACCAAATAATTAGGTTTGAACATTAATGTAATCCTTATAAGGTTTGTAGCAACCTATTCGAGAAAATATAGTACCAAATTTCCATCATACATAGCTAGCATCATTTATTTTTCCTTTTCATACCCTTGCTACACTGTATGAGACTTAAACAATTAGAGTTTTTAAGGTGCCATACCACTTCCATCTACTATTCTAGCTTTGATAAAAAATCATAGTTCTTCTCTAAGAAGGTTTTGAGGATTTTTGGATAAAATTTTAATAGTTTTTTACTATACTATCTAGCATATTTTCTAGGAAGGGTTTGGGACCTTGACGTTCATATTGGTTATTATTATAGTATAAATAAATAAATTAAAGGTTAGGGTTGGTGCATGGATGGAAAAATTCATTCTTCTACATTATTTTTCTCATTGTTTAGACAATAATTGGATAAGGAATTTATTTGGAAAATATACAAGTATTTACATTATTTTATTAGTTATTGATTGAAATTTCAAATTTGATTTGGTGTGAAATAAAAAAAATTAGAATTTAGATGTTATTTCAAAAATGGATATTTCAATGGTATCAGAGCTAATTTCCTCATAGCTTATGGGAAATAAATATTTTTTAGTTAGTATTTGATTCATAGCCTATGAAATCATGGAGTTAATTGGTAAATATGATTTGAGAATAAAAATTTACAAGGAAGGGAAGAAACTAGAGCATCCACCTCATTCAAAAAATGTTTTACTCGATAGTTTGAAGTGGAAATTTGTATATCCATGGCAGAGTATTTAGATTATGAGATTATTCAATGGGTCATAAGTCTAGTGATGTTTCATTTCTCTAAGCCCATTATTTTGAGACACCTAGATCCAAATGTGAGACTTGTATTAGTGAAATTACAAAGATGATATCTCTTGACAATACATATAATAATAAAACTATGAGGGAGATATTTTAGATGAGTGTAGATAGTTTTCATGGTTTAGATTACATAAAAAGTATTTCTTTTGCTAGGAGGGTCACAATTATACAAACTATGGAAAAAATTAGGTCATGTGTTATGATGTTGTATATTGAATCTGATGATCTTATTATCAAAATGTTTTAACATTTCCTTGTAGTTGTCAATAAAAATCATATAAAAAATGTATTAGTTTCAATGTAGAAAATTATGAATCTATTTTTGAATGAGAGTGTTGATATTTACCAACATTTATTATCTATATTATTGGTTGGTCTTCATTAGCAAGTTTCATTTATTATCTATACACTAGATAAATATGTTGTTGAACAATGTGCCTAGAAGTTTAAGCCATACTTGATACTTGAGGGACTTATTTCTAGTGATCAAATTGAAAAAAATTATCCCATTATGATGAGTAAAGAGGAAGGACCAAACAATGTGTTAGATTCAAAATAAATTTATGATAATTTAACAACATCAAAGTTACCTAATTACAATAGTTTAGTCATGGGAAAATAAAGATTGAAGAATTGTAATTATTGGTAATATAATAGAATGAGTTTAAAGTCCTAACAGAGTTGGATAATACAAATGGTTCATTGATGATATAACTCTACACTTGTAGAGTGCTCAAACTATAGAAAAGAACAACACTATGGTTGAGGTAAATGTCACTATCATTGAGCATAAGTCACTATTGTATATTTACAAAGAATAAAAAGTACAATATAAATAGACAAATTAGAATATGTGTGTGATTAAATAATAGGATATGGTCATTAAAATTTTAGAAGAGGCCATAACTTCATCTGATAAAATGAAGGAAAGGGTTGAGGCCCTCACTATTAAGTTTAACTCAATTCTTTATTCACTTCATAAGACAAAAGAACCAAAAATTGATAAAATAGTTTTCAGTGAGATGAAAGCTGAGTCATTTCCATATATGATCTAAATTCAAGATAGTCATTTTGATAAGCTTGTAATGGAGGATAATTTTGATCCTAACTTAGAAATTTTGAGTCGCTAGGATGGAGATGTTGAGGATACCTCAACAAAATCTAATTCAGAAAAGGAAGGTGAACACTTATATTTAAACCTAAGGTATGAAAATATTTTAGATTTGATACTTCCTACTATACATTGAAAGATTTTTTTCATCATGGAAATTATTATAAAAAGGGTAATAGAATGAAGGATACAACTTATAGTAAATGACACATATATCCTTTTATTAAACTACAAATAAAGTCATTCATAGAGACAATTGAGGGTATATCATTAGGTAAGATACTTGATTATGATAATTTTTGGTTTGTTTTGGATATACTCAATATTACACTCTTAAGGTGACCACCAAATGAGATATTTTTAAAATGTGGATTTTTGGTTGGAATTCACCAACTTTACATGGTATGGATAAGTGTTGGATGAAAGAAACATGTACCAAGGGAAAACATGAATGTGGTTTCCAACCTTAGATATATTTTTCTAAATATTACAATTTACACATTGTTGTTTAGAGACAAATTTTGGTCAGGTATGATTATTATAACCATTTTAAAGCACACATACAATCTGATCCATGCATTTTCCAAGAGTTACAATGTGAGGTGTTATGTAAGAATATTTGGAACATAAGATAGGTATTATGACAATAATATATAAGTGACAAGCATATTTTTTAGTATGTCATGGTCATAATTCAATGAAAAAGAGGTATCACTAACATAGCTTCAACATCAATCATGAAAAATAGAATGAAAGGTGTCATATTTGATATTACTCTCTCTATATCATAACTAATTCATGATTCAACTATAATGGGTTCATTCATGGATATTATTGGAGAAGTATCATGGGGTACAGGTCATCCAATTCCCCATTATATTAGAGAAGTACAATAAAATATAATTACCATAAAATTAGGATTGAAAGAGACAAAAATATTGGCTTAAGATCCTATTATTTGTATAATAGTTCACACAATTCTTGAGGACAATAAATCTTAGGAATGGTAGACTGTAAAGTCCCTTTTTTGAATAAATTAAATCAAGTAACCAAAACCTATTTTTATTCCTATAAGATAAAGGGAATTAATGAGTTAAATAATTTAATAATAATTCATTTAAATTTTCCTAAGTTATTTTATGTTATAACATGGAAAAATGACACTTAGGTGTATTATTATTAAAAGGGGGGCCAAAAGCAATAATAATTACATGACCAAATGTAATTATTATTATGAGGGTGAAATGTCAATATTAAATTTAAAGTAATGTTAATTATTTTTTGGGTTTGGATGGATTTATAAAAATTGAAATTAATAAAAGGACACAAGGGAAAAAAAGAGATTATTGATTATCATTATTCATTTTTACTATTCATGATTTATTCCATAATGATTTCAACTTCTATTTGAGGACAGAAACCTTCATTGTATAAAGATTAGAGGATGAAACCCATCCTATCTATTGGTGAAACTCTACACAAAGGTTAAAAGTGCACTAAAAAATATTATATCTATAGTAAATTAGAAATAAGGGTTTGAGTAGATAAACTAATTTTTTCAATCACAATCAATGTTGTACAACTAGGGTTTGATCTAGTTTTGTTAGACTCACTATTGTTAGTATTACTTTGGATGGGTTTCACCATTTTATAGTAAATCACTATTGCTCTAGCATTTATTAGACCTAATCACAAATTTGTATGGGTTGTAATACATTTTGTCTATGGTTATATTTTAAGGTTTGCTACTTTGGCTAACTAGGGTTACCAAGTTACTGGGTTTGAACATTAACATCATCCTTATAGGGTTTGTATTAACCTATTTAAGTATTTATAATGCTAAACTACCATCATACGCAACTAACATTACTTCTTTGTCCTTACCAAACTTCTGCTAGATTATACCAGACTTTAGCAATTAGGGTTTCTTGGGTACCATACCATTTCTAGTTGTTGTTTTAGCTTTGATAATAAATCAAATTTATTCTCTAATTAGGTTTCAAGGATTTTTAGACAAAAATTTATTAGGGTTTTACTATGTTATCTAACATATTTTATGATAAGGTTTTGGATCCTTGTCATACATATTAGTTATTGTTATAACATAAATAAATAAATTTTAGGTTAGAATTGGTGCATGCAGGGAAATATATAGTATTTTAAATTATTTTACTATTTTTCAGTCAAAATTAGATAAGGATTTTATTTATAAAACATAAAAGTATTTAGATTATTTTATTAGTTGTTGAATGATATTTTATATTTGATTTGGCATGCAATAAAAAATTGTAATTGAGATGTCTTTTAAAAAGGGACATTTTAGTATTTTGAAAGATCTTGTTAATTTATTTGGTTTCTTCTTATTGGACATTACAATATGGGTGATAGGTTTGAAAATTCTATGCATATTTTTTAATTTTGTGTAAAAATTACTTTATGTATTTATTTTTTTAATTGTCACCTTTGTAAAATATGATGGTGTGAGGAATTCCAAAATAATATATGATTTTATTAATGATGAATTTAGATATGGAAATGATAGTAAAATTAACAAGGGTAATATATGCTACCCACCTAGTAAAGTACTTGGTGGAGGTGATGATGGGCACATGACCATCTTATGCCTGATGTAATTTTCCAATGAGATATAATCCCCACTTAGAGAATGGCCAAGGAAATTAAATAGTCTAAGTCTCATCTAGAGGAGAGTGGATAAGATAATCATGAAGTTATAAAGGATTAAAATTATTTACAATTATTATGTCCTCTTTTCAATATGGTGCCAATAGTATCCCATCCATATCCATTTTTAGGTTGTAGCATGTATACTATAATAGCCACATAAAATTCCCCCATGCACTTGCTCAAGGAGAGAAGGGACTTTTGCTTGAGTAATGCAATTGAAGTTTGGTATTTTCATAAGAGTTAGCCTCAAAAGGATAAATATGATGCTTATTTAATTATATGGTATATTTATACTATGGGATTTGTCGAATATTGAATTATTCAATGTGATAAAAAAGAGATTCATCCATAATTATCAAGGTAGATGGTTATTTCCTCATGACGATGAGGAAATTCTATTTATGTACTACCCATTGAGGATGAAAAAGAGAGGCTAAAGAAACAAGATAGTCCTTTCAAGTGTGACATCTTTCTCTTAGAGTTAAGGTCTATGTCTAATAAGTTATCTTATCATGTACATTTATCTTTGGATTTCTTCAATCATGAAATATGTAAACTTTTTGGAAAGAATGGAAGTGAGTTGATGATATGTAATAAGATTTTAATTTTATGACATATGAGTTATGAATATATAAAATCATGCAAATAAGGAATATATAGATATATGGATCCTTGCATCCCAAAGATGAGAGATTTGTATTTGACCATGTTATTAGTGACATCAAAGTTTAATCAAAATTCTAGAGGAATGATTTTTATTTAAGGGTTAGCTAGTACACATATTTCACCAACTCCTTAAAGGCACTTGGGACCATCAAAGTGAAGTGTCCAAGAATCCTTATGTAGGTGAATGGTGAATTCAAGTAATTGTTCAAAATTATCTTTGGTAGATTATTTAGGTTTAGACACTACTGTTTATTACTCTTAGAGGGACTGATCCTCGAGATGAGCCATTAATTTGTGGAAGTTATATTTTAAAAAAATAATGTGGTTAGTAAATTTTATTAGGAGGACATATTCATATAAAAAAGTGTGTTGAATGTGTTTTTTGGATGGTAAGGCCAAGACAAATTTTTTTATCAATAACCACTTGGAATTTGACTAGTTTTTAGGTAATTATTTGTAGTACAAACTTTACTAAGATTGCCATCCACTTTTTAATTTAGTCTCCATGAAATAAATATTTAGAGAAGTAGCGAAGGGGGATAAAGTGGATTATAACATAAGTGGTATGCTAATGTATCTAATGCCTATGTTTTTTGGCAGTGAAGTAGATTTCTAAATAGTCACACTCCACTTTCATGTAGTTGTTATCATAATCTATCAATGCATGACTAATATATTAGATTGTGTATGGGTAGATGATGCATTTAACTTTAAGGTGGTCTTAGATCATGAGGATGAATTAATTATTTATTAATTTTTTCAAAGGACTTATGTAAAATACTGGTCCATTCAAGTGTGTCACCTTGGTTGAGAAAAAAGTTGAACAAGTATACATGATAAGTTAACTCAAGAATAAATTTAAAAATTGCTTAAAGTTTCCAAATGTATGTTTGGATGTTAGGAATGGAACTAGGTATATGAATGTTAATAATAACATTGATATTGGTGGGATTTACATCAATTCCTTATAACGAGATAACAAAACTCTAAATATTTCTAGAGGTGACATTGAAAACACACTTGTGAGGATTGATCTTAATATTTTATTTTATAAGATGATTAAATATGAGATAAAGGTAATCGACATGGTTATCACAATATTTTTATTTAGATATAAGGTCATAAATGTATGTTTAAACGAATTTATGGATGATATCATGAAAGATGTGGGTCCTGGCTCATCGATAAGTTGCTCTAAAAATTTTAAGGCCAAATGGAATATTAACATAGTAATAGGTTTTCCATTGAGTATCAAATGTGGTTTCATGTTGATCACTAGGGGAGATATGAATTTGGTTATACCCTAAAAATCCATCAATAAGGGAAATAATCTCATAACTATGCTTATAATCAACAATAAAGTCAATGAAGAGTTAAGGTAAGTTATCCTTAGGACATGCTAAGATGATATTAAGAAATTAGATATTGATATAAATATTCATGGTGAATTTATTATGGAGAGGTAATATGTTGGATGCCCATTTTCAGTAATCTAAGGGTTTAATACACATATTTTAGGATATTCATAACCTATTTATGATATAAGGTGGAAACTTGAAGAGGAATTTATTTTTAACTTTGACCCATGAGTTTCACATCTGGATATCTTAGTAAATTATACAAAACTATGATAATGTCAATGTTAGGCATTCCCTCATATGATGACACAAAGACTTCATGATATTTGATTAAAAATACTCTTTAATTGTCTTTATCTTCAATATTAAGTTCCTTAGGGATAATAAATTATTTTGGATTGACATCTGTACTAAATCTAATTTCTTGAGTTTATTTGATAAACATGGCATTTTCATCTTGAAAATGATAAGATTGAAAAAAGGATTGGTATTCAGATAGACATTAGTGATCAAATTACTGAAGTGAGGAGCCTTTTTCTCAAAATTACCAAGCTTATGATTTTGGATAGGAAGTTTAGGCTCACTAAAATTGAGTAATTATAAGATAGTTTCATCACTTGGAATCATAAATAAAGGGCCATAATATTTGACATCCACTTAAATATCTATAATCTTATTACATTTGATGTCAAATTTTGAATAGATTTTTTATACAAAAAGGGCTTCAGAATCCAAGGTAATCATGGGATTTAGAGTACAAGTTAATGGATTTGATGATATAGTACTTGTTTGGCCAATACATTTTGGTACAAAAATACTATATTGAATTATATTAGAATATTTGTTATAGTTATTAAAATAAGTATTTATTTTGAATATATCAACCAAGTTATTATAGTTAGCTAAATTTATGGATGGTAATGGAACTATATCCACACTCAGTAATGCTTGGCTAGTACAATTATGAAATGAATATTAGACTGTATTAGGATGGTTGGTATAGTCTAAATCTAAATAATAATTTAAACAGTATCAAGTTGGATACTATAATTAGTAATTTTGGAAATGATTTGAATGGTATTAGGATTCCCAATTATGTTAGGTATTTTAGTAAATTCATAAAGTTATTAGAAAACCCATGGATTATTTTTTAATGGTGGGTTGATAATAGGGACACAACCTTGAGGTTATAGAACATTATCGTCATCATTATAATAAGAGGAGATATGAACTAAATGAACCTATTGCTTAAAAACATGAATTTTAGCAAGGGTATTTTAATAATGAACTACATCTGAATTTTATAATTGGTCTTGGGAAATTATTTAGTGATCATGATTATTATGATATAGATATATTACTTACATGAGTATTTGTTTAATTATTCCCAGTGAAAGTAACCTTGTTTGATACACCAAGGTTACTAAATGTGTGAGGGGATAATGATAAAGAATACTAAAATAATTTGGATACCCTAAAATCAATGCATAGGGGGTCATATTCAGTACAAGGAGCTTCATCGGCATTACATGGGGTGGGAATTTAAATATCATCATCGATCAAAGGAATGGTTATATCTTATACTAAGAGGGAAAAATATATACTTTCCTTTGTGTAAGGAAGTAATATGGTACTAGTGTAAATGCGTTTTTACCCATTGGGTTTGTCATCATCAAAATATGCAAGAGTAGATTATATATCAAGATTCATGTTGAAAAACTAAGGAAGAGGACTATTTATATGAAAATTTATAGAGATGTGATACTATGTTTTAGTATTATGTAATTTGAGACACTAGTTTTTGGGATTTGATTCATTCTTATAATATTTTCCATCATGATTGAACTCAATGCATTAGATATAGGAAGTTATGATTTCTCTCATTTAATGAGCTCAAGGAAGGCCTAAAATGATATTAGATGAGAGTGGAAGATTCAAAAACATCATCTTGTGTAATATTTTGGGTCTGATAGTGAGAACAAGCTAAATAAAACTATAAGGATTTATATTTGTTTTGTCAAATCCACAAGAGGTGAGTCACATTTTCTTGACGTCATCTTCAGAATAACCATGTTTTTGGATTAGAAAAAAGGAATTAGAATCAATACCTAAGCCTTCATACACACATAATTTTATGGCATTATTGATCATAATATTAATAAAGAGGAGTGGATCATCAACTCAAAATAATATTTCATCATTAATCATGTCTTATTTAGTAAATTCTATGGAAAGTGTCTTAGAAGAAGAAGGTTGAGAAATAGTTTCAATAGTCTAAAATTTATTAGGTATAGGACCTTTAGAGGGTTGGGTAGGTAGTTAAATTTATATATATAAGGACTATTTGATGTATTGAAATTGGTGCATTAATAAATATTTATTATAAGCTAATGTTATCATGAGTTATATTAGATTAATGTTTCAAGGCATGTAGTTAGGTTCATATAGGAAATTCCATGGTGATTTAGGGGTTGAGCCATAGTTTTTTTTCATTGATTGGAGACAGTGATTTTAAGAGGTATGGTATCACTAGGATTAAAAGTGCTAGGTTGAGTATCTAATGGTAAAGTAGGATCATCCCTAGTTGGTAGATAATATATTGATGTAGTTATTAAAGGTACAATCACTGAGAATAAGGTGGTGAATTAGTGATGAAAAGAAAAAAAAATGAATTACAATCATTCAAAATCTAACCAATAAATTTAAGAATTCATGAAGCATATATACCATTCATTATAATGAACAAAGAAAACAATGCAAGATCAAAGCACATAATACATGAATTATGTGGAAAACCCTCATGCGAGAGAAAACCCACTAAAAAAAGATTCAGAATATTGTCCTCTAAATGTATTTCTTTAGTTTATACCAGCACCAACTGATCAAGGAACACCCACCCCTCAATTTAGTCAAGCACCCACTAGACCTTTAGCTAGTACCAACTAACAAGGAGGCTACAACCTCCTAGATGATCAAATACCAACTTAATCACTTCCAAACCAATCTCCACCTTTTATCTGATGTATAACACACCTGATAATGGACTTATATTTATCTTACACCTAAAAACTAGCCTCTATACCTCATACAAGCCAATTAGACTCTTTCACTCAACTTATTCACCCTCTTCACAATTTGATCATTCAACCTAGATTTCTATGCATAAAACTCCTTATCATCACTATAACTAATTATGAAATATTCATATCACTTCTTTGATATGTTTCACCACCTATATTTTCTCTTCAAAACACCTATATCATTCAATTGAGCTCACACACACACAACTAGTCAAAATAGGCCAATTACGCTTTGCCTTTATACCATACTTAATCTAACCCATCTTGGTCAACCAAGAGAATTTACTTCACATCTAAGGAATATATTACAAAAATAATTCAATCAAACTCAAGTATATTATCTGGTAATAAAATCCATACATCACACTTAAGCAACAATAACTTTCAATTATACCTAAGTATCCCTTTTAGGTCCATGGAGACCTATTCATCCTTTTAACACTCTATCGAGCAAAAATAGAAATATAAGACCAATTAAAAGCACATAGGTCCATATAGCATGAACCTTAAGACATAATCAAGTGATTAAATTCATCACTATACACCTTGACATATGAAAAACCTATTAATCATTTATCTTTTACATTAAAACATCATGAATGAACAAATAATCAACTTCCAAGTAATGGTTCATATTGAATATGGATTGGTCAGACCTCCAAAATCCATATATAGATGATCTTCAAGGAGTCTAAAACATTATAAAATATATAATTAAATATGAAACATCCAAAAACCATAAATAAAAACTCAAACATCCTTCTTGAATCACTTACAGAAGAAAGTTAAACCCTCAATAAACTTTGAACTGTAATAATTGTAATTGTATGACCATTTAAACCTCCAGATCAATTTTAATGGATTGCCCTTGAATTTATCTACCACTTTCATTTTTAATCCATCATAAAACCATCCATCATCAAAATTTATAGGAAAAATATTGTAGATTATTTTTACTTTGTAAATTCAAATATTTGAATTCTAATGGTCACCAAAAAATGCAAATTTGACTAAAAATGGAAAATGATGAAATCAACCTAGGAGAGTAAATTTTCAGTATAATAATTTTTTATAGACATCATTTAAAGGTATTAAATTAAAAAAAATAAAAAATTATAGAAACAAGAATAAACAAACCCATGTGATCACTTTCTTTTGACACCTTCACATGTGTGAGTTTGATGTCATCAATTTGATTAGTTAGGAGAGTTTGCCAAGATGACTAGGATAACCTAGACCTTCACAAGACTAATAATATGGATTAATTTAATTTAAAAAATTAAACCAATCACTCCTTACACCCTATATTATCCCTAAAACATGGCCAACACATCATAAACATCCATCATCTTGCTTAACCAAACAAACATTGTAAGGTCCATGCATGATATATAATGCACACTTTATCATTGACCTAATAGCATAATTAACACCTCATAAACACTCTTGGTCACCTTAGAGACATCATTGAAAATACCTCAATAGTATTTTTGGTAGTGGTATCCTTAAGAAGTTAGTCTTTAAGAGATAACTTCTTAGGATTAATGATTTGATTTTTGAGTACTACACCAATTTTTGCACTTGATTATTTATTTTAGATTTATTTTAGTTGTTTAGTAAGTTTATTTAATTAATATATTTACTAAATTAGTTATTTTTTTTAATTTTAGACATTTATCTAAAAAATAGTTAGAACTACTTGTTAAGTCTAGCTCACTGTTTGAGTGCTCAAATGAGTTACCAAGAGGTAGGGTGCCAATTTTAATGTTACTTAACTGAAATTAAAGTGTATTTAATTCAATTATTATTTTTAGGGAATTTTTGACACCATATTTTAGTAGGTTAGTTTATTTGATGAATTGTTGAGCAAGGCTTCGTGCATGTTGACCTTGCCTTGAATGTAAGTCAACTTTGTTTGATTTAGTATAATTTCAATTGTATTAGAGTCTAATTTTATAATTATAATTATATATTAATTAGTTTTAAATTAAATTTATTTATTTTTTAATTTATGATTTTCTTTAAATAACATGCCATGCAAGTTATATTGTATTACGCTTGTTTTAACAATTTTTACTAATAAGAATTATCCACAAGGAAGTGTGGGAAATAATTCCTCTCAGGAATTAATGTTGCATATTTTTATCTCTAATTTTTTCTATAGGTATTCACAAAGTAAAACCCAGAGTCATATGTTTTCAATTTATAAGTTATTTATTATATTTTTTTTGGTCAATAATCTCACTTACAACAAAACTAGTTTAATAACTATTAATTCTGGGACAAATTGGTTAATTCATATATTAAAGGTTTGATTAAATAAAATATAATTTTTAACTTTTCCATAAATTTAAAATATTTATTTGGTATCAAATCCATGTTCAAGAAAGGATTATAAGGATTTCAAGCCATTATTAGAAGAAATAATGGCTTCAATTAATTATGCTTACATGAATATTCATGTTTTCAAAAGCAACAACTTTGAGTGTTTGTGATATTAGTTGAAGAGAA
Source organism: Torreya grandis (assembly GCA_037957365.1). Classification (NCBI taxonomy): domain Eukaryota; kingdom Viridiplantae; phylum Streptophyta; class Pinopsida; order Cupressales; family Taxaceae; genus Torreya; species Torreya grandis. The sequence continues at coordinate 533,019 of JARHVA010000655.1, read as the reverse complement.
GTGATATATGGAGAAGATTTTATAAGAGTTTTTTCCATGGGTCTCCCCAATATTTTAACATATTGACACAAGATCATAAAAGAAAACAAAAATGAATTAAAGGTGAATGCAAAAATATTCTTTTATCTTTAGAATGCTATAATCCCAATCATATATCCAAGAATTGTAGGTTACATTAATTCCCATAAAACATGGAATACCATTAAAATTTCATATCAAGTATATATTAAGTTAAGATAATAAAAAATCTAAAACCTTAAAATATATTTTGAGAATTTTAATATGTCATATTTTGAAGGAGTTGGAGATTATTGCATAAGAGTATATGACTTAGTGCATAGAATGAGGGTTTATGGAAAAAGTATAAAAGATAGTGTTATATTAAATAATGTTTTGAGATATTTTAGTCAAATATGTCTAAATACTATTATCAATCTTGAAGAGTGTAATAAAATTAACACTATAATTGTTGATGAGCTAGTGGGTTCTCTCTAGTCCAGTACAGGTAAGATGAGACTATATGAAGGAGATATATAGAAATGATCTAGAACAATCACTTGAGACCAAGGAAAGGGGTTCAAATACCAAATAGGAAAATCAAAATTAAAATAAAGGGAGTTTTAAAAACTCAAATTAAAAGGGTAAAGTTGAATCTAAATTCATAGGAAAAATAAATAAATACTTTACTTATCATTACTACAAAAATAAGACAATTAATAAAATATTATAGGATATTAGAAGCTAAGAATCAAGATAATCAAGAGAGTGAAAATAAAGAATTTAAATATAAAAAATGGTGTTCAAGAGGGATCACATTATTTTATCACATGCAATGGGAATATAGGAATAAAATATTTAGTGGTTTCTTGATTCAGGTTACTCAAATCACATGACAAGTCACAAAGTTGGTTCCAACAAGTTAGATGGATGTTTCAAAAGTCAAGTACATTTAGGAGATGGACAGTCTATCCAAGTTTATGGAAATGGAATCATGAAAATCATAATAAAAAAGTCAAGGGTGAAATTAATGATGTTTATTTTTCTCCAAATTTGGATCCTAAAAGTATTGATCACAATTTCATAAGATGTAGTGATGAAAATAAAGAATATAAGTTTTATAATCCTACTAGTAAATGCACAATTATTCCTAAGGATTTTAGTTTTTTATAAATGAGGTGTATGATTATTCTTATCATGTAGATATATAGGTCATATTTTAAGGTTTTCAGTGTCTTAAATTTTATTTTTAGGTATTACAAAGTCCACATGTTTCTAAGTCAACTAGAAACAATACTGGCTCTTCCCAAGAGACTAGTCATCCATCTTCATCAACTGTAAGTAAGAAAAAAATTCATTGAATCTACACCTTACAAATAAAATGTTATATTAGAATTATTATAGGTGGATTACAAGGATTCAAAATTAGGAAGTTATTTTTTTTATGATGCTTATGATGAAAATCCTATGTTTGCATTATCATCTATGGCTAGTTAACCTAGAAGTTTTAAAGAGGCTAGTCAAAAGAAATAATGGGTTGATGAAATAACCCAACTAGTCCACACTTAGTTTTTTTGACAATTTCATTAGAAGAGTTTCATTTAATTTAAATTTTATAATTCTTGAGAGTGCACTTGATGGCCATTCATAAGGATTATTACCAACTTTAACACATCAAGGAGTAAGCATTGCTATTAATTTGTTATAAATAACTTTAGAGCACTAAGGATCCCAATACTTAAGAATGGAGTTAAGGTAATCTTTACCAAAATTCAAAGAAAGTTATATATAATAGAATGAGACATATATTAGACCTTTATTCCTTATTAGGACAAGATTTACATCATAATTACAAGTAGTATTACACAAGTTTCACTGAGCATTGGAAAATTAATTGATAGAATGCTTAACTTAACCAAGAGAAGGCAATGATTTAAGAACAATATTATTTATTGATTTACACAAAACATTTTTGAAGGAATATTTCAAATTATAGGATTTACTTGACCTCCTTCTATACATAATTTGATTGCATGAATAAATGATAAAAACTCTAAAAGTGATTCAAAATATACTACTTAGCCATAACTTGAATATATGGGGTTCCAACTACAATGCTAGTTTAAGTAAAAAAATATAACTTCCAAGCTAGTAATGTACCCAAACATTCATACACATTATAGGCCATGACAAGGGTGAATACTAGCTCAACCAACAAGAGGAACCAAGGTTAAGGTATTCTCCTAACCATTGATTTTACAACAAAGTTTAGGTCCTCTTTTTCATTCAAGGTTTGAATTCATTTTTGAGAGTGACAAGATAGTTCAACCCCAATTTGTATAAATTAGCCATTTATTAGATGTAAATAAGGTTATTGATTTAGAATCATAATACTTATTGGATTGGTTATCTAGGCCAACTTTATCAAGTTGATAAATGATCTTTTAAGAAAGAATAAGCATATTAAAACACCTTAATCCTTGAGAATAATGGATTATATGTAACCATGAAACTTACAAGTTCATTCCCCATGTAGTAACCTTTCTAACATAATATTAGATGAAGAACTTATAATTGAGAATAATATTTCCTTAATGACTTTAATTCACTCTGACTCATTATGGAAAAGGAGTGGTCTTTAACATACTAGACTTCCTTTATAAAATAACTTTTTGACAATAGCATAACAAGTATGAAATTATTAACTCAATAAGGCTCCAAATTACATCAAAAAGTAAATGAATATAATTATTTTTCACCATGGCCACTTTCATATTTTAAAAAAGTTGTACTAGCCAATAATGAAGCCTCTTATTATGACTAGAATATTTTCATACCAACTCAAGAAGCCATAAATTTTACATGCATAAATATAACTTAATTTATTTATAAACCACATGTATATTAAATAGCATAACCAATATTAAGAAAAATAAAGTATGAGAACCTCAAACAATACCACTAGCAAAAATACATTCTCTTAATTATGGGATTAATTTATTTTTCAATTACAACATCTATTTATTACAATATTTCCTTGAAGAACAAAGACATTTTCATCATTTATTTCAAATCTAAATACTCATGTGGTTCAAATCTAAATGGATGATACAATAATAGAAATGCCATATAGTAGACATGAATGAATGAATAACTATTCAACACCTAAAATCATTCAAGACACATATCCATTACATTCTTCACTCAAGTGAGAGAAAAACAAGATCCAAATAATATACCAACTTCACAAATTGATCACCTAATGGTTAATTAGGATAAGTCTTTCCCTGCATAAAACATGTAAAGGCCCATGTCAATACATGACTGGTAAGTCATCTTCCTCTTCAAATACTAATTTGAAAAACATGATAATGATTTTATATTAAAATTTAAGGTAATAAAATTGATTCTACTTTATAGATATAGGGTAGATCTATGAATTCTATACATATAATTCTATCATCCATCCTTATGATGAAATGTAATTTAAAATCATTAAATTTTTAATATAGTGAAACTATTAATAATTCACATTCAATTTCAATTTTAGATCATACATATGCTATGAGTAGCCCTCTTATTGTTGTAACATAAAGTTTCACCTTACATATAATCATTTAATTATCACATCATACAATTAGGTCCATTACACCCTAGTATTTTATTACCAACTATTTTACCTGACATTAATTCCATACCATATTCATTACTATTTGCAATAAAATGTGCATCTATTTGACTCCCACTTGATAAATTCACTTGGCTACACATGTTTATCATAGATAAATTTTCATACCCTTCAATGTTAATGTAACATAAACATAAATTAGGACCAACATATATCATAGATCTTTAAAAAAGTGAATTAATGATCATCAATATATTGATATCTACATAAGTATCCTCTTAATAGTAAAAAATAAATTTCATCCATTCAAAAGGCCATCTTAGATAACATAAACACTATACTACATGTTAAAAACCACTCAAGGTTTATTTTTAACCAATTTTCATATATGGATAAAAAGATAGATTCAGACAATTAATAAGAAGTTCAATACTAAAATACATTAGTTAACCCATACCCATAAATTTACATAATACAAAGAACTATCATTCACAAGGGAATATAATAAGTTCTGAGGGTTCCTTGTCATTTCCTCGAACTCATAGGCACCCTATTACCTACAATCTAGATTGTAATATTTTATTATTAACACCTATCTCAACATAGGGTTTTATAGTAGTTAATAAAAATTATATTGACAACCCACACAACAAGGAGCAAGAACATAAATTTTTCCATCCAAGCACCAAAAAGAGACAACTACCTTCAAGGCCAAGAAACATGCATTCACCCAATGAGTCAACAAGTTTTCAAGGAAACTTTGAGGTATAATTAAAGATTTAATAAAACAATTAATAAATTTGAAACTATTAAATTTTAGAATTATGTTACTTGGAGAACATCCCAATTATCTTATTTATCTTACAAAACTTTTCCAACAATTAGAGAAGAATCATTATAGTTAAGTAAACCAATTCTAACAATTTTCTACACTCTTTTATTCTAGAGTACATCCAAGGGATGGAATCAGTAAGGAACATAGTCCATAATGGCTAGAATATTATTTATAGCAAATAAAAATCACTAAATTAAACATAAATTATTTCATTACTCTTTAAAATGATTGCATTCAACTCTTAAAAAAATTCAACGAAATAAGGGTACAACTTAAGTATATAAATGGCTATGTACAACCATTAATAAAATTCTATATCTTTTATAATATAACCCCATAACCTATGGGAGTGTTGTACATAACTTAATAATAATCATGAATAAAAAATTATCAACAAGGCTTGAAACACTCCACCCCAATATAAAAATTGATCATGTATCAATCTGACATAATAATTTATACATACCATGCCCAAAACCCATCATGGGTGAATTTAATTTGAACATTGAGGGGATTCAAGAATCCAGAAAAGGAGTCCTAAAACCAAAAAAAAAAAAAAAAAAAAAAAAACATGACTATTCACACCATGACCAGTAGGGTAAGAATAAGACTATCATGGCATAAAAGAAATAGGTTGACTGAAATCAAATATCCCATTCAAATTAACTTACATCTATTTTTACTTTATGACAATCTTTTTATCACCCTTTTTAGGGGTTACAACCATAAAACTACAATATGCTACCCATTTTTTAAGGACTAATAATTTTTAGAATGCATCTATAATAAGGTCTTAATAAAATAAAATCATTTAATATTATCATCAAGAAATCTCCAAAACCACTCACAAGAAAAAATCATAATTTACCATAGAACAAATCAAACCCATAATGATTCAAAAAAAATTATCTTCCAAAACCCATAAATCCCTATGTTAGAAATAGACAAAAAAATTTAATGAAGGATAACTAATGTTATACACTATCATTACCCCAATAAAATGCTTATATTAATTCATAATTAGAAAGACTAATTATTTAGCATAACCCAACAAGGAAATAAAAAGAAAAATTAGGCATTTAATGATGTCATAAAAAGGGAAATCACTTTAACTATTTTGCACAATCAAATTGGTAACCATTTCAAAAATTTCAATTACAAGATCATGTACAAAAATAATTTAATTCATTCCATCACAACCCAAAATATTTAGCATTCCACTTGTATATTTTTGTAACCAACATTCCCTTATTCTTTAAAAAAAGAATGAGGACCCACTTTTTACCCTTTTTTTTAAGCCTTATTATTAATTATTTAGAAGTTTTATCAGATTCATTCTTTTAATCTCAAAGATTTGGAAGTACAAACAATGATATTTTACATTTCAGACTAACTTATCAATTCCCTTCAAGATTTTTGTACTTATGTAGGTTTTGGGACTTGGTTTAATTTAGGACTATTTGTGTTCAATATTTGGTAGTCAGACTATTTTGTTTGGTACTTAAGTTTAGACATTAAGTTCAGAATTTTTTTCTTTGAAGAAACTATTCAGGACTTGTTCATCAAAAATTTTGCTTTAGGACTTCTTTTCAGAAACTTTGTACTTTGGGACTTAAGTTCAATATTTATTCATCAAAATATTTATTTAGAGTTTCTGTATTAGACAATTTATTTAGGCATTTTGTGTAGAGGATTTATTTGGTACTTAAAGGTTGGATAATTTTTTCATCAAATATGTTCATTGGAACTTGTGTTCAGGACTTGTTCATCAGAACTTTTGTTCACAACTTTTTTTTGAGGTTTCCTTTGTTCACAACTTATTATTATCCAAAACTCTTTCTTTGGGACTTATTCATCACATTTTTTATTTGGAGGTTCTATTCAGACATTCTTTTTAAAGGATGTAGTCTTTGAAATTTTGTATCAAGGTTTGTGTTCAAAGGCTTTGATTCTTGATAATTGTTATCTCAATCTAAACACAAAACCCAAATCCCAAATACTGACTATCAAAATCTTGCTACACTTAGCCATCAAAGCATAACTACTTCACAACACTTACCAAAGAATGTAAAGACATGGCTTCCACACAAACTAAACTAATGAGATTTTAATGTTGGAGGTATAATCACTAAGAGGGGAGGGTGAATCAGAGATGTAAGATATTCAATCCAATTCCAAACTCTTCAAACCCTTAATCATTCAAAACATACATTCATAAAGCATACACATCATTCATAACATTGAACAAGAAATATAATGTAATATTAAGCACACACCACAAGGATTATGTGGGAAGCCCTCATGGGGTATAAAACCCACTCTCAATCCTTTAAAAACATGGACTAATTGTCCAATAAGTTGATTACAAACATGATACTTTAGTGAAGCACCCACTTCACAAGGAGCATCAGCCCCTAAGGATGGACAAATGCCTCTTGCCCTAGATGTTGAGAACCCAAAACAACACCTATGAAATGAACATCTATTGAGCTATGATTGCTTTCTAATCTAATGGAGATACAATGAATATCATCTCTCTTCAACCCTACACACACTTTCTATCCTTCACACCCTCTTAATATATCCAAAACCACCTTTTAGATCACTCTACACTTCTTTGCACATACTCAATCAGAAAACCTACATCAACTCTATTATGACATCAGAATTATAACATGTAGGTCATCCACATAATCCTTAACCTACTCTAATCTTCAATCCATCCACTAAGCACTCTCACACTTCTCTATCTTTCACATCTCAACTCTCTATATTTTTCTTATCAACACTAGAAACCATCACCTTTGATTTTTTTTCTTTATAGAGTCTTCATGATTTCCATCCTCTTGGTCAGCCATAAGACTTGACTTAACCCTTATGGCTTATATCACACTATGATATATCTTAATACCACCCTCAAAATTTGACCATAATATCTATGGGTTACCCTTAAGCAACTACACCTTTCAATTAGGCCTTAATAGCTCTTATAGGTCTCATGAAGACTTATTCACACCTTTAGCACTTTACCAAGAAAATTAGGAACATAAGACCACTTATAAATGAACAACTCCACTCTACATCACCCCTAAGACACCTTCAAGTTATTAAATCCATCACTACACTCCTATACATATGCAAAACCTACTCAACAATTAACCTTATACAAGAGCATCATGAATGAATAAACAACTAACTTTTAAACATTTGTTCATACTAAATATGGACTATTCAAACCTCCAAAATGCATATATATTGTCATAATGGAGTCTAAAACACTCTCTAATAGTTAATTCACCTTGAAACATAAATACAAACACAAATATCCTTTTTGGGTCACTTGAAGTATAAGGTCAAACCCACAGTCAACTTTAGAGACCAATAACTACAATTATATAGACAATCAAACCTTCTAATCATTTTTTTTGATGGCCCTTGTAGTCTTTTACAACTTTCATTTTTACTCAATCAATAAATTCCTCCATATGATCAATATATAAGAAAAATAATCAACACTGGTTTTCCTTTATCAATTTCAAAATTTAAATTCCAATGGTCACTTTTTATTGTAAAATATTTGGACACGTGTCTTCATATTGTGTCCCCTAGAACTTTATCAAATTCAGTCCATCGATCTCATCAGGAGTCTCCTAGCCTTGATTTTATTCTCTTCATTAATCTTTGATCCATGCTTCAAAGATTGTAACACTTGATATCCTCAAGTGATTTATATATACCTTTCTATCAGTTTCCATTCAATTTATGCTCTTATACCATGTGATGACCTTGCATGCAATATGGGATTATTGACTTATGGACTCAATTCACACTATTGATCTCCATTTGTATGGTTGAATATGCATAATCAATATTGAATTTTCATGATGAAATTATTTTATGCCACGTGATGTCCTTGCATGTAATCTAGGCTTATTAACTTATTGACTTGATTCACATCATCGATCTTCATCTGCATGGTTGAATGTGCACCATTAATATTTGATTTGAATGATGAAATGCTCACCATTGATCTGCTACCAATTCACCATGATTGTGATACATGGAACCATCATGTTTAATCTCATGATACTTTGACCTATTGACTTCATACTTACCATTAGATCTCCATCTTTAGGATTGAATATGCACCATAGATCTTTGATATTGTAAATTTTGCTAAGTATGAAAATGAGTGAAATATACTTGGGAGACCAACATTGCACTACCATGAATTTTTATATACATCATGTCAAGACCTGGAACATGGTCCACATGATATTTTCTCATAGGGGAATCCATCCATATACCAAACTACTCCTGAAACCTTCACATGTGTGAATGCTAATGTCATCAATCTACTTACTTAACCTTGTCTACCAAGATGACTAGGAGAACCTAGACATTCATATGACTACTTTAATGAATTCCTTTCACTTCCAAAATTAGTCCAAGCACTTGTAACACCCTATATGGTCTCTAAAACATGACCACACCATGAATAACATCCATCAACCACCTTACTAAGTCAAACACTGAAGAACCATGCAAGAACACTGAAGCACATTGAAGGACACTTTACCATTGTCATTTTAAGACACATGACACCTCATCAACATCTTTGGCCACCTTGGAGACATCATTGACAACTCTCCAACATTGAACTATGCAACTAAAGAAAATATATGAATGTTAGACATTAAATGTGCATGAACTAGAATTGAATGCAAAAGGATATATTAATGACTTGTGACTATCAACTTGTTCATTTGATTACAATAAAATTTTGAGTTCACTTTCTACTCTGTGAACAAATCCATAGTCACCATTAAATCCATTGAAAATAAGAAACTAGAAAAAATAAATTTTCATAGTATAGGAAACTAAATTTGAGAAAACCAGATAATTATAATGGATTCATCATCTTAAAACTTCATAGGAGTACTACCACCATCCCAATTCTCCATTAAAGATTCCATAGAATATATAGACATCATTTTTGACACAATAATATTCAATAATAAGTATGCTAACTATTTAGAATTATGGGATGACATTGATGTTGTCAATGCATTTTATCATGAAGGATATTTATCTCTAGCACAATGCCAATTGGTGATAGACCTACTCTCTCTCAAGAGATAAGGACTACACTTTATGGCAGCCAATCCCAAGGTTATGCCATGCATTGACCTAATGTGAGACTTATTATTTACCAACAAGGTGATAAAATATGCCTTATTACATCATATAGATCACCAGATGGTCATGTTTTATATCTCTGATGATGATTTCCATATGTACTTATCTTTGTTGATTCCAGATGCCATATTCAATAAGCATAGGGTGGTAATATGGAATAAGCATAAATCAATAGAGAAAATTTTAAGATCATGGATTATTCCTAGGGAGTCTATGGTCCTAAAAGGAAATGCCCCCACCACCATTAGATAATTTAGAATAGGGGTTTGCATTGGGATGGCCCTATTGAATAGACTATATAACATGCTAAGTATCCATTTTTTCCCCCTAGATTGGGTGCCACTTTTGGAATGATAATTACCTTTGACATGAATTTTTCCTTGGGGCATATTATCAACTTTAAGCTGAGAGTGAAAGTTATACATAAAGGCAAATGGCCTAATTCAATAGACCATTTTTATATGATATCATATATACTAGATGCAGTGATGGGAATAGTGTAAATATATTTATGGGAGCTTTATATCCCAACTACTAATTACATAAATAATCACATCTATAATTACATTTAATTCATGTACATATATTCATGCACTAAGCATATCACATAGATTGCTAAGGACATATACTTACAAGGCCCCACTACCTAGGATATCAAAGAGTACAGTAGATACACTAGCACCTCAGGGTGACTATTGGATATACCCAAACTATACAATTATCATGGTCATAAACAATAAGGTCAACCTCGTATGCATCCCATAGTATGTTCTAAATAAACTTGTAGAGCACTAAATGTCATTCTAGCTTTGGTGGAGTGTGGAAATAGATCTGATAAAGAAGAAGAAAGGCATGTTCTATGTTATAATCCACACTTATAATATTTAGATATAATGAAAAATATAATGTAGATCAACACAAAAAAATATATATTGGTGGGTTAAGATGCCCAATTACTCTATATATGCAGAAATAGATACCCTTAAGGTAGGGCAACACCATACAATACCCCTTTAAGAAGGAATAACTCCACAATGTTCTTCGAGGAGACAACCTCCATTATCCTATTAAAATATAAGACTCAATTTTTATTTTATACATTTATAATGATAATAATATCCTTTATATATATATATATATCTAACTAAACATGGATGGGTAACTTATTAATCCTAATGTAGGTTGACCATTACCCAATACACTAATTCCACAAGTTACTCCATTATCTTAATATATTAGACCCATATAACTAACTAAAGGGGATGTGTGTCACATGTCATAATCTCCATCAACCTATATAAGTTAATCTATCATGTCCCTAGATACATAGCATTACTTCCCTCCTTGACATGTTTCATCCTCAAAACATAGGAAGAAACCAAATAATGAGTGTGCTTTAAATCATTTCACACTTGTCTCCAATCTTGATCATATAGTCATCCATATGTGATCCTATCCATTGATATCTCTCCAAGATTATTTTCAAATTCTCTTGTGCTCATCTAATTCCATCTATGATCATAATTGTACTTGTTTGGTATCCATGTATAATTATTCCTCTTGTGATTCCATGTACCATATTTTGATGCACTACTTTAACTCCATCCATGACCATAGTAGCTATTCTTTGGTTTCTATGCATAGCCTTAGTTATTGGAAATTTAATTTCTTATATAGCCAAAGTGTATATTATTATGACACTCCCTCACATGGATCCATGATTGTTTCCTCTCATGATGATGTGGGTGTCTATATACCTCAACTTTTTCTAATACTTTGACCTTATCAACCTTTTCTTCTACCTCTTCCACCTTTTGCTTTGGTTGTTCCTTTGTCTCTTGAGTAGATAAAGTATTTTGATTTGATTGTATTATTTATTCATCTATATCTTCATATGAATCTTTCACATTCTCTTTAACACCTATTTCAATCTCAAATTCATGATCTAGCTTGACTTTTATTGGTGCCTTTCCCTCTATGATATCCTATAAAATGACCTTTTTCCTATACCAAAACTTCATGAACTTATTCTAAACATTAATATTTATTTTTCCCAAAGTATCTAACCATGGTTATACAAGAACCATATCCACATCATCCATATCCAAAAATTAAAAATCTGAATGCAAAACATATTTTTCTATAATAAGTTTGAAATCTGTAAACACTCAAATATTCTTACCGTCTATTTGAACCTCCTTGATATTCTTTGATAGAACATGTAGATACTTGGCCACATTCATGTTGATGAAATTATAATTTCTAGTAGGGTTTATGGACATAATAAATTTCTTATTTTTAATGCATCTATGAAATTGAAAATTTGACTTAAATATTTTTAGAGCCAAATTATTTGAACCATTATCATCCAATTCTTCTTCTTCTTCTTATTCTTCACTTCCATGTTCTTTCTAATTTTCATTATTTTATTATATTGATTTTAATTATTTAGCATATTCATTCTCTTTTTAATTACCATAATTATTTTCTTCCTCTTCTTCATAATCTTTTTATTTTATATCCCATTGATCTAGGAAGACCTGCTCCATTTTTTCCTATAAAGAATAATTTTGTGTGAAGCTCAATTGATTAAACAAATGTTGTGTATTCCCAGATAAATAAAGAGACAATTATGTTTACAATTTATTTTTTTTAGTATTATTCTCCTTAAAAAGGATCCACCATTATCTAGCATTAATATCAACCTCCCCTAAAAAGATTTGCAACTTCATGATCCAAAAAAAAACAAAAAAACAAAAAAAACTAGCATTCATGAAACCCTAAAATGTTAATAAATCATTTTAAAAACATCAAAATAGTCTCGATTTTTGATTGTATCTTAGCCTTATTATATTGGAACTCTAGTAAAAATTTTGTGAAAAAATTCCACAAATTGTGGTCTATATAGTGAATATATTAAAAACACTAAACTTTAAATAACTCACTCCAAACATGTCAAAAAAATATGAAATTTTGTTTATAAGTTTCTTGTGTTATGATACATCATAAAGAAAAATTTTACCAAAAAATTTTGTATATTTTATAAGATATGATGAATTTATTACAAACCCTAAAATATGAATAACTCCCTCAAAAATGATTAAAAAGGCTCAATTTTTTTACTGAGGCTTCCTTGAAATATTATTCAATACAATAAAAAAATTTTACACATATTTATAACATATTGAAAGATATTGACAATTCCAAAAAACCAGGGTTTTGTTCCACACAAATTGCCCAAATCGAAGCTTTGATACCAATTGTTGTGATCCACAATTATAATATTTAAAAATAATGTAGAATATAATTTAGATCAACAAAAAAAAATAGATATTGGTGGGTCAAGATTCCCAACTACTCAATATATGTAAAAATAGAATACCCTTAAGGTAGGGCAACACCATACAATACTCCTTTAAGAAGGAATAACTGCATAATGTCTCTTCAAAAATATTTGCAACTTCATGATCCATAAAAAAAAATTAGGGTTCAAAAAACCCTAAAATGTCCATAACTCATTCAAAAATGATCAAAATAGTCCTAAATTTTGCATGTATCTTCACCTTATGATAATGGAACTCCAACAAAATGTTTGTAAAAACATTCCACAAATTTTAGTCTATATAGTGAATATATTAAAAACACTAAAATTTTAATAACTCACTCTAAAAATATAAAAAAATATGAAATTTTATATTATATTTATTGTATTATGATACAACATCGGTAAAAATTTCACCAAATTTTTTTGTATATTTCAGAAGATATGATGAAATGAGTACAACCCTAAAATATGAATAACTCCCTCAAAATTGATAAAAAAAGTCTTGATTTTTTATTGAGAATTCATTTAAATATTATTCATATCCAATAAAAAAAATTACACAAATTTTTAATTAATTGAAATATATTGACAATTCCTAAAAACTAAGGTTTCACTCCACACAAATTGCTCACATTGAAGCTCTGATACCAATTTTTATGATACACACTTATAATATTTAGAAATAATGTATAATATAATGTATATCAACATAAAAAAATAGATATTGGTGGGTCAAGATGACTAAATACTCAATATATGCATAAATATAATACCCTTAAGGTAGGGCAACACCATACAATAATCCTTTAGGAAGGAATAACTCCACAATGTCTCTTCAAGGGGACAACCTTCATTATCCTCTTACTATAGAAGAATCAATGATTATTTTATACCTTTACAATGATAATATTCTCCTTTACATATACCTCCATCTAACTAACAATGGATGGATAACCTATTAATCCCAATGCAGGTTGACCATTACCCAATACACTAATTCCATAAATTACTCCATTATCCTAATATATTAGACTATATAAGTAAGAGGGATGTGTGCCACATGTCAACATCTCCATCAACATATATACATTAATATATCATGTCCCTAGATGCATATCATTCTATGGGTCTCACATGATAATAAGTAAAATATGTTATACAATGAGGAAGCATTTTGGGGATGTGGGAAATAAAAGAAAGAAATATCAATTAGCCACCTTGCATCATGGAGATTGGGATCCTCATGGTTGAATTCAAAATCATATCCAAGGATTTGGTATTCCATACAATTATGTTTCTTATGACCATGATTTTTTATTCTTAAATGCAAAATATGATGCCCAAGTCATAGAAATGGCATAAATTATGGGGTTTAAAGATGATCATTTTTTTGATGTGGGTTTTATATACACTACAATAGAATGAGGTAACCTATAATATTTTAGGATCTCTATGGAGGTTAACTCCACTCCAAGACATGAGTTATAGGTATGTAGTATATATCAACTTGTTGATGGAATAGGGGCTGATGAGCTCAGAATATGGTTCATTATTGACATATTATTTCCCTCAATTCATCTCTTATAGGATATTATCTTATGCAAATCTTATATTGTTAGATAGTGATTACATGGAAAATAGATATTTATATTATTTATATTGAAACAAAGATTAAACATTTAATTTATCATTAATGTCTAATGCATAGCATGTTTTAGTAATTTTTTGTTGTAAAGAATGCTCAGGAAGAAGACGAAGGCAATGTATAGTGAACCTTCAATCTTGATCTTTATCTGACAGAACTATGAACTCCGTAGGCTTGCTACTACAGACTCTGCAAGCTTGCTACTATGGACTCCGTAGGCTTACTTCTATGGACTCTGCAAGCTTGTTTCTATGGAATCTATAGGCTTGTTTATAAGAACTCCATAGGCTTATTTCTACAGACTCTGCAAGCTCATTCTTCTTGACTTTGTAGGGTCAATTCTATGGATTCTCTAAGGATGAAGCTACAAATGGAGAAGCTGACAGCTAGATAGGATAAGAAAGAATCATTCCAGCTGGAATCAAATAAGAAAAATAACCACCTACTATTTTTTAGGATTTGTTTTTGATAAAGTTATATATATATATATATATAGATCTTAGGACTATTATAGGATAGGATATCTATTTCATCAGAATAATTGGATCTCTTGGAAATCCAATCTCTTATCTTTGGATGAATGGATTGACCAATGAATCTTATTTCTTTGCATCCTATTTTATTTGATTATATTAGGATAAAATGTAATATTTTCATATATATAATATATATTAGATATTAGATGATAGAGAGTAGATAATAGATGAAAAGATTTGTACAAGCATATTATAGGTTTTAGCTAGATTGTAATCATTTCAGTTTTATGAATTATCACTTCAATTTCCAGTATTGATTAATCTTTTTTTCTTGATTCCAAGAGGAGAAAGAGCCCACTCTCCTTAGAACTAGGAACTATGTATGATATTTATGTTATGTTTTATTAATTCATTGTTATAACTAATTAGAATCTTGTTAATGTTTACATTTATTCATAAAATCATCTAAACAAATTCATAGTTTTAAAGGCATTTTCTTATTCCAAAATTATTTCCTTATAAGAAAAAGTGTGCTTTATTTTACAGTAGATGTGTGAAGCAATTTTTCTTTTGTTAAATAGGAGTGTGAATTTACTTTCTATGCAAGCATAAATAGGAGTGTGATTTTTTACTTTCAAGCAAAAGAGTGGATTGATTTGATTTCTTTATTTTTAGCAAAAGAGTGAATCAAGTAGTTTAGGAAACATTTCTTTCTTTAATCAAAGTTATAAGAGGACAATAAAACACCCCCATAAGCAGCCTTCTAGATCTACCATCCTATACCTTACTATAGACAGCTTTGGACACCAGTCTTGGTTGATAAGACATCAATTGAATATTCATTAAATGAGGAGTTAAATGATACATTTTTAGCACCATTTCTGGGGAACATAAGGTGTTAGGAAGGTAATAATTATTGGTCTAGAGTAGAAAAATAGAAAATATTGTAAAAACCCATAAAATCCCATAAATATTCAATAAATTGATGTACCATCCTAGAGATTCTAAAGGATGATTCATCCTAAAGTTTCCATCAAGAATACAAGTTAACACTCCTTTAACATCTCTAAGTAGTGAACCAAAAGTTACAAGTGAAACCTATCTGTAAGAATCTTCTAAAACTTGGATAGAAACCAGGTCGTTGCCACAAGCAAGTCCCATAGGACAAATTCCTTAAGATCAAAATCTTATAAGAAGACACTATTTAGAAATTGTCAATGATTTAGAAGAAGCATTTCAAAAATATATAACTAAAGAAAATTTTGAGAATTTTGAACAACCCATAATTAATACCACAAATATTTAGTGGGAAGATCATCTTGGCTTTGAAATATCATCAGAAGAAGAAATGGCTCTCTAACAAAATCAACAATTTTCACAACTAGGAAGAACTTTTTCCTTTCCTATTATTTCTGATCCTAATGATCAAACCCCCATGAAAAATATTTTACTAACTAATCTACCAAATTTCTAAGGAAGATCTATAGAAGATCCTAATCAATTCCTATCTGATTTTAAGGTGCTATGTCAAACTTATGATTACATAATAAATACTCAAAAATTAAAACTATTTCCCTCTACACTTAAAGATGTAGCTATGAGATGGTTCATGGGTTTACTTGGAGATTCTATTAGAACATGGGATGACATGGAAACAAAATTATTGAACAAATACCAAGATTACTACCGAGTGTGAGAAAGAAAAGAAGATTTATTCAAAATCAAACAAAATGAGGATAAATATTTAGAGAATTATTTGGATAGATTCATGTTCACTCATAAAATAAGCAATTATCCATTCACTAAATAAGTTTAAAAATTGGTTTTCTTGAAAGGGTTAGATGAAGATACTAGAGATGCCTTAAATTTGATGGGAGGTAGAGATATAAATAAGTTGGCTTTCGATCAGATTTTTGAGCTTTGTACCAACTGCTCTTGAATGAAACTTGGAATTAGGAAAGGAAGGATTGGGAAATCTAATAAAGTGGGTAAGTTAATGGAAGAATTTGATAATGTAAAGGTAGATATCCTAGTTACACTAAACAGTACTTTGGATGGCCTTTAAGCTAAGGTAAATGCAATAGAACCCTTGGTAATATATTATCCTAAGTGCAGATAGAAACATGCCCTTAGAGACTACCCCTTAGATAGAACTAATGTTTCATCATGTGGGATCTATGATGCAATAGATCATGATACCAAACATTGCACCCTTCTACCTATTTTAAAGAATCAAATGAAAACACAAGTCCAGTCCACTGAAGAAGTAAATTATATCCAAAGACAAAACTTTGCTCCACAAAACTAGGATCAAGGATAGTTTAATGTAATAAACCTAGTTAATCCATGGATTTCACCATGGAATGTTTCAATTCCTTCAACTTTTAGAATCAATCCCCAATTCCATCAATCAAAAATCCATGGGCAGGATAAGATTGGATGCCAACACCCCCATGGATGATACCACAACCACATCAACAATGGGTACCACAGCAACAATAGATGCCACAGCCATATCAACAATAGAATTAGCCATGGAATCCATAACCATAATTCACCTAACTAAGAAGACCACTTCAACAACAAACTATTATGCCACCCCCAGTTATTCAACAACAAGGACGAATAAATCAACTCTCAATGCTTGCATAACCAATAACAAATCTAAAAAATAAATAACCAACACCTATTTATGTTAATGAATAGGAATAAAAAATCAATGTTGGAACTATTGAGTGTTTGGACATACACTTAAGATCAATAAAAACCATATAAAAACCTCTAGTTCTGATTTCTGAGATACTTGATGAAAAAGAAAAAAACAAACTCAGCTCAATTAAACATTAGAGAAGCCAAAATCAAAATGAACCCTGAAGCAAATAAAGAAAAAACTACTACCCCAGTAGTTATTTTTCCCAAAAGATTAAAAGAAATTGGTATTAAACCAGAATCAAACTGGGTCCATGAGTTGTAAAAGATCAATATTGAGGTACCCCTTCTATACGATATTAGGGACATACCTGAATTAAATAAGATCATCAAAAACCTTTGTATCAAGACACCTAGGAGGAAAGAAAAATATCCAAGAACCATTCATGTTGATGGAAAAGTTATTGATTTATTAGTAGGAAAACTATCAGTTCCAAAATATGTAGATTTAGGAAGCCCAGTGATCACAGTCACAATGAGAGGAAAATAAATTTCTAACATCTTGGTAGATTTGGGAGCATCAATTAATGTTATGACAACTGATACTCTCCATACATTATCTCTTATGAAAATGCAACTCATAACTACCATTTTTCAAATGGCAAACCAATCTATAACTAAACTAGAAGGGATTATATAAAATGTTGAAGTACTAATAGAGTCTTAGAAGTATCTAGTAGATTTCATGGTCTTGCAACCCAAAACAAAGAATCTAGGATATCCCATAATTCTAGGTAGACCATGGTTGGCTATTATAGCAGCATTAATTGATTGTAGATTAGGAGACATGACTATTTATGATGGGTTAAAATTCAAATGCATCTCTTTGTATCCTCCTATAAAACTATCAACAAATTGCATACAATAACTTTGGGTGGATGAATTAGATAACACATTAAACAACATTTCCTCATTAGCTATGATCATAGTTAAAAAACACTTGGAAGAATTGAATGGAGACATATACCCATAATCTATGGACTCTGCCAGTCCAAAATCTACAGACTCTGCTAGTTAAAAAGCTACGAACTCTACTAATCTAAAAGTTATGGACTTGGCCAGTCTAGAAATTATGAACTTCCTTAGTTTAGAATTCTTAAGTTAGATAGAATATTTTAAAATCCTTGACTTCTAATTTTTCTATTTTTTCTTCATCATATGATCATGGATTAATTTAGGAAAGTGTATGGAAATTGGTAGAATAATAACAAACTCAATTTTTAGATGCATTCCATTATTCTTTAGCAAGACTGATTCCTCTTAGAAAAGAGTTTGTTAATAATGTAACCATGTTCCATAATCTACTTACTTATCCATGTCTTTTGAACACATTGATTAATAAATTCAAGCAAATAAAATCTAACTACCTAAGCACAAAACCAATCATGGTATTACCTAGAAAGATTTTGAACATCAATAGTTGGTTAACAAATGAAGAGGAAGATTAACTCTTTAAATTACTGGAAAGACATACCAAGGCTTTTACTTGGGATTATATCGACATAAAGGGAATTCACCCCAGTATATGCACTCATCATATTTACATAAAAAACATCAATCTATTTAGACAACCACAAAGAATAATAAACCCAACATTAAAGGAGATAGTCAAAACAGAGATCCAAAAGTTGCTAGAAGTTGGGTTTATTTACCCCATCTCAAACAACCAGTGGGTTTCACCTCTGGTAATTATTCCCAATAAAAATGGAAAATTAAGGGTATGTGTAGATTATAGAGAACTAAACAAAGCAACACTAAGAGATTACTTTTCTTTACCTTTCATTAATCAAGTTCTTGACAACTTGGTAGGAAAAAAATATTTTTCTTTCCTGGATGGGTTTAGTGGGTATAACTAGATAATAGTAGCATCTAAAGATCAAGATAAAACCACCTTTACCTACCCTTGGGAAAATTTTGCTTACCGAATACTTCCATTTGGACTCTATAATGCTAGAGCAACCTTCCAAAGAGCAGTTCTAGAAATATTCTCTAACATTACAAATGATTGTGTTAAAGTATATATGGATGATTTCACCATTTATGGTAGAACTTATGAAGAGGCTCTTACCAATTTGAAAAGAATATTGATTAGATGTGAGGAACATCAATTATCTTTGAGCTATGATAAATGTTTATTGATGATGGATGAAAGAATAGTGATGGGACACCATATTTCTACAAAAGGCATTCAAGTAGATCCAAAGAAAGTTGAAATAATCTCCAACTTACCCATCCCACAAACATAAAATAAAATTAAGAGTTTTTTGGGACATGTTGGTTACTACAGATGCTTCATAGATAATTTTAGCCAAATAGCTACCCCTATATTTTCTTTGCTTACAAAATATAGTACATTCAAATGGAGTGATAGTTGTCAGTAGGCCTTTGAGACCATCAAAGCTAAACTTTTTATTACTCTAGTATTGAGAGGACCAGATTAGTAAACCATTCCATATATACATAGATGCTTCCAATACATCACTAGGAATATTCCTTGGACAAAAGGATGAAGATGATAACATGCATGCTATATATTAAATTAGTAAAAATATGACACCTGATAAAAGAAATTATACCATAATTGAGAGGGAATTTCTATTTGTAGTCTATGTAATTAACAAATTTAGACACTACATAATAGGGTACGAAGTATTTATCTATATAGACCATTCAACTATTAGATATCTTACTAGCAAACCAATTGTGGGAGGTAAGATTATTACATTTTTGTTGCTCTTATAAGAATTTGATGCTATTATTATAGATAAAATAGGAAAGTCTAATGTAGTTGCTAATTTTTTGTCAAGAATGAACAATATAGGTGAAGAAGAACTGGTGGAAGATGACTCTCTAGACAAACAATTATTTTCTACTTCATCAAAATCTCTGTGGTTTGCTGATATAGCCAATTACCTCACCACAGGGAAGTTTCTTCTACAATTTTCACAAAAATAAAAGAAATGCTTAATCAAAGATAGTTTTTATTTTAAATGGATTAATGGAATGTTATTTAAACTTGGACCTAACCATGTGTTTCGCAAGTGTGTGACAAATGGTGAAGCTTATAATATCATCAAAGCTTGTCATGATGAATTAAGAGGAGTTCATTACTCAGCTCAAAGAACCATACATAAAATCCTAAGAGTAGGATACTATTGGCCTCACCTTCATCAACAAGTAAAAAGATATGTCAGACACTATAATGCTTATCATAGAATTGGACAACCTACTCTTTCAATAGAGATGTCTCTGCACCCTCATCCTCAATTAGTTTTAGAACCATTTGAGAAATGGGTAATTGATTTTATAGGTCCTATAGATCCTCCTTCTAGAGGAAAAGAATATCTCCTAATATGTACAGACTATGTGACCAAGTGGACAAAAGTGGAAGTATTAACTCATGCAAGAGAAGAGATGGTAGCTGATTTCTTATATTTCAAAATCATGCAAAGATTTGGTGCTCCAAGAGAGATAAGTCTTAGATCAAGGACCAAAATTCATGTCAAACATGATAAATCACTTCATGCAAGTATATCAAACTCAACACAAAAAAATATCTCCATACCACCCATAGGCTAATGGGTAAGTTGAAGTCACCAATAGAGAACTAGAAACCATTTTAACCAAGGTTGTTAATTCTAGTAGAAAGGATTAGAAAGATAAGGTACCAGAAGCAATTTGGGCCTATAACACTACTTAGAAAATAACAACTAAATTTTCACATTATAAATTAGTTTATGGTAAGAAGCCTTTATTCTCTATTAAATTTGAATTACAAACTTTTAAAACAACTATAGAAATAGGAATTGAATTAGAAGAAATATAGAAAGAAATACTCTTATAATTTAATCAACGTGATGAAATGAGAATGGAAGCACTACAAAGAACTAAATTGGTACAACATCAAATAAAAGTTTGGCATGATTCAAAAATCAAGCAATGGAAGTTTCAGAAAGGAGATTGGGTACTATTGTTTGATTCCAAATTTTAATAGTTTAAAGGAAAACTAAAAATGAGGTAGTTGGGACCTTATCAGATTAAGGAGGTCTATAAAAATAGTTCTGTTAAGCTAATACCTATTGATGACAATAGAAGAGCTCTGTTAGTCAATGTACATAGATTGAAGCTTTATTAGAAACCTCTTAATAAAGAAGAATTTATTCAAAAGGTAAAAGATCAAGTAGATGTTCTAGAGAGCTCTGCTTCTTCTAGAGAACATACTCCTTGATAATCCTATAGTAAAAAAATAAAAATAAAATAAAATAAATATCAATAGTGAAAATCCTTCCAGGGACACTATTGACAATGCATGCCCAAAAAATTAGCTTACTCACTGGTTATGCATTGCAAAAAGGGCTTTGGCTAGAAAACTAGCAATGGCTAGCCAAAGGGCAAAAAAACAAAATTTATAAGAAAAATAGAGAATCTCATCATGTCACTATGATTGGTCATGTTGACTAATCCATGCAAACTTATTTGCATAGGACAAATGGTGAGCAAAGGATAAGTCTAAGGCCAAGTTAAGTAATACATATATTTTGTTTATCTATGTTTAGTTAACTAACTATCTTCAATTTAATTAAAACTTATTCTATGAAGATGACCCAAATTTGAATTTTCTAAAATAGAATGACATAACACATGCCATAATGAACAAGCATGCAATTGAGATACCAAAGATGTATGGATAAGTGTGCAATTTTGATATAATCAATTGATTAATAAATCATAATAATGATGGGATGTCATAAAAGAGGTTTTAAATGAATTAATGAATCATTATCACCATCAAAGTGACACATCATCATTTCACCCAATTTTTAATAATGGATAAAATAACTAGAACACTCTGTAGAAACATGTGACACTTAACTATATCAAGTCATCATATCAAACTATGAACTCATGTAGTTGTAGCATTTCATATGAATCATTTTATTTTTACAGACTTCAACAAAATCTGGTCTACAAATCCTCAGTGACTGTTGCCTACCGATTTCAACAAAAGACTGGTCTAAATCCTAATCAGAGTTAAAATAATAGAGTTGTCTATAAATCCACATATAAATGGGATAGAAGATGATATTAGAGTCAAAGAATACAATAAAGTTTCATAAAGACAAAGCTTTAGTGGTAGTGGTTAGAGCTAATGGCTGGCTACCTTTCATTGAAAAGCTCTAGGGTTTTGATGAAACAATAGTAAGTGAATTCATCACTAATATCACTCCTAAATTTTCAATTGTGAAAGGCATTAATATTCCTATCAAAACTCAAATTATAAGCCAAATTATACAAGTTCTAGAAGAGGGAATGAGAGCTACAGGCAAAATTCCATTTAGTGATTTAATTAGTCAGTGCAATGGTAATGAACAGATAGGGAATTTATGTATAGTAGATTCTAAGGGAAAATCAAAAGAGATTAGTAAAAATTCACTTCATGAACTCTAGAAATTTTTAGCCAAGTGGGTACTCAAGTATATCATTTGTGAGGGGAAACACAATATTTTAGGGGGAGATGCCATGAAAATGTTAATACACCTTAAGCATGGTAGAAAAAACCTTTAGTACAAAATTAACCTTCCATCCTTCTTATATGGTGCTCTGTAAATTATGTCTACAACCCCTAATGCTTCTCTTAGGCATCATGGCCTTATTCATCTCATTATTCAACATCACTTCCTTCCGCAAGGATAAGAGGTCTGGGAGGAATTTTAGAGTAGTATAGCACACCAAATTCCAAATCTGCCTACATAAGAAACCTCGAATTCACCACAAGAACATTCATCTCCACTTGCCACATCAGTTAAGAAAATAACACCAAGGAATAAATCACAGACTGTAGTCCCAACAAAAATCCCTTCTTCGTCTTCAAGAAGAATCATAAGGTCTCAAAACCCTAAAGTTTCAAGGTCCCCACAAGAACCTCATAAATATGTAGTGTAACTAATTCCCTTGTCAAGAAGAATAAAATTGAGATGAAAGGTTGCTATAGAACTTGAGAAGAATGAGGGTTTGATGGTTTTGAAGGAAAGCCAACCAAGTGTAGCTTAGAGAGTGACTAAAAGAAGGAGAAAGATTATTTTAATAGATAAAGATGAACAAGAAGCAATAGATATTTTAGATAGTCTTAAAATAGTATCACATTCTCCCATACATCAAAATATCCCTGCACCTATAGATGTTTAATAAATTTCTTTTGAAAGGAACTCTCCAATCATAATGGAGGAACCAATTCCAAAGAAAGAGCCACACATGATAGAGGATTCAAGTATGGTAGAACAACCACCTGCTTAAGTTAAAACTACAATAGATAAAGGGAAAACTATATGTACCAATGAGAAAGGTGAATCATCTAATCTAAATTATCATGTTATGCAATTAACTTTATATCTTTCTCGATCTCAAGTTCTTGAACAACAAAAAATAGCTGACATTGCTGACTTGATCAGTCAATTGAAGAATAAGTATTATCTCAACTCATTATTGGTGTAAAAATTAGACATAACATCTGCTAATCATGCAACAACAGTTCATAGATTATAGGAAAAAATAAAGGAACATGAAAGTGAACAAATAGATCTTTGGATATATATAGAAAATCTAAAGGAGGAAAATAAGAGATTGCAGAGTTTGGTAAACTCTTTTAAAGCACCTAATGTTGCACCTTCTCCTCCTAAGGTATTTGTTGATCATAATTGTCAAATAAGTGATCTAGGTATTTCTCCCTTGTAAATACTACATCAAATTGAAGAAGAATATTCCATACTTAAATAGAAAAATAAAGATGAAAATTCTTTAAACAAACTCTTGGAAAATGAAAATAAAGAATAGAAGCTAAAGTCCAAGATTTAGAAAAAATTTTGCAATATGGATGCAAATTAGAGGAATCTCTTTTCACATGTAGGAATAATTCTCCTACATAAAATTTGTTTTTATTTGAACAATTTTATAGAAGGTAGCTTCTAAGTATCTCTTGTCATCTTCTTTACAAAATTTGACAGCCAACAATATTTTTGGAAATTTTCTATAGTGCTAAACCTGATCAACATGATTTACTTTGTGAGTATTATTTGCATGATTTGATTCTAGGAGACCATGAGCACAATAAAGTTTTGATAAACCTTCATGTAGGATAAGTTTAATTGAGGGAATTACATTCTACATTCAAAAATCAAATAGCATGGAAAAACATATTTGAGGACTATATAAATCATGCTAAGACTACAGGATTCTATGTCAGACCAGCCTTTCCTATTCCTAGATTGATCAAATAGAAATTTAACTATGCTTTGTTAAGAGATGAGGTTAAAATGGATTTTTTATAGGCTTTATATGATTGTGTTATTTTTTTAAAATTATTTTCAAGATAGATTTTTGATTCAGTGGTGATTACAAGTGTAAATAGATGGAACCAACTTTTAGTGCCTCTTAAAAGATGAGAGGTCATGTCCCCAAATAACTTAAGATGGAGTATGAGGAGAGCATCCTCAATTTTGTAAATATTAATAGAGGGAATAAACTCTACAGGAGAGTAGAAATAGATTGGCATGAGATATAGACCCCCTTTGTTAATCATACCTATTTCAGGATGGCAAAGCTGGGCTCCATAATTAGAGGAGTAATTAAATATATGGAAACAAATGATTCAAGTACATCAAGGATTTATAAGCAATTTAGATAAGAATATAATAGATAAGTTTGATGAATATGATTTGAGTCAGAGTGTGGAAAGCAGATGCCAAAGCTATGAATGCCAATAAATGTTTGTAATGGGACTTGTAAAAGGTAAAGCTTGGGGGAGATGATGAGCTCAGAATATGTCTCATTATTGACATGTAATTTACCTCAATTCATCTCTTGAAGGATATTATCTTATGAAAATCTTAGATTATTAGATAACTATTACATGGAAAATAGATATTTGTCTTATTTATATTGAACCAAAGATTAAACCTTTACTTTGTCATTAATGTCTAATACATAGCATGTTTTAGTAATTTTTGTTGTGAAAAATTCTCAAGAAGAAGATACAGTTGATGTATAGTGAACATTAAATTTTTATCTCCATCTAAAAAAACTATGGACTCCATAGGATTGCTACCATGGACTCTACAGGATTGCTACTACAGACTCTGTAAGCTTACTTCTACAAACTCTGTAGGCTTTTTCCTATAGACTCTATAGGCTTGTTTCTACATACTCCATAGGCTCATTCCTCCTAAATTTATAGGGTCAATTCCATGGATTCTGTAAGGATGAAGCTATAAATAGGGAAGCTGGTGGCTAGATAGGATATGAGAGAATCATTCCAGCTAGAATCAAATAAGGAAAATAACCACATATTGTTTTGTAGGATTTGTTTTTGATAAAGTTTTATATATATTTGGATCTTAGGACTATTATAGGATAGGATATCTATTTCATCATAATAATTAGATCTCTTAGAAATTTAATCTCATATCTTTGGATGAATGGATCGACCAAGGAATCTTATTTCTTTGCATCCTATTTTGAGTTGATTATATTAGTATAAAAAGTAAGATTTTCATATATATAATATATATTAGATATCAAATGATAGAGAGCAGATAATAGAGAAAAAGATTTGTAAAATCATATTACAAGTTTTAGCCAGATTATAATTATTTTAGTTTTATGAATTATCACTTCAGTTTTCCAATATTGATTAATCTTTGTTCCTGAGTCTGAGAGGAGCAAGGGCCCACTCTCCTTGGAACCAGGAACTATGTACGGTATTTATGTTATGTTTTATTAATTCTTTGTTATAACTAATTAGAATCTTATTAATGTTTACATTTTTTCATAAAAGCATCAAAACAAATTCATAGTTTTAAAGGCATTTTCTTATTCCAAAATCATTTCCTTTCTAAGCAAAAGTGTGTTTTCTTTTATAGTAGATGCATGAAGAAAATTTCCTTTTGTTAAATAGGAGTGTGAATTTACTTTCCATGTAAGCATAAATAAGAGTTTTATTTTTAATTTCAAGAAAAAGAGTGGATTTATTTGATTTCTTTCTTTTTAAGAAACGAGTGAATCAAGTAGTTTAGGACACATTTTTTTCTTTAGTCAAAGTTAGAATAGGAAAATCAAACACCCCCATAAGCAACATTCTAGATATACCATCCTATACCTTACTAAAGACAGCTTTGGACACCAACCATGGTTGATAAGACATCAATTGGATATTGATTAAATGAGGATTTAAATGATACTCGTCAGGGGTAGGACATGTAGTTTGTTGAAAAGGTATTTTGGATAGAGGTGTGGCCTTCTAACATAGTGAATTTCTATGTGAGTTTGATGGGTGGATGGTTTTTAATCTAAAGTGGGTAGGTCTTAATAACAAAATCAAAAAGAGGGTAAGGTAGGGTAGAGAAGAAGGCTCCATGGTTCATGTAAATTACTTCTCTGGTTGGTTTTTAAATAGACCTATGCTTTCATAGACCTATGTTTATTGCTAATAGTAATAGCACAAATGCAGTCAGAAATGATTAACAGGTCTAAAGAAATAGAGATGTAGGAAGTTCACACACCTTAGATAAAAGTTTTTATTTTTAGGGTATCTATTTCACACCTTTAATCAAGATATTATGGCTCAGACAAGTGAATTATTTGGGGTATTTGTTACACACACACAAAAGAAAAAAACTACACCAAAGAAAGCATAAATACATATTAAAAAATATAATTCAATTTATTTGACTAATTTAATTAATATTTATTCTAATATTTTAATATCTATTACACATCTCATATCAGTATATCAATCAATAAATCAAGAATCTACTCACATCTATAGCACACTAAAGATTATTAAATCATACAACCATGGAAATAATAATCAATTGCATGGAATTGGAAAGAAAATACTCAAGACACTTTAATAATGATCAAAAAATTTCACTACTCTATATTCCAAAATATTCCAACTTATAAAATTGAGTGAGGTTACAATTATATATATAGACATGGGGAAGGGGTTACCTCATCCTCCAAGTTCATGCAAGTGGTTACAAGTGTTAGTTAGAACATGTAGTTCTAATTAAATTCTAGAAACTATCTATGTGATAAAAATAAATAATTTTAACTTTTCAAAATCATGAAATGTGTGCACACACATAAAATACAAAGTCAATTATTTACAATTATCCACTCAAAAATCTAAGTATGCTAGTCATTAAAAAATTATACATGCATAAGATTCAACCTATCAAGGCTTACTTATTTGAAGTGTTGCATGTACTTTAGTTGGAGTAGAAGTTGACATGACCACTAAAGCTAGATTTGCACTGCTGGAAGCCTGCTTCATTTTCACCTTATTATCTTCATAGAATTTATGGGCTACTCCATGTTACTTTCATATGATGTCCAAATTTAACAATGAAGCCTGATGAATTCTCTTCATCTGTCGAAGGAGCTTGGCAAGCTTGTCTTTAGTTATTTGGAATTTATTCTTAAATATCTCAACTTTAGTGACCTTATTTCAAGTCTTGATTAATTTTTATTCAATTTCCTCCATTTAAAAACCTTTCAAGATCTATTTAAATTCATTAGCCACTTCTTAGATAAGCTTATCAAAATTGAGCCTATTAATCAACTTACTAGTGGAGTCTTTTACCTTTGATAACTTTAGCTCATGAAAAATTTAGAGGATATAAGCCTCATGTGCATGATATTTAGGGACTAAAGACCCAACATTATATAAACAATATTTTTCCTCCTCCTGACTAACTACTAGATTCAATACATTGGGTGCCTCTAGTGTAGTCATTAGGTTGAGATGAGTGTAGAGAGTTGCCTATGTAGACCATTAACATCTTCATCTTGGCACTATCATCTCTTAGGGAGTTGTAAAATTGATTCATCTAGCTCACATGAGGGGCCATTGCAAACCTCATAAATTCCATAACTTTTAGGGAGTTATAACACCTTAAAGCTACTTCTTGGACTTCAGCTTTAATGCTATCCAAAATGTGCACTATCTTGGATTTTTATTTAAGTTGCTCCACCTCTTTATCTAATACATGAAATTATACTTATAGCTCCTACTGATCTAGCTCTATGCCCTCATGGATTGAAATTATAACATCCTTGTGTACTTGAGCAAGGTTTACTAGATTTTATTTATATAAGGACTACCGTGGCTACTTGTTCTACCTTTTAGTAAGGGAGCACACCTCTTGATTTTCCTTGAGGATGATTTGGGTTCCCTTGTCATCTTCCAATTTTATTTTCTTCACTCTTTGGATGATACCTATTGGAAGATCAAATAGGGTGGAAATAGATGGGAGATTTATAATCTTAAAATTTGGTAATTAAGAAACTTTACTCCTCAAATCTACTACCTAGGGAGGAATATCAAGTTATGATGAATCATAGGTTTTGGTAACAACCTCTTCTTCTACCTCCTCTTGGGATTTATATTATTTCTAAGTATCTTTATTGAGGACATCTAAAAGGGAAGGCCATATGATTTTGGACCAATCCACTATAAACTAAGGAAGTGGATGAATCATGACTAGTTGGGGCTTATCCTTCCTTCCCTTAGTAGTGGTTATCATAGTGGTTTCCTCGGTATAAGTGGTAGTTGGAAGTGGAAGGGTGATTTGGGTGGATTTAGTGTGGAGTTTGGAGGTGGCCAAAGCTATCTACACCCTCTTGGACACCTTATTTTTCTCGAGGTCTATAACTATGTAGGTGTTAGTAAGATTAGAAGGTATTAGTTTGGTAAATGATATGGATGTGGAGATGAAAGGAGAAATAATAGTCATGGAGGTGGAATAAATGGATTTGGGGACTTTCACAGAGGTAGCCTTCCCAAAAATGTATATATAAGATAAAGAAAAACTAGCAAAAGAATGGGTACCTTGAAGAGACCTCTATAGGCTCTTCTTAGAGGCTCATAGCCTTCATTATTTTTAGCTTAACTTCCTCATCTTAATCATCGTCATTGTCCTTAATAATCAACACATCTCCCTTGGCTAGTTCTAAACATGGAGGCTCAGTGGATAAGCCTTGTGATGCCTCTAGTGTGGTATTGTCCGTAGGAGTTCTAGGCTTCCTCTTGTAAACTAGGAGGGTCCATGCCTAAGTGGGGGAGTCTAGTGGTGATGATGTTATTACTCCTAGATTTGATACCCTAATAGATGTAATAATGTGTATTTAGGTAGTAGAAATTGGAATTTTTTTATAACTTATAGTAGGTTCCTCTTGTATTCTCTCTTCCTCATCAAAATCAAGGCTAATGAGGTCTTCCACTTATCCTCTTATTTTTGAACTGGGCTTGATAGCTCAAGTTCCTGATTCAATAATTTCAATTTTAAATTTAGAGGTAGTATTTAGGAGGAGGAGGTGGATTGGTCCTTAGATTTCTCCTTGGACTATCCTCTCCAAAAGTTTGAATGTTTCCATCCCTTGAAGAGCACCTTCTTGATATCTAACTCCTTGGTGGAGATAGAAGGATCATCTTAAATCATCCTTAGATAGTCCTCCTACAACCCAATAATTTGTACTTGCTCCAGCACTTCTTAATGACTTAGCATTCAAAATTATGAAATCATAGTCATAGGGCTTTTGACTATATGGAATGTTGAACCCATGAATGTGTATCTGGATCAACCCATGTGGATCCCAGTCTCTATGTGGAAGTGTGGGGAAAGGATAGTTCCTATGTTTACCACTTGCATCATTGAGATGATTTCTCATTGTATATGTCATCCTTCTAATGGTGATGAGGTGACCAAAAATATAAGACTTAATTTTTCCTCGACAAATCTTCCTCAATGCTCTTCCACAACTGGAAGTAAATATCCTATTTATCCAACTTATTTGGAACAAACCTTGGAAAACACAGTGGCCCAACCTTTTTTCCCCATACCATGATGATAGTAAAATTGGGATAGAGGAAGTAATACCCCTTCCCATCTAAGTTATTCACAATGTTATGTGCAATCTAAGTCATGGACAAGCCATGCATATCTTTCCAAATTTGAGGATAGACATCCTTGGAGATTGTTATCATGTGTTTGGTATAGAAATAGATGTGCATGAACTAGTAGTGATCATAAATTCTATTCCTTTTGTAATCAGTGGTTGAGCCCACAATATACTGAGGTCTTTGTAACATGTCCCCATGATCATAACTAATAGATATGACATCATGAATAAATATCCAGTGGGTGTAGGACACATATATTTGTAGATAATTTACTCTCTTAGCTATAGGCTTATGATCTTATTGAGGGTGTAAGTAGCATCATGTACAACAACAATACCCAATATAAATTGATAAAGTGAATGTTAGGCATACCATATAATATATTGAGTGCAATGCCTATACAAATCCACATCTTAAATCTATCAATTGGGATGCCCCCCTTCAAATTCTTCCCTTTCCATGTGATATTTTGGTCTAAGAGGAGCCATGAAGATAACACCTTCTCCATCGAGGTCTCTGCATTGAATTACACCAACATGTGCTTGTAAAAGTAGATATTGTGGATGATCAACAATAAATATCTTTGAAAATGTGTTCCTAAGATGCAAATGACCATTGTGTTATTCCTAGAGTGATGTAGGAATACATCCTATGATACCTTACCGAAGAAGAATAAATCTCTCAAGAGATCGATACAAGGCATCACTTCTAGATTTAGTTCAGTAAAGTGTATTCTTTGGTGTTTAAATGCTAATAATTCCTTTATAAATAATTTATTTTCCAATGTCATATCATCTTCAAGTGAAAAAAAGTCCACTAAAACAATAAAAACCCATGGCATTGAATAATTCTTCTATTTATCTCTGAACACCATGGTGTCAAAGACTATATCAATGAATTATGTAGAATCATTGATCTAGTATGGATATGGTGGATTGGTACCTAAAAATGTTATAGATGTGGGTACCATTGATGTATGTTTTTTAATTCTCTTATGTGTTATGCATTATGTGCTATGTATGTCCATATGCTGGTGTAAATAAAAAACTCTAGCTTGATTGATGTTTGTTGTATAATCTCAAAGTATGAACTAGGGCTCTTCATCGCTACAAGATAGAAAAAAACTTTTGAATAAAATTTATCTCAAATTTAAATGATGGATTTCAATGATATAGTATGGTCTATATCGAATCCTACATTGAATACCAATTCATGTGACATAAATGTGTAACATTCACTTTGTCTTTCATTTCATGTATAATTCAAATTTGTTAGCTTAGGTTGGTGGGGGTATTTAAAATATTAATAGGAAATATTTTTGCTTTTATATTGGCTAAGTATGATGAGACTTAGTAGTATTCCTAGTAATAAAGTGCTTTAGGGTGCACATTAATTTTTTTTTTGGGTCAACGCCTATGGACTAATTTTCTTGGGAGATTTGCTTCAGACAAAATGTCCACAACAATTTATTTGAATGATTCATATAAGTAAAAGTCCCAAATAAATTATCCTAAAGGGCTATTTCAAAGGTCTATGGGGCACTTTCAATTCCCCCAAAGGATACTTTTGATCTGAAGGGTCTACTTCATAGAGAATTTTATCCATGACACAATTCTCGAAGGGTCTACTTCACAAATGTTGAATGGAACTTTTGGTTTCTAGAAAGGTAATTTCATACAACTAATGGGTTATTTCCAAATTCCTAAATGGTAGGTTACACAAAGTCTGAAGGGCATGTGGTTTGGGTTTGAAGGGTCTATATTCTTTTTGAAAAATGTCTGAATGAATTAGTTAAGGGAAAAAAGGTCTAGGAGGAAAGTCTTGAAGGGTATGTCTAAGAAGGTAAAAGGAATATGGACACTTTAAAAGGTATGAAAGGTCCTTTTCGTAATATCGGAAGGGTATGTGGCAACTTCAAAAAGGGTCAAAGGCTTTGGGATAATAGTCCTGAAGGGTATGTCCATGGAAAAAAGGGGTCCAAAACACAAAGGCCAAAGGGCACATTTTGTGTGGTAAAGGAGTCAAAAGAAATATCCAAAGGATAAGTCCCATAGGGTAATAATTTTGGAACAAAAGTTTTGAAGGGTCTATCACACAAAACCTAAAGGGTATGTGCCCCAAAAGAAGTGGTCAAAAAAGGGGTTAAGTGGTCAATTTAGGAAAGGTCAAAGGGCTAGTTGAGAAGGATAAAAGACACTTTCATAAAGGCCATAGGTCTAGTTCAAAAGGTCCCAAAGGGTGTATGGATACTTTGAAGGGTATACTTTAAGGCAAAATCTTGCCCAAAGGGTCTACTTCATAAAGGATGAAGGGCACTTTTGAAATTCCTGAAAGGTATTTTCATATGGATAAGGGTCATTTCAAAAGTTTTGAAGTGTAGGTGGGATATGGTTAAAGGGATAATCCATCAAGGAATTTTTTTGAGG
This sequence comes from Torreya grandis, assembly GCA_037957365.1. Lineage (NCBI taxonomy): Eukaryota > Viridiplantae > Streptophyta > Pinopsida > Cupressales > Taxaceae > Torreya > Torreya grandis. The sequence continues at coordinate 499,821 of JARHVA010000655.1, read as the reverse complement.
GAAATTTTTTATGGTCCAACATTATGTAAGGTAAAGAGTCCATAGGCTAAATTCCTTCAAGAGAATTGTTTCAGACATAATGTCTACAATAATTTCTCCAGAAAAATAAGGCTTCATGAGTAATATTCCTAAAATAAAATAGGGCCAAGAATAATTGAAATATAACATTCAAAAATATAACTTGCACAAGGGCTAAAAGAATTCGCCCGAAGAATATAAACCCAAAGAATTCATCTCTGTAATACATAACTTAGTCTCATAAAACACAATGCCAATATCATCCTACTAAAAAGTGAAATTCCTTTGATTTTATATATTTTGCATAAACATATGAAAAGGACTCCATGTTAAGATCATATTTCAAAAAAAGTGGGTCCCCATTTCCTTCTAGAGAAGAAGGGGATGTTGCGTACAACAAATGGTGACTTACAAGGGGAATACTCTTGAGTATTCAAAAACCCAAAACTCTAGTCTCATAACCTTAAATCAATATTGAATTATGTCATATAAAAATACTTAAATAAAAAACATGAAAGGGATTCTAAGGTTAATTCACACAACATACTTACCTCCTAATTCCTTGGATCTATGCGTGTTAAACATGTAGTTTATTTAGCCCTTACTATGATGAGTTTTTTAGAAGATTTTGATGAAGTTGTAGGTTTTATTCTAGTATCTATTAAAGCTCATTAAATCAAAGGAAGCTCAAGAATTTATTTGCTACTAGCCAAGAGTCCATATCCTTAGTAGAGATACCTTAGGTTCCTTATCCATTCTTTCCATTGTCTTATTATAAGCATGATGTGTGGTACATTGACCTTATTTCATCATGTGAGCTCTTTTAATTTTATTTAAATTTTATTTTTCTCTTTTCAACTCATTGGTTCTTTTTTTTTTGGGTAAGTTTATATTAGTTGGAAAGAGAAGAGAGGAAACCCCAATGAGCTGGTATGATTATAAAATAAATCGTTACTAGAATGCCCTTGTCAACTAGATCTACACCCAAAATTATCACTTCCAACAAGTATTTAACATGATGAGGTCATTTGATCCAATAAAATAAGAAAAATTTCTAAATTTGTATGAAGTACTCTAAGAAGAACTTTCATATGCCTAGTAAAAATATTCAATTGTGACATAATTCAAAATAATCCTATAATCACTTCCTTTCATCCTAAAGTCTCAAAACACAAAAATGCACCTAATCTATAAACTAGTCCCTAATGTGTCAAGATAATTTTTTTCCTTTTTAACAAGTCTTAAACTTAGTTGTTTTGTATTTTAGCTTGGAAATAACTAGAGAAAACAAAACCTTGAATGACAAAGAACAAAATAAATAAAACTAATCTATAAAGTAGGAAATTACTCTAGAAAGCACATAAATCTAATATAAGAAAAGCAAATACTTGAAATCAAGAGTAATTAAACTAGAAATTAGGGAACTAAACTAGAAAGAATGAAAATCTAATCTAGTCCTACATCTAACTTATGTAAATTTTCTCAATCAGTAATGTTCATAGATGGAATAGCTCTAAAGTTTTGCTTCAAAAACTATCCATTAACTAGATATGTAAGCTTGTTGCCTTGGAGTTCTTTTAGATGAAAATAATTATTGCCCATGCTATTTGAAATTGATAGGGTCCAGTCCATAATGGGGGAAAACTTATCATGTTGTCCTTTCTTTTCATGGGCTTTATCCCATAGTACCACCAAATCCAAAATTCTAAATGCTTTGACTGTCACTTTTTTTATTTATCAAACCACCTTTTGAATACATCCTAGTGTTTGTTAAATGTTTACAAGGATTCATTCCTTGAATCCTCCATTTCTATTATATCAAATAATATTAATTCCATGTAGTCTTGTATAAACTGATAGGTGGGAAATTTCAATGTGATGGATAAAATTGGTTTGTGCTCATATACCAATAGGTAGGATGAAGCTTTCAAGGCTTACTTATATCTTATTCAGTCTACCCATACATCATACTTTAATAGATTGTGCTAGTCCCTAGGCTTGTCCCCTGCTAATTTCTTGATTGCATCGATCAAATTCTTATTTGTTGACTTTGATAATCCATTTCCCTAAGGGTAATGGTTAGAATTTGCCCTGATTATAATATGATTTTCATGTGCCCATTCAATAAATTATACGAATATACATTTTGGTCCATTGTCACACACCAAAGAGATGGGCATGCCAAACCTAATTGTTATGCATTCTTCCAAAAATTGAATCACATCTTGTGCTCTACTATTTTGAATCACTTCTATCCATATAGTACAATAATCTATAACCATGAGCACAAATTTATGGCTTGTTAAGGAATTTGGGTTGATTACACCAATGAATTCTAAACTCAACTCTGTAAATAACCTTCCTTCAATAATTCGCTGTAGAGGCATTGTTGCGTGTACTTCTCTCTTGTCTAATACTTGAGATTCATTGCGATTCCTAATGTGTATATGTGCATAATTGAAACTTGTTGGCTAATAATAACCCAACCTCAAAATTTTATGGGCTATGGTATTCTTAGAAAAGTGAGCACTACCTTTCTTTTGATGCAAATTATCTATAATCTCTTTATCCTTATCTGCAGACACACATCTAAGATAAATACCTTCATATTTTTTTTGTAAAGGAATCCCTTCTTGATCATGAAATGAGCAGCCTTGAGCCTCAAATATCTCTTCTTTTCTCTAATAAGCTATGGGGGAAAGTCATTGTAATTAAATACTGGATTATATCTGAATATCATTCCCATTTATAAACTTGTGCCACACATACCTATTCAATGGTGATTCAGGGATCGAGATTTGTCATGAGCTACATAATGATTTGACATCTGATGATCTTTATGAGCCTAATCTCTATGTCAAATTCCTAGAGCTTGGTCATATATTTTCCTCGATGTTCTCCCAGCTCATTTTGTGATAGGGTGAGATTGATACTAAGATTAGGTGCAATAGAAATGGTTTTGTTTCTCAAGATGTAATGCCAAAATTTCTTCATTACTTTGACCAAAATGAAAATATACTTATTGATCATTGAATGCTTGAGCTCTACATCCTTAGTTTTGTGCTCATGAAAGAAATTAGATGCTTAGTTTCATCCCTTTTTAATGTGATAACCGCATCAATTATGCTATGAAGTGAATGAATATAAATAGAAATCTTTTGTGAAGTCTAGACTGATCAATACTGGGGCCTGATATATAACATATTTTGTGTCCTAAAAAACTTTTTGGCTTCAATTGTCCACTCTATTTTAGTATTTTTCTTGAGCATGACATTTAGAGGCTTGACAATTTATACAAACCTTGAGATAAACTTCCTCATGAAGTTGATTTTCCCAAAGAAAGACGTGAGATCTTTCTTGTTGTTTGGATTTTGAATTTTTGAGATTGCCTTGATTCTTTAGAGATCAATGGTGATCTCATCTTTTATGATTATATGTCCTAATATTTACCCCTTAATAACTCCAAATAAACATTTCTTTGGATTTAATAAAATCTTAAACTTTCTGCATCTCTCAAATATGGACCACAAGTGACTTACGTGATCCTCTCTATTATTTGAAAACACTGTAAGATCATCCATATAGATGATTATGAATTTTCCTATTAATCCCTTGAAGGCATGATCCATGTCACATTGAAAGGTAGTTACTATATTGATTAGGCCAAATAGCTTCCTTTTATATGCATAATTACCCCATTTCATGCTAAACACCATTTCTATTCTATCTTCAAACTGCACTAGTACCTTATTATAGCCTTATAATCCATCCAAAAAAGACATCATTTTAGAACCACTCACTATTTGTATTACCTCATCTAGAGAAGGCAAAGGATAATTGTCTTTCTCAGAAGCCCTATTCAGATTTTTGAAATACACACATAATCTAATCTCACTACTCTAATTTCTAAATGGGACCAAATTGGCCACCAAATTAGAATATCAAATTGGGAAGATGATTTTGGCACTTAATAACTTCTCCACTTCCTTCTGAATAAGAGGCTCTAGAATAAGATTTACTGGTCTTTGCCTATGTCTAAATGGTTTGTGGTCTTGATTTAGGGGAACCATGTTAGTGATGACCTATGGGTCACACACTTTATGTTCTTCATAGGTCCAAGCGATAACATCTTTATATTGAGCAATCAAATCCTTGACTCATTATCTTTCCTTCATGGTATAGCTGAGACTAATATTTACATAATGTAGGTTATGTTCATCTCCTAGGTTTTCTCTCTTGAAGTCTGATTCATTAACCTCAGGATGTCTAAGCTATTATGCCTAAGGGTCTAAATTGAATGGTATTTATAAGGAGATTAAGCTAGCTAGAATCCAATTTTCTTTGAGATGGAGAACACCCCCTTTATTAGTTTCTTCTTGATAGAATTGGTTAATGTCCTTGTCATCGATGATTTGGGACTTGAAATCCCTTACATTAGTTAAGAACTAAATAATCTGTTGATCATCATTAAAGACCTAGAATTTTTCTAAATTATTTAGGATAGAGGGATAAGGAACCAATTCAATATAAAATTGGTTTACCTTACGCTTATGTAATGGCCTGAGATTGATAGTAATAACTAGTGAATCAACATATTAATTTTGCTCTCTCAGGAGTGTTACTATGTTGAAATATTCAAAACTCTCAATTAAATGCCATGATATATGATTATATATCTTTAGATAAGATAATTTACACTATTATTTATTTCTTACCTAGTGAACTACCAGCTCTAAACCACTGAATACCTTTATCTTCTATACATTATTCTTCAATGCAAACTGTAATCCTAGAATTAGAGCTTCATACTCAACTCTATTTTTAGTACATGGAAATTTCAATCTATAAGCTACCAATAACTTCTTACCTTGAGGATAAATTAGCTTAATTACCACACCTAATCCTTATTTGAACTTGGCTCCATCAAAATGCATAGTTCATAGCTGATTTGAACTTTTAGGTTCTAGGTTTTGCACTAAATTATGAGTGGTAAAAGTATTAATGTCTAAAGTGGGAGAGTCATATTTTAACTCTTCATTTTTCACATTGTATTATGTGATGGTATATTTCATTATTAGATATCTCTCAAATCTGATTTGGTTTACAACTCCTTTCCATGGTAGCCATATATGTGAGAAGTCTATGGAAAGATACCCATTAAGCATTTTGGACTAGTCTCTGCTCAACAATAACCCATAGCCTTCTGGTGTGTCCACTATAAGGGTATTGATAGTCATTTAGAATCTTAATTATGATGATACTTGAATTTGTACATTATTCAATTTTCCCATTATTGGTACTACCATTTTGTCTAATTGAGAGATTGATCTCTTTGAAGGGTTGGGAGTGAGACTAAGCCTTTTTACATATAAAATTAGGCATAACAGTTGTAGATGATTTAGAATCAACCAAATAGTTATGAATATTTTTATTGAATCCTCTAATGGTCAATAAAAATTGTGGTACATTAGGCTTACTCTTATAAATGATGTTGGCATTAACAACCTTCACTTTGTCTATAGTCACTCTAGTTCTCTCCATAGGGACCTTTCTGGTAATAGACTTCCATAACAACTCATTTTTATCAGTGATTTGGGCTAACTCATGGAGATTTATATTTTCCTTACTATTCATATATTCCATGATGTTATATCTACCTTTACTTAGTTCTTCCTTTTTTGGTAGTTGATCATTCCCTTTTGGAGGGGGTGGATTGTTGTCTACTTTTGGATTTGGAGGAATTACCATGGTGTTGGGAGGGGTTAAGGTGGTAATTAGTCATTTATTCCTTAAGTTTTATGCACCTCTCTAGAACTATTAAAAAGTATGAACTTCATCTATATTATCCTCTGGTTCATTGTCATCTTCATATAGGAAGGGAAACTCATGAGTCTCAAAGAACATGGTTGTGCTAGAAGATCCAAGATCCTAATGAGATTCTAGTAGATTATTCATTTGATCCTATCTAGTTACTTCCCTTTGAAATATGTCAAACATTGTATATAACTTAATGTAATTGAGCTTGCCATGTTGGGGTATACTGTGTATCCTACACTAATTAGGGAATTTTTTTTAGTGATGTTGATTTTTGGGAGCTTACTCAGTTTCTCCATATTATTTGTAGGCCTGTTGAATGGTTGTAATATCTATAGAACCTAGTGTTTTGATTTCCATTTAGGTCATTAGCATTACCCATCTTTTGTTGCATATTCAAAAAATTAGTACTCAAATTCTGGACCATCTTTTGAATAGAATCCAATTTGGATTTTGTGTAATTTTCACCCTATAGAACAATCATAGGAAGTAAAATTACATGTTGGTTCTATTAATAACTATTTACTATTACATGATTGTTCATTTACCCAAAATTTGGCTATATCATCTATGTCAATAGAGGCAGTGTGTATAATTGATTTTGATTGTATGCTGGAACATTCTTCTTCACATGTGGTATCAGATTGAGCATTGAAAACCCATTATTGATGTTAGGTTCCCCTAGTTTTTGTGGGTTGAGCTATATATCAATGCAAATAGCCTCCTTAAATGCCAATGCCAAACTATTGCTAGCAAGTGCTCTCGTCAGAAACATGGTGGTGATAGGTTCTAAGACATTCTTGTATATCTCTAATGCTAATGCCAATTTTGGTTTATACCTCAGAGTCAACTAATTGTACATCTTTTGCCATCATGCATTAAAAACATAGATGGGATTATTAGACTCCCTCTTCATACTGGTGAAGTGCTGATATACCAATATGGGATTAGTGACCTATCCAAACCATGCAAGAATAGTTATTTGACACTTCTCCCAATTAGTGATGGATTTTTCCATTAGATTTAAATACCAATCACAAGCAACATCCATTAAATTAAAAGGGAATAATTTACATGCAAAATTTTCATCAACTATATTCATTAATCTTAAAGCAACTTTAATAGATTTTATATGTTCTTATGTTGTCCTAGGACCTAAGGGAGAAAAAGATGGTAGATACTTTTTGGGATTCTAGGGAAAATCATGTACATCCCCCAAGACAACAATGGAAGATCCAACTAACTAGGGTTGTTTTTGAGCCATTTGTTGATTAATAGGAAAAGGGTTCCTTATGGGTAAAGGGTGCCTTGGTGGAGGTAGTGGATTATTCTAAACTAGAGCTGTTGGCACAACTCTAGGTATGCTATGAATTATCAAGGGTGATGCTAATAAACCAACCTAGCAATTGGATCTGGTCACTCTCATGGATGACTCTAATATAACTCTATGTAAATACTAACCTCTATTATTTGGGGGGTTCAAGGCCCTCCTTCTAACACCCATAGAGTACTGTTGATGTGGGTTTTATACACACTAAAGTTGAATGAGGTAACCTCTAACATTTAGGATCTCTATGGAGGTGAACTCCACTATAGGGTATGAGTTATATGTATTCGGTGTATTTCAACTTGTTGATGTAATAGGGGTAGGGATTGTAGTTTGTTGACAAGGTTTTTTGTACAGAGGTGTGGCCTTTTAATAGAGTGAATTTCTATGTGAGTTGGATGGGTGGCTAGTTTCTAATCTAAAGTAGGTAGGTCTTAATAAAAAAATTCAAAAAGAGGGTAGGTAGGGTAGAGAAGAAGGATTCATGGTACTAATAAATTACTTCCCTAGTTGGTTTCTGAATAGACCTATACTTTACCAAACCTATGTCTATTTATAGAAGTAATAGCACACATGCAATCAGACATAGTTAGGAAGTTTAAGGTAATAGAGATGTAGGAAGTTCACACACCTTAGATAAAGGTTATTCATTTTAGGGAACCTATTGCACACCTTTAATCAGGATATTATGGCTCAACCAAGTAAATTATCTAGAGTAGTTGTTGCACACACACACAAAACTACACGAAATAAAGCATAAATACATATTCAAAAACATAATTCAATTTACTTGACCAATTTAAGTGATATATCTAATAATCCTTTAATAGTTATTGCACATCTCATACCAGTATATCAATCAAGAAATTAAGATTATACTCGCAACTATAACACACTAAAGTTTATTGAATCATACAACCATGGAAATAACAATCAATTACAAGGAATTGGGAATAAAATACCATGACACTTCACTGATGATTAAAATTATTTGATTCTTTATATTTCAAAAATATTCTAACTCATAAAATAGAGTGAGTTTACAATTGTATTTATATACTTGGGGAAGGGTTTGCCTCATCCTCCAAGTCCATGCAATGGTTACAAGTGTTAGTTAGAACATGTAGTTCTAACTACGGTCTAAAAACTATCTAAAAGATAGAAATAAATAATTTTAACTTTTCAAAATCATGTGACATGTGCATGCACAAAAAATACAAAGTTAATTATTTACATTTATCCAATCAAAAACATAAGTATACTAGCCATTACAAAATTGTACATGCTTAAGATTCTACCTATCAAGGCTTACTCATTTGAAGTGTTGCATGCACTTTGGTTGGAGTGGAAGTCAATGTGACTACTGAAGCCAGAGTTATACCACTAAAATTCCACTTCTTTTTCTCCTCATTATCTTCATAGACATTTTGGGTTGATCCATGATTATTTTTTATGATGTCTAAATTTAGCAGCAAAGGCTGATGAGTTCTCTTTTTTCTGTCCAAGGAGCTTGGCATGCTCATCCTTAGTTATTTGGAATTTATTCTTGAAAATATCAACTTTAGTGACCTTATTTTGAGCCTTGATTATTTCTTATTGAATTTCCTTGATTTAAAACCTTTCAATCTCTATTTAAATTCATCAACCACTTCTTAGATAAGCTTATCAAAATTGAGCCCGCTAATCAACTTAGCAGTGGAATCTTTTACTTTTGATAGCTTTAACTCATGTAAAATATAGAGGATATAAGCCTAATGTGCTTGATATTTAAGGAAATAATCCCCAAAATTATTTAACCAATATTTTTCCTCCTCCTTGCTAGTAATTTGACTTGTCAAGGTTAAATTACTACCCCTCTCATATAAAACTTTCCTAAAATTAGTCATTAACCCTTTCAATCTAGTCAAACCAAGGAATTGTGGCCTAAAAAAAATAATTTTGGTAAAAAAAATAAAAAATGTATTGTAAATGGGTCATTGTCATTTCAAAATAGCATTTTCAAGTTTAAATATGTAGACAATCCATGCACAGGGGTCAATTTTGAGAGAAAAATTAACTTTTTAGGAGCTACAAGTGGTTTCAGGACCTCAAATTTTGTACACAAGGTCATAATGACTTGAGTAACATTATGAATTTTTTTAATTATCATTGGATGAATGGAGATACTCAATGTTTTGTAACATTCCTTAGCATGCCCATTGGAGATCACCATTGGAGTAGGCATCATTTTGGAGTGCCATAGAGGTTTCTAAGTCTAGGTAAAAGTTTTAAAATTATTAAATGATATTTTTAAATCATAATAATACTTTAAAAGAGTTTAAAAACTATAAATTTTAAGCAAACCATACTTATACAAACTTTTGTAAGCAAATAAGCATATAGGCCAAAAAGGGTTTTTTTGACTTTTCAAGAAAAATGTGATTTCAAAGTGTTTTAATATCATGTTAAAAAATAAATGATGATGTTTTTAGGTATTGGAAATTAGGTGAAGAGTTATTTTCATTTTGGTAAATTTTTCATTTTTATAGTTATAGGCACCCTTACGAGCCTCCTGTTCAGATGCTCACATCTATCGCCACATGTGGATTTTAGATGAATGATATTAGTATGTTTTTATGACCATTATATAATTCTAATTAATTAATAATTTATACCATTTGAGGGTTTTTTATTTATAAACAATCACTAAGAGCATAGGCAGCCCAATATGTAGTTAAAACCTCACAGCCATATTTTTCCATGTGGTAACTTTTCATATATTTTTCATGGGAACCCAATATTTTAATTGATGTTAGGGGAGTAAGTTTTATACACATAAATTTAAATATTTTTGGATTTGGAGGTCTGTACTTCATGAATTATAATTTTGAAAATTCAACTTGAAAGCCCTCCTAAACCCTCAAAAAACTAGTTTTGAAAAAACTTGATCTTATTTCTATCAAATAATATTGGATCAACATAAAACCTTTTCAAATTTCAATTAAAATTATATATTATTATATAAATGTCAATTTTATGCATAGATTTGTACGGATGAGGGGAAAAAATCATGTTTTTTATGGAAAAAAACATGTAAAATAAAGTACAAGATAGTTCAATGAAATATAATAAATGGAGGTAAAATAATAAGACTTGTTATTAATATTGAAATTTTTATTTGGAAATAAATCATATTGAAGGTGTCCCAACTAGCTTGATCAAAATGGCCAGTCTATAGGAAAATGGAGCAAAATAGGCCTAGTAAACCTTGTTGACTTAGTGATGAGTGTTTTCTCATTAAAATCAAATATCTTGTGATGAGGAAAGTTTTTCCAGGTCTATTTAATTTATTTTAGGTTTCATGGCATCTTATTGTAGGTTTAATGGAGTTCAAATACATAAATTGGCTTTTAGGCCTAGTTAGTCAAATGGTTAACTTAAATAATGGCATTGAAAATCTATCAAATGAATTAATTTTGGAGTTACCACATGCCATATATATTGTTTAAGTGAATATAACATTCTCAATTAAATCCATAAGTTCAAATTCATGGAAGCTGAGTTCAAGTGGAAGTTGACAAGTCCTTGAGTCCACATCTCTTTGGATGACTAGTTTTACTAGTTCATGCATCTCCCATGCTTTTAATGCAAGATAAAGACATTAAAGAACTTAAAATAACTTTAAATATGGGGATATATTACAAATTATGGCATTATTTTCATGAAAATAAGGTTGGGAAGTCAACATGGGCCCATTACTTCTCAATTCAACATCAAAGTAAAGGTCATGCAAAATTTTGAAGACTTGAAAAATTGAAGACTTTGTTTAATTTTATAAAATGAATTTATTATTGAGGAATGGTGTGTATTTTCATGCATGATTATTTTTATAAGTTAATATGGGCCCATAACCTCCAGTTCTATGCCAAAATTTGAAGATCATGCAAATTTTCATAAAATTTAAAGATTTTAATGAATTGTTTTAACATTGTAAAAGGACTAGGTCTTGAGTTAACTAACCAAGACTAATTCTTATCTAAGACAAATTTGGATTTAGGTTATATTTAAACATATACGTTGGCTTTTTCAAGACATTTTTCATTAATTATAAAAGTAGAGAAGAAATTTTAATTGACACCATTTTTATCAAATAAAAAAGATCTTGTTTGCATATGGTTTTGGATTAGAATAGAGTGTAATTTGATTATGTACCATAATACAATTGGAATATACTTACCATTTTTTAGGTCCTTTCCACACCTACTATGAAAATCTCATCCTCTATAGGTCATCAGAAGAGTTGGGATTATAAATTTGCTTTGCAAACTTCTTTTAAGCCTTCTTTTGAAGCACTTATGTTTAGGATTTGCTAAATAATTTCTTTTGATTCATATGTGTGCCTTACCTAGTTTTGAAAAGCTTCAAGAGAATATAAAATTACTTCGGTGCATCACCAAAATATTTAGGATTACCCATTTCAATTTCCTTCTCCCTTTTCATCCCAAAAAATCAAAATAGTTTAGTTTTTAGAGATAAATCTTAAGGGAACCAACCCTCTCTGGAGGTTCTTCTTAATACATAGTCACCTACACTTTGAATATATACAATTGTATCAGCTAGAGAGAAGGTGTTCCTTGCACATCTTCAATTAGGGTGCTCTCAAAAGTGATAACACTCCTACCTAATGATTACTAGATTTAAGGTATTGGATGCCTCTAGTGTAATCATTAGGTTAAGATGTCTATAAAGTGGTTTACCTATGTAGACCACTAACATATTTAGTTTGGCACTATAATCTCTCAAGGAGTTTTAGAATTTATTTAATTAGCTCACATGAGGGGCCATCTTAGCCCTCATAAACTCCATAACTTCTATGGAGTTGTAACACCTTGAAGCTACTTCCTACACTTCATCTTCAATGTTAGTTAGAATGTGAATTATCTTGGCTTTTTCTTTATATTTCTCCACTTCTTTATCTAATACATGCACCTCTACCTATAGATCCTATCAAACTAGATATGTGCCCTCGTGGATCATAAATATAACATCTTTGTGTGCCTAAAAAAGGTCTGATAGATTCTATTCATATAAGGACTATCCTAGCTACATGTTTTACCTTTTAGTAAGGGAGAACACCTCTTGAATTTCCTCCTGAATGATTTGGGTTTCCTTGTCATCTTCCAATTTTATTTTCTTCAGTCTTTGGATGCTACTGGATGGAGTATCAAACAAGTTATAAATATATTGGAGCTCTATAATCTTAAAATTTGGTAATTGAGAAACTTTACTCCTAAAATATACTACCCAAAGAGGAATATCAAGTTGTGATGCATCAGAGGTTGTGGTAACAACCTCTTCTTATACCTCCTCTTGGGCTTTCTATTATTTCTGAGCAACTTTGGTGAGCAAATTTGGAAGGGAAGGCCATATGATTTTGGACCAATCCACTCCAAATTGAGGAAGTGGATGGACCATGACTATTTGGTGCTTAGCCTTCATTCCCCTGTTAGTTGTCATCATAGTGGTTTCCTCTACAGAAGTGGTAAATTAAAGTGTAAGGGTGATTTAGGTGGATTGAATATGGATTTAGGAGGTGGCCAAAGCTATTTGTACCCTCCTAAACACCTTTTTATTGAGGTCTCTAATCATGGAGGTACCAATAAGAACAAAAGGGATTAATGTGGTGAATGAGATTGATGTGGAGATAGAAGGAGCAATAGTAGTATTATAAATGGAAGGAATGGATGTGGGGAATTCTATAGAGGTAGCCTTCTCAAAAATTCATGTACAAGATAAGGGGAAAATAACAAAAGAAGGGGTACTTTGAAGAGAGATATTTATAGGCTCTACTTGGAGGCTCATAGCCCTAGCTATTTATATCTTAGCTTCCTCATATGAATCATATTGAATGTCCTTAATAATCACCATGTCTCCCTTGGCTGATTTTAAATGTAGAGGTTGAGTGGATAGTCCTTATGATGCCTCAACTATGGGAATACCCATGGGAGTCCTAGGTTTCCTCTTATAAACTAGGGGGTCCTTACCTAAGTAGGGGAGTTTAGTGGTGATGATTTTGATGCTCATAGAGTTAATACCTTAATGTAATAATGTGTATCTAGGGGGTAGCATTTGGAATTTGGATATAAATTGCAACATTCTCCTCTTGTGTTCTCTTTTCCTCACCAAAATCAAGGTTTATGGGGTCTCCCATTTTTCCTCCTCTTATTGAACTAGGATCATATAGCCTTGGGCTCTTTCTTTACTACTTTCAATTTTAAATTTAGAGACAATCCTTAAGAGGAGGTGGTGGCATGTTCCTTGGATTGCTCCTTAGACTATCCTCTACAAAATTTTGAATGCTACCCTCTCTTGAAGAGAACATTCTTGATATCTAACTCCCTCGTGGAGACAAAAGGATCATCTTGGATCATCCTTAGATGGTCCTTCTCTAGCCCAATAATTTTTTCTTAATCCAACACTTATTCATATAACTTAGCATTCAAAAATATTAAATCAAATTCATAAGGCTCATGACTATATGGAATGTTGAACCCATCAATGTGTTTCTTGATTAGCCCATGTGGATCCTAGTCTCTGGTGGAAGTGCAAGGAAAGGATATTTCTTACATTTTCCACCTATGTCCCAGAGATGCTTTCTCATTTTATATTTCATCCTTCCAATGGTGATGAGGTGAATAAAATATAAGGCTTTCTTTTGCCTTGATAAATCTTCCTCAATGTTCTTCCACAAATGGAAGGCAATCTCCTATTCGAGAAACTTGTCTAGAAACTTTGGCAAACACATGGGGCCAACCATGTTTCCCTAAACCATGATGATAGTAAAATTTGGGTAGAGGAAGTATTCCCCCTTCCCAGCTAAGTTATTCATAATTTTATTCCCAATCTAAGGCATGGGTGAGCCATGAATAGCTTTCCAAATCTAAGGATAGACATCCTCAAAGATTCTTACCATATGTTTGGTGTAGCAATAGTTGTGCATAAACTAGTAGTAAACACCAATTTTATTCTTTTTATAGTCAGTGGATGGAGCGCACAATACATCAAGGTCTTTGTAACATGTCCCCATGACCAAGTCCAATAAATACAATATCAAAAATAAATCCCTACTGGGTGTAGGATGCCTATCTTTAGGGATAATTTTCTCTCTCAATTGTAAGCTTATGATTTCACTGAGGGTCTAAGTGGCATCATGCATGAGCATTATGTACAAAATTGGTACCCAATCTAAATTGACAAAGTGAGTACTGGGAATACCATATAATCTGCTGAGGAACACCATTATTATGTAGATTCCTATCCTAAATCTATCAATTGGGATGGCCCCCTTTAACTTCTTCCCTTTCCATGTGATAGTTTGGTCTAGGAGGAGCCACAATGATAGCACCTTATCTATCAAGGTATTTGCATTGAATTGTACCAATGTGTTCTTATTGAATTAAACATTATGGATTCTCAATGACAAATATATTTAAAAATTTGGTCCTGAGATGTAAGTGACTACAATGTTATTTCTAGAGTGATGTAAGAACACGTCCTATGATATCTTATCGAATAACAAATATCTCAAGAGATTGTTGCAAGGCATCACTTCCATCTTTGTTGTAGCAAAGTGTAGTCTCTAGCATTTAAATGCCAATAATTAGTTTATAAATAATATGTCTACTAATGTCATATCATCTTCAAGTGAAAATACATCCACTAAATCAATAACATCCCATAGCACTGAATAATATTTTGTATTTACCTTTGAACACTATGGCATCAAAAATTATATCAGTGAATTATATAGAGTCTTTGATCAAGTATAGAGATGGTGGATTGGTACCTTGAAATGTTTTGTATGTGGATGCCATTAATACATGTTTTATTATTCTCTTGTTATGTGACATGTGTTATGTATGCCCATATGCTGGTTTAAATAACTTGGCTCTAGCTCAATTCTTGCTCATTGTATACTCTTGAAGTAAGAACTAGGGATCCTCATCACTATAAGATAGTAAAAGACTTAGAGTACAAGTTAGATTAAACTCAAATGATGTATTTCAATCATAGCATATTACTTATATATAATCTTGCATTGAATACTAGTTCGTGGGACATAAATGTGCAATGTTCACTTTGGCTTTCATTTCACATATAATTCAAATTTGTTAGCTTAGGTTGGTGGGGGTATTTAAAATATTAATTGGAAGTATTTTTTATTTTATATTAGATATGTATGATGATGCTTCTTAGTATTCCCAATAATAAAGGGCTTTAGGGTTTACGTCAAAAAAAATGCTTTTAGGTTGATGCTTGTAGACTAATTCTCTTGGAGGATTTGATTTGGACAAAATGTTTGAAACAATTTCTCTGAAGGATTCATATTGGAAAAAATCCTAAATAAATTATCTTGAAGGGATATTTCAAAGGTCTAGGGGGTACTTTTAGTTTCCTTAAAGGGTAGTTTTGATTGGAAGGGTCCACTTTCTAGGGAATTTTATCCATGACAAAAGTCTTGAAGGGTCTACTTCATAAATACCAAAGGGCACTTTTGGTTTCCCAAAGGGTACTTTTGTAAATATAAATGGTTATTTCCAAAGTCCCAAAGGGTTGGTTACACAAAGTCTGAAGGTCATGTGGCTTGGTTCTAAAGGGTCTATATTCTTTTGGACAAAATGTCCAAAGGAATTGGCTAAGGGAAAAAAGGTCCAGGAAAAAAGTCCTAAAGGGTATTTCTAAGAAGTGAAAGGGTATATGGACACTTTAAAAAGGCTGAAAGGTCATTTTAAAAATATCTAAAGGGTAAGTGGCCACTTTGAAAAGGTTTAAAGGATTTAGGACAAAAGTCTTGAAGGTTATGTCCATGGAAAAAAAGGGGTTTAAAACATAATGGTTGAAGGGCACTTTTCATGGGGCAAAGGTGTCAAAATTAATATTTGAAGGATAAGTCCTATAGGGTAAGGGATTTAGAACAAAAGTTCTAAAGGTTTTATCACACAAAAATTGAAGGGTATGTGCCCCAAAATAAGTGGTCGAAAAAGGGGTTAAGTGGTTAATTTGGGAAAAGCTAAAAGGTTAGTTTAGAATGATAAAGGATTCTTTTAGAAAGGCTCAAGGGTTAGTTTGAAAGGTCCCAAAGGGTATATGGACACTTCTAATGGTCTAATTCAAGGTAAGATCTTGCCCAAAGGGTCTACTTCATGAAGGCCAAAGGGCACTTTTGAACTTCTCAAAAGGTACTTCCATATGGCTAAGGGTCATATTAAAAGTTCTAAAGGGTAGGTGGGATAGGGTCAAAGGGATAATTTATTAGGTAATTTATTTCAAGAAAAATGTTTGTGGTCTAACATTCCAAAAGGAAAAGAGTCTGTAGGTTAAATTCCTTTGGGAGAATTATTTCAAAAAATATATCTACAATAATTTCCCTAGAAAATAAGGCTTCTCAAGCAATAAGGTCAAAAGAAAATAGGGCCAAGAATACCCAAAACATAACATCTAAAAAGATAAATTGCATGAGGGCCAAAATAATTATCCTGAAGAATATAAACCCAAAGAATTCATCTCTAAATACACAAATTAATCTCATAAAACATAATGCCAATATCATCCTACCAAAAAGTGAAATGCCTTTGATTTTCTAGATTTTGCATAAACATATGAAAAGGACTCCATATTAAGATCATATTTTAAAAAAAGTGGGTCCCCATTTCCTTCTATAGAAAAGGGAGATGTTGGGTACAACACATTTGAATATTATTCAAGGATAACCTTCAATTTTAGTGAAATAGATACATACAAGGCTACCACCCTCTAAAATATGGACTAATTCATACTTATAAGGAAATATACCACAACAAAAAATAGAGGAATAGGGGGAACCTTCTCAAGAAGCTCCCCAAGTACTGAAGGTTGTCAAGAAATAGCATGGTGTGAGTGAAACTAAGCATAGGGGAGATCAAGAGGATCTAATTTATTTGGATTCCTCTGATGTAGAAGGCCAGGATCACCTAGCTACATTATATGTGTAGACATCTATAGCTAAAAATATTATTACTACCAAAATTTAGCAAGGTTTCTTCCCAGCTACTAAATCTAAAATTTAATATAAGAGGAAGCCAAGGGCTCCTCCCCTCATAGAGAACCCAACTATTGATCAACCAAAAATATGCATATCTTCAGTTACCTAACAGTTACCAATAGAGAACGAACTAGAGGAAGATGAATAATTAGAATGAATAAAGTCACTAAGCCTTATGTCTAACAAAGGGAAGCCACTAATCATAGATAACCAATCAAGTAAGAAGGCTTAGCCTTTAGTCCCTTCTTTCTAATTTCCCTCTTTTGTTCCCATTTTTGGTTCAATTTCCTTTCGTGTTATTTTAAAAAGACCTTTGCTCACTCCAAAAGTTGAGGAGTTTACCTTTAACCTTGATGTTTCAATTTCCCCCACATTTCCAACCATTTTTATTATTACCATCACTACTGACATTCCCTGTGGGATCCTACAACCCAACCTCAGACCAAAAGGAGTGATTCTAAAAAAAATTGAAATAACATTGGCCATCTCCCAACTACATGTCTCTTCCACTCAAATCAATTTTCCAATGCCTTTCACCAGCTCCTCCTAAGATACTACTATCATATCTTCAAGAAAATCAAAAAGGGGAAAATAAGAATATATAGTCCACCCACTCCCCCAATATGGATATGTGGATTTGTCCAAACTAATATGGCCCTCCCTTCCTAATCCAGTACTCAAAAGAGCTTTAGAATAATCATTAGAAGATAAATCAATGGAGGCTATAATTGAGGATATAGAATCAATAAAACCATCGCATCTAGTTATCCCACTATGGGTAGTTGATATTAGATCAAAGGCTTCTCAAAATCCCAATTTTAAAATGATAAAATTGCCATCAATAACCTCCTTGTTGGATAATCCCTCAGGAAGCATCCAAAGGGTTAGGAAGAGGAAATTAGAGGATAAAACTAGAAAGGAGATCATTCATGAAGAAAGATGAGAATTATTTTCCTTTTCCAAAAGTAAGAACATACAACTAGGGCAATCCCTGTATATAGAGGACTTTAAGTCCCTTGCTAAAACTAACAAGGATGATATGATAGCATTGCATTAGGGGATAGAGATGGCAAATAATGATCTTGAGTAAGAGATAGAGAAAATAAAGGAGCAGTAACAAATAGTCCATATCCCTCAAGGGATTGAGATCAAATTTTAGTAGATTTCATCCATGTTGTATAATGATCTTAAAGTAATTGAGGTAATGGGGGTAGAATTGGCTCCCCACATAGTTAAAATTCATTAGTTATTTAATTCTTTGAAATTGGATGAAAATAAATTTAAATTGCTTATTCTTTATACTACTAATAAGGTATATAGCCATCTGGACTTAATGACACCATTAGAGGCATCAAATTTCCTCATTTTTGTGGTAATTAGAATGCATGAGGCTAGAGAGTGGATTACAATAGCTGGCCTAAGTATCAAGAACATGAAACTCTCCTTTTGTAAATCTTGAATAATTAAAATTATCTAAGGTAAGGGAAAGTACAGGAAAGATTATTAGTAGAATCAATTTTGATCAACTCCTTCAGGAAGCATCTAAGAATTTCAAGTAAAGTCTTCAGGGATTAGCACTTGAAGACATTGAAGATAAGTTGAGTTTTTCTAGCAGGAAGGTGATGAAAGTGGAAATTTTCAAGATCAACTTCCAAAATATAAAGGAGTATGCAAATCTCCTCAAGTAGGTTAACAGGGTGTATAGACCCTCATTACCCAAATTGGATATCATTAAATAGTAGCATGATGAAAAAAAAAGTGTAATCTAGAGTTAGAGGTGAAGAAGAAGATTGATGTTATAACTTCTAGTTCAACACAACTATCTACATCAATAACTCTGATAGTTAGTACATTTATGAAAACACCTGCTCAGCCTTAGTTCAAAGGATAGTTTTGTATGCATCAATATAGAAGCATTAAGTTTTGTACTCATAGTATGATTTTCTTAGAACTTAAGTATGAAATTTTTCCAAATTGTTTGTAAGCATGCACACATTGTATCACATTGTAAAGGCCAACTTAATTTTATGACAATTGTGAGATAACTATATGTATACATTACATATAGTTTTGAAATTACAATTAGAATTGAGATTCTAATTACACCATGTAATCATATATTTTCATGCACTTGAAGGATAAAATGACCCCTCCCCAAGTCTATATAAATATATGTAACCCTTATTTTTAAGGGTCAAAAAATTCAATACAGAAGCAAATCAATTTTTGATTATCATGCATGTGTTAGTGTAGTTGATTTCCAAATTTTGTGTAATGAGGTTTTTTTATATCTTTTTGGTTGTTCAATTCAATAATTATAAGTGTGCAATAACTATGAATAATTCTTCTTTTTTATGATTAATATGTTGATTTTATATATGCAATAGCTATTGAAGAATTAGTAATTATATTGATTATTTATAAGTAGGTTAATTGTTTCATATTTCTAATTGTGTAGAGGTGTTTTCAATTATATATTATTATATGTATATGAAATATCTATCCTAGATACCTCCCTGGTCTAATTCATAATCTCTTAAGTATGAGTGTGCATTAGTTACGCCAAAAAGAGCAACCTTTTGCCTAGATCTCTGAGTTTCCTATATCAAACTATCCTAAAATACTTGACCATGTTTGTATGTGTGTGTGCATAAGCTAATAAGCATAAAAATTGGTTCTAAAATCAATTATCCATAATTAATCAAAACTAAAAGGTAATTCTTGAAGTCATAGAGCCTCTATTTTCTTCTCTACCCTTCCCTCTATTTTTTGAGTTTATTTATGAGATCTACCCACTTTAGATTAGTATCCATCTATCTACCAAATCACCTATATTTAACTCTATTTTATATATCATCCATCCATACATAGTCCTGGTTAACAACCTTCATGATTTGCTTATTATTCCATTACATGGTTATTCAAACTACATACCTACAACTTATGCCCTTGAGTGGAATTTACCTCCATTGAGATCTTGAAATGTTAGAGGATACCTCATTACGAATTGGTATGCATAAAAACTTCTTGAACATTCTTTCTAGAATGATAATTATGGTCTGAGCCTTTTGATAAAATAGGTTAGTTTCTATGTTGAGTTGTATTGGAGTCACTTAGGAGAGTGACTATATCTATAGCTCAAGCTAGTCTTCTAGTCTCACCTTCATCAAATCATAGAGGTCCTATATTTGTACCTACTACACCTATTAATAACAAAGCCATAACACCTTCCCCAATAAGGAACACTCCCCTTATTAATCATCCTATGTCTCTACCACCCTGGTTGGTCAAATTTGTTATTTCCATCCTAGGGGATGTGCATGACCTACTAAGGAATCCAAAAAAGTATCTACCATCCTCTCCTTCAGGAGGAAGAACAACCAAAAAACATATCAAGTATTTCAAAGCTGAATTAATATTGATACATGTTATTAATGAAGATGTTTCATGCTAACTTTCTCCTTTCACACTAATAAATGTTTCTTATGATTGATACCTTAATCTGTAATAGAATTCCATTACTTCTAGGAATCAGTGTCAAACTACTTTCCTTACATAGTTTGGGTACATCACTAGCCCAATTTTGGTATACCAACACTTTACTAGCATGAAGAGGATCCCAACAAACCAATCTAGGCCTTCAATACAATATTTCATAAGATGTATACCTTGTTAAGACTAATGTATAAACCAATAGAAGTACTAGTGTTAGAAATAAACAAGAATGCTATGGATCCAATTAATGTAATATTCTTACAAAGGGATGATTTTATAAACACTTTGGAAATGGTCTATTAAGAGGCCATCAAAATTTATAGGTACCTTAATCATCAGGGACCTAGCACACCTATTATCAATAATATACTCCTATCTTTGAATCCAATTCTGCATGTGAAGCATAATGTCACTACATTCAATCATAATCATCTATACATGTTACCTCCTCTAATATAGATGAGACATCCAAATTATAATTTTTTAAATAACCATGTATAAGGCAATGGTTACAAGATCAATCATAATCTAGATATATCCTCTATTATTATTGTCCAATGCATATAATCTAATAAAGTAGAGCTAGATGACATACAAAAAGTGATTTAGAAGTTAAGCAATGATTTCCTCAACATGGAAAGAAATATATGCAATGCTAATGGTCCAAATAAAAATCATAATTTTAGGTTCTAAAGGTATAATAAACCCTTCAATAAGCCTAAAAATAATATAAAGCAACCCAAAAAGCCTCCATAAATAAATATATTTGAGATAGCTTTGTCTAACTGGTGAAAAATCCATAATATGTCTTAGCATGGTGAGCTTAACTGTGTTGATTTCTATGCAAATTTTGATATCTTTTAAAGAGAGGTGGTATGGTAAGATTTGATGCATAACCCATCAAAATTACACCATTAATCTAGCTCTTTAAGCACCATTATGTTATTTGATATTCATGAGTTTCCTTTCCCAAACAAAGATGATACTGTACCAAAGGACAATACTAATGAGATCTATGTCTTCCAACAATATCATAATTATGGTTATAACCTAAAGAATATGCAACCCTTCACAATGTCTACTCTTCCAAATAGTACAATTATTCCACCAAATCCAAAAGTTGATAATATTCCACCTCCCCTAAAAGGGAATGATCAGCCTCAAAATAAGGAGGAACAAATCAAAGGAGGATATAACATTTTTTAGGATATTAAGAAAATCAAATAAAACATCACCCTTCATGAATTAGCTAGGATTACTAAATAGAATGAACTACTATGGACGTGTATCATAGGTAAGGCCCTTGTGGATAAGATAAAATCTCCTACTGATAAAACAAAGGCTTTGAACACCAACATCATATTCAAAATCAAGCTAGAGGTACCAAATTTTATGTTGGCCATTAGAGCATTTGGAAAAAATATTCATAATTTCTTAGTCAATTCTAGAGCTTTGGTAACTGTGATGCCTATTTTTATTTGTCAAAAACATGGCCTAACTCCATGGCCATCAAAGAAAATAGTTTCACAATTAGATAAAGTAGTGGTACTAGTGATTGGAGAACTAACTAATGTGCATATTCAAGTAGAATCAAAGCCATGAGTACAAATAACTATCACCATCCTTGTAATAGACATACCTAAAGGGTATGGATTGTTACTGAGTAGGAACTAGTATAAGACACTTAATCGATATCACTCAAAAAAAATATCTCATATTTAGATACCGTGGAAAGGCCTTCTAAACCAAATATAGATTTATCAAGAACCAAGAATGAAGTATCATATCATAGAGTGAAACTTCAAGAATGAAGAGGTAAGTTATGATTCCCTTAGTGTTGGTATTTCTACTTTCACCACATGAAATGAAATATAGGAACTAGAATCCTATAGCCTTGCCCAACTATGGATTTTCCACTTTGATGGTGTCATATCCAAATAGGGATTAGGCATAGGAATTGAATTTATTGATCCATAAGGAAAGAAGTTCACAATATCATACAGATTATAGTTCCCTTGTACCAACAATAGAGCTAAATATGAAGCATTGATTTTAGGATTGCACTTTGCCCTTAGAAATAATGTCAAGCAGTTGTTAGTATACATGGATTTATATTTGGTATTCAATCAGGTTAAAAAATAAATATCAATGTAAGCTATCATATATGAAAAGATATAAACATAGATCATGGGATTTTATTAAATCCTTTGAGGCTTTTAATATAGTGGTTTTACCCAAGGAGCAAAATCAAGCTATGGATTCACTAGATACTTTGGCTACCAAGTTGGAGCCTCTCTAAGAATCCAAGGACAAGATATTATCTATTGAGCTAGTACCTTGTCCTTTTATTCTAGAACACATAGATAATTTAAAATTCTTTGAAAATGACCAATAGATAATCAATCTCCTAACCAATTCAAGACAATTTGAGTCTTAAATTGTTGATGATGAAGAAGTTAGTTATCTCTACCAAGAGGAGTCAAATGAGGGATGTGTTATCCAAATTAAATAAAATGATCTCCCAATTGGAATGGTTTCCTTAAAAATATAATTTGATATAGATCCTCAAGCTCAGTAACAAGGGCAACCCAAGGTTATCGAGTCTAACTTCAAAAGGGATAATCTGAGAGATGAGAGTAGCTCACACTATCTTAACATTAGCCTTAGTTGCACTCTATAATAAGGGAAATGAGTGAAATTATTTACTCACCCAATATAGGAAAATTATTGTATGGATGTATGAGGACTTGAAGGTTTATGAACCAAAGGTCATCTCCCATACAATTACATTGAAATGAAACCATAAGCCATTTAGAAAAAGATAAAGACTAGTGAATCCTATCCTAGAACCTCTCATTTAAAAAGAAGTAAAAAATTTGTTAAGTGCAAGGATAGTATTAGCAATCAGACATTATACCTAGTGTTGGAAGTAAATATTGAGAGGAAGGGTGAAACATTATACAACAATGCACATTTAATTCCAAAACCATTCCATAATTCATCAACTTGATCTAGTAACATAAACATGAAAGTACATACATCTAAATCATGGACAAGAACATATATCACATCAACACAAAATCTACATGGGAAACCATATTCGGGGATAAAAACCTTTGAGCCATAAAATATGGAATATAGTCCTATAATGACAAGATCCAATTTAGACTAGTTTCAACTGATTAAGGAACTATTGTCCCTTATTTTAGTGAGATTGTAATTCCATAAGGAGATACTACACCTATCTTAATAAGATACCACAACAATTAGACCTTTATAAAGTTTCACCTTGAAAAGAGGATACAAAGCCCTTACATTTTAAACTTCCATTACAACACCTATGAACACATCCACCTTTGAATTGATGTCTTCAACACCTAATGATTGACCTCTGATTATCACTCTTCACCTTCACTCACACTTAATATGTAAGATAACTATTCTACCAATAGAATTATGACCTATAGATCATATAAATAGTCCTAAATATTATTTTATCATCAAATAATCTATTGGGTACTCTACTTCTCCTTTCCTTTGCTCACCATACACACACTCTCAAATAGCTTCTAGAGCATACTCACTCATTATGCCTCTTCTAGGCTCATTAGGTCTAATAACCTATGTGTCCTCCTTTAACAATTTGAAAAGACAAGCATGAATATTACTATTCACTCTTTAATGGTCCTTAAAGACCTTTACCTTTTATTTCAAAGGTTCTTTCCTTTGCTTGGCTCCACACACACATAACTAGAATAAATAGGCAAAAAAGGCCATGTATTTATACCATGCTCTTGGTATAACCCATCTTGGTCAACCAAGATACTTACCAAAATTTTTACACATTATAAATAGGTCCTCATACACATTACATGTAAGAAAAACATACTCCATGGGTTGTCCAATGCCTCATTAGCTCCAAACCACCATTAGGTCTTGGTGAGACCTAAAACCATTAGGTGTTCATTCTCACATGTTACATATGAGACTACTTGGAAAATATTCATCCTTTATACATGATTTTAACATATTAATAATATCTACAATAACCCATTTATCACTCACATAAGGGTCCATTCCATTTGGAACACCAACTCCATACTTGGTCCTACCAATTAGGTCACCTCACTTTTCAGGTCTTCATACATATAAAAAATAGTCTTAAATTTTTGGTAAAAATACTCAAATATTTCACAAATACATATTATTAAATCACATGGGTGAACCCTTAAAGACATAATATATACCTCCATGTGCATTAGACACATCAACACATATTCTAATCACTCAAAATAACATACACAAAATGACCACTCAAACTGGTCATATAAAATCAAAATACAGTCAAGTTAATTTGACTCTTCATATATGATTAGAGGAATATAATGATAAAAAATTAATTATAATAATGATTATATACTTATTGAACACATCAATTCTCATTTTCTTCTTCAACTCTGCATAGAACACCTTTAACTTACCTCTAAAAGATGGCCACTCAAACTGCCAGTGTATTCAACAAACACATTCAACTTCTACGTCTTTGTTCATAAAAAATATAGATTTTTAAAACCTATAATTACCACATAAATCATAATAATAGAGTATAAAACACTCCCCAGTATATAATTCATCAATATATATTAAAATAATATCAAAACAAGATCAAACATCCTTTTCAAGTCACTTGTATAACATAAACAAAAACACAATCAGCTTTTAACCTTCATAACTTTCACTGTACATACTTTAAGATATTCAGAATAATATTTTTGGATGAATCTTGGAGTATTTTACATATTTTTTTTAATACCATGATAAATTATACATATATCAAAATTTATGTCTCAAAAACTAGACATTGGTCATTCCTTTGTTAAATTTAAATATTTGAATTCAAACGGTCATAGTTAAACCTTAAACACCATGTCCTCACTTGTGTCATCACTTATTTAAATTAAATATGCACCATTTATATATATGGATATGTAAATTATTTATCTTATAACACTCATCATTCTATCAATTTGTATGAATTTTTGCTCATCGTTAGATCCTTATCCTTTACCTTTACTCAATGATAAATAACATGCACTTCTTACCATCTCACTCAAAATGCACCATTAGATCAATTTTATATTATTTACGTGAACCATTGGATCTTAATTTTTTCCTAATTTTTATCTATTGTAAAAATTACTAAGTATGGGGACCATTTTTATCTTCTTGGAAGGCCAACTTTGCACAGCCATATCTTTTACAACGCTCACTCGCATGTTCTCAAACTTGGACCATATGATCTCTTCACATATGAGAATCCAAACATGTGTAAAAATTATATTAAAACCTCACATTTTTTAAATATAATTACATTAAAATTCTTCCTTAGATTTATCTATCATAGAACCTATAATGTCAAGAATTTCCTAGAAGGCCAACTTTACACATGCACATATTTTGACGCACTTTAGCACATGATCTAAAATTTAGTGTAAATAAACTATAAAATAAATAAATAAACCCATCTAATAAAATTATACTAAAAAATCCACATGTGTGATATATTCCATCACCAAACTACTTACTCAGTTCTTGCCTCACGCAAATTTGGTAAAGTATGGGAGAACACTATTAAACTGCTTGGGAGCTCAACTTTGCACTTACATATATTTTGATGTGATTAGGAACATGAACTAAGATTTATAAAATAATAAATATTAAAAATAATAAAAAAACTATATGACCATTTCCTCTTTAAACTTCTATGCATGCAAATGCTAACATCATTAATTTGCTTACTTGACTTTATTTGAACATAAGAAACACTGTCAAAATGCCTGAGAGCCAAACTTTGCACCCATATATTTTTGACTACACATAAAATCATGACCTAATATTTATAAGATAATATATTATGACTAATTTAATCACAACCATATGACCAAATTCTTTTTAATCATCCACATGTGGAAATTATGACATCATCAAACTACCTACTTAGATTTTCTGCCATTGGACCCAAAATGTCTAGATGATAACAATGATGAACTAGGTGAAGTACAATCATGCACACAAGATTTTTAATAATCCTTTACCAATTATATGACCCATTTCATATGATAAATACTTTAGACTCATCCCTATTCATCTCAAACCATGCCAACTTACAAGATCAACCAATCCTTCTTCAAGCATATTAGGACAAACATATTGCACACTTTATCATTGTCACTGAGACTATCAAGGCACTTCATACACTCACCCAGACAACTACATGACATCATGATGAGTTAATTTAAAATTATCAAAAAACATCCTCATTTTTCATTAATATCAACAACCATCATATAATTATATACATCTCACCTTCCTTCTCTCTCTTCAAGCACTTTTACAACAAGAACTTTCTCCCACTTTGACACAATGACAAAGTGGGAATAATATGATATTGAGGACCTAAAAATACAATAAAAATGATGGGAATACATTATAAATATGATACAAACTCCCCCTTACCTTGATCCAACCTCTTCTTCTCTTGGCAATTTCTTCTTGCACCATACCAACACACTCTTCAACCAAACACTGCAACCAATGAAGAAAGAACATTCAAAACCACTAGAATATTATGGAAATAACAAAGAATCATCTGATAGGAACTCCCCCTAATATATTTTATCCATTTCATATATTTATCATATTTAAATCTTCATACACCAAGAAAGACCACCAAGAAAGACCACCAATAAAACTTCATCCCACTCACCAAATATGAAACATGCATGAAAAAAACTTGATAAATAAATTTTAAATACTTAGGCCTTTATATTTTTGATAATTTTATAAAAAGGCACTCTTCTTCACACTAGGCCTATCTAGCCTCCTTATACCCCTACCTAGAACTTGTAGAGCCCACAATTTTTAGTAGACACATCTTCATAACCTAAAAATTCATATCTAAATCACTCTCATATGCCCCCTTAATAAAAATATTTTCAATCATCAATATCATCTTATTCAACATACTTCTTTGACAAACCTACTAGCTAATTAACCTGCCATATTGACAAAAACTTGAATAAATGAGAACCACAAACCTTGAAATATCTATGAAGATATATTTGACAACCCATTTGGCTCATTAAACTAATTATGAATCCTTAAACCTCAACTCTTAAGGTAAACTGATTTTATAGCATAGACCAAAACCGTAGAATCTCAAAACAAATTGAGTAAAAAAACCTCTTTTTGGTCAACGTCTACCTCTAAAACTTCCTACACACCTAGACACAACCATCACGCACTCTTGGACAAAGATTTGAGATTCAAAACCTTTGGTAACCTTGAATTCCTATACCATGGATTTTGACCTAGATCATGACATCTGCAACAAGTCTTCAAATACTATCCAATCATAGTTAGTACTTCATATAGAGACACCTCATCTTGAGAACACTAAACTTCCATGGAATACATAATTGTTCAATAATAATTTAGTAGGATTAGTAATATCTAGAACATAAGCCTAGAATAAAGGCCTTCAACTTATAGGCTCACTTGACATCTACCACAAACTAATATGAAGATAGATATATGAAACTCACCTTTATACCAGAGCATCCAATCCATGATCAACAAGATAACTCCTTCTCAAGATAGGACAAATAAGATTATTCAAAATATTATTTTCTCCAATAAAAAAAATATATAAAAAGAATACACAAACATACCTTATTTTCGTAACTTTTCATCAAACAATATTTGATAACCACCAAGCTTCCTCTGATTAACAAGTGTCTCTCTGAAGCCTAGTTAGAGACCTCTTTAACATAGTGAGACTAAAAGTCCAAAAACTTAGGGGACTACCATATTTTCATATATTTCTCTAAATTTTAGTCCTAACTCATCATATAATTTATTTTTAATGGATGCTTGACTTCATTCTTTGCTTTAGATTTGTAAATAAATGTTGACAACATAAACTCTTGAATTTCCTTCATTTATGATTCTTTTTCCACCTTGGAAAATAATCCATCAAGACTATTGGACTCAATAGGGTTAGTTTCCTTAATATTTACTTCCTCAAGTCTCCATACCATAGTTTTACTCTTCTTATCTTCTACAAGCAACTTACCTACTTGATCCTTGAGTTTATCCTGATTTGCAACATAGCCTTCTAAAACTTTCTTATCAGCCTTATGACCAAAAGAATTGGCAATTATTCCCTTTGGTTTCCATACTTGAGTTTGTACTTTATTATAAATTTTAGGAGATCCATATATTTTGACATACCTTGAATACATATTAACACCATTTGGATATAATCTAGCAATATGTCCATTTTTTTTATAACTAAAATAAATAATAACATTCATACCTTTTGACAGATTCGAAGTGTGACCTATATTTGGCCAAAAAATCCTTTTATCATAGCTATATGAATGTCCATACTTGAATAAATTAATTATATAGTCCTTATCTCTATGACCATACTTATTACATGTATAACAATGACCATGAAATAAACTAGCATATTTTGAAGAATTCATCTGTCTAATAGACCTTCTTGTATTATTTTCAGATCTTACATTCTCCTTGAATTGATTAGACTTTTCATGCTTCTTTTTTAGTTTATTCAACTTATCTATGATCTGTTCATGCTCATTATTTAACAAATTTATCTTTATTTTAATCTTATCAAGCTCACCTTGCTCTTAACTAATTCTGACATTTGCTTCTTCTAACTGAATCTTAAGATGTCTGTATTCTTCTTCTCTTGTCTTCAGATTTGTATTAGCTTCCTCTAAATAATCCTTTAGATTTGTAATCTATTTTTCATATTATTTGACTTGTTTTGATTCCTTTTGTTTGATTTTAAGCTTGCCAATCTTTATTATGGATGTTTCATACTCATCTTTCAGGGAAACTAGATCAATCTTCATTTGAAAATATTCATCTCTTTTATCTCTCATGATTAATCTTGCAACCTCTAACTAAATTTTGAGAACTTGGATGGTATCCTTATCACTCTTAACTTCTTATACCAATTCATCCTTCATTTTACAGTATTACTCTTTAATATGACTAATTTGTTCTTCAAGGCTTTTGACCATTAATCTCAATTCAATATTTTGTTTCTTAAATTGCTTAGCCATCTTGTGCTACTTAGGATATCCTTCAAGCTATTAAGCTTCCTTCAAAGGACCTGATCTAATACCAATTGTTAGAAGTAGCTACTGAGAGTGGGGTGAATTAGTATACAGTAATGAAAATTCAATTCCAAAACCATTCCATCATTCATCAACTTGATCTATCAACATAAACATGAAAGCACATACATCCAAAGTATTTAAAAGAGCATACATCACACCAACACAGCATGGGAAACCCTTTTGGGGGATAAAACCCATTGAACCCTTCAAGATGGACTATAGTCCTATAATGACAAGATCTAATTTAGACTAACTACAACTGATCAAGGAACTACCATCCCTTATTTTAGTGAGACTACAATCCCACAAGGAGCTAATACACCTATCTAATTGAGCTACCACAACAACTAGACCTTTATCAATTTTCACCTTTGAATTGATGTCTTTAACACCTGATGATGGACTTATGATTATCACTCTTCACTTTCACTCATATTAAATCTATAAGAGATCTATTCTACCAATAGAATTATGATCTAAAGGTCATATGAATAGTCCTCAATCTGATTTTCTCATCAACTCATCTACTTAAAACTCTACCTTTCCTTTCCTTTTCTCACCATACAAATTCTCTCAAAAAGCCTCTTGAGCATACTCACTCATTATGCCTCTTCTAAGCTCATTAGGTCTAATGACCTATGTGTCCCCCTATACCAATTTGATCAGACAAGAATGAATGATCCTCTTTACTCTTTTATGGTACTCAAATATATATACCTTCTCTTTTTATCCCCTTTCTTGGATCCACACACACATAACTAGAAAAAATAAGCCAAATAGGCCATTTATTTATACCATGCTCTTGGTATAACCCATCTTGGTCAGCCAAGATAACACACTTATTATTTGAAATATGTCCTCACACACATTAAATTTAAGAAACATATAATCCATAGGTTTTTAAATTCTTTATTAGCTCCAAACCACCATTAGGTCTTGGTGAGACCTAAAACCATTATGCCTTCATACTCACATGTTACATGTGAGACTACTTAGACCACCTTCATCCTTTACCCATGATTTTAAAATATCAATAATACCTAAAATATCAAATTTATAACTCCCACAATGTTCCATTTCATCTTAAACACTTACTCCATTCTTGGACCTACCAATTAGGTCATCTTGCTTTTCAGGTCTTCATACCCAAAAAACATAGTCTCAAATTTTTGAACCAACTACTCAAATATTTCACAAATATATATGATTTTATCACATGGTTAAACAATATATGACCTTATTTATAAATCCATTTACATTAGACACATCAACACATATTCTAAACATTCAAAATAACATACACAAAATGACCACCCAGATTGGTCATATACAGTCAAGATACAATCAATCTAATTTGACTCTCCATATATTATTATAGGCATAGCATGATAATAAATGTGTTATAATAATACTTAGATACCTATATAACATCTCCATTCTCATTTTCTTATTCAACTATGTTAATAACACCTTCAACTTACCTCTGCAAGATAGCCACTCAAACTGCCAGTGCATTTAACAAACATAATCAACTTCTATGTCTTTGTTCATACATAATATATATTTACAAAACCTATAATTACCACACATAAAATAATCATGTATTATAAAACACTCCCTAATATCTAATTCATCAATATATATCTAAATAATATCAAAATAAACTTGAGCATCCTTCTCGAGTCACTTGCAAAACATATATGAAAAGCTAGTCAAATTTGAACCTTCATAAATTTCAATGTAAATTATTTAATATCTTTAAAATAATATTTATATATGACACTTATATTCTTATACATATTTTATTTTTATACCATGATCAAATTCTACATATATTGAAAGTTATGCCTACAAACCCAGACATTGGTCATTCCTTTGTTAAATTCAAATATTTGAATTCAAATGGTCGTAGTTAAACCTCAAACACCATGTACACATCTCATATCCTTGTTTATATAGATTAAATACAAATCATTTATATCTATGTATTATTTAGGTCTTTATTTTATAATTCTCATCATTTGATCAATCTATGTGAATGCCTACTCGCCATTAGATCCTTATCATTTACCTTTGCTCAATGATAAACAATGTGCACTTCTTACCATCTCACTCAACATGAAACATTAGATAAATATTGTATGATCACATACACACCTTTAAATATTAATTTTTTCTTGATCTTTATCCTTTTTAAAAATGACTAAGTATGAGGACCATAGCTATCTGTCTAGAAGGCCAACTTTACACAGTCATATGTTTTACCACGCTCACTCTCATGTTCTCAAACTTGGAAAATATGATCTCATCACATATAATAATAAAAACATGTTTAAAATTTATCTTGGTACCCTCACATGTGTGAGATATAATTACATTAAAATTTCTACTTAGAATTAACTAGCATATAACTAACAATGTCAAGAATTACCTAGAAGGCCAAATTTGCACATACACATCTTTTGACACGGTTCAACATATGATATGAAATTTATCTCAAATAAAATAAGAAAAAAATTGAAAAAATCCATATGATCAAATTATACTTAAACATCCACACCTTGTATGTATGCCATCACCAAACTTCTTACTCGATTCTTTCTTACCTCATGCAAATTTGGCTATGGGAAAACACTGTCAAACTACCTAGGATCCCAAATTTTGCACTTCTATATATTTTGTTGTGCTTAGGTGAATTACCTAATATTTAAAACATAATAAATAGTAAAATAAATAAACAAATCCATGTGAATTTTTTCTCTTAAAGCTTCTATGTGTGTGAATTCTAACATCATCAATATGCTTACGTAGTTTTATTTGAGCATAGGAAACACTGTCAAAATGCTTGAGAGCCCAACTTTGGATCCACATATCTTTGAAATTGCTTTAAATCATGACCTGATATTTATCACATAAGATCTTTGGACTAATTTTATCATAACCATATGACCAACTTTCCCTAACTCATCTACATGTGTTAATTACGACATCATCAAACTACCTACTTAGATATTCTACCATTGGACCCAAAATGTCTAGATGAGAAAAATGATGAACCAAGTGAATTACACTCATTAACACAAGATTTTTAATCATCCTTGAACATTTATAGGACCCATTTCATATTATTAATACTTTAGACTCATCCCTAATCATCTCAAACCATGAAAAATTAGAAGATCAACCAAGCCTTCTTCAAGCATATTAGGACAAGCACATTGCACACTTTATCATTGTCATTCAGACTATCAAGGTACTTCATACACTCACATGGAAAGATCCATGACATCATTGTTAATGATCTAACACCTAGGTGGCCTATTTAGTCCTATCCATAAATAATAATGGAGAAATTAGATTATGTGTTGATTTCAAAAGCTTGAATAAAGCTTCTAAGAAGGATAAATATCCACTACCCTCCCTAGATGAGGTTATTAAAATATTCAATGGATCTAAAATGATGTCCTTCTTGGATGTATTTTTAGACTATAACCAAGTGCTAGTACAATAATAAGATATAATGAATACTACATTTACCATAAAGTGGGGTAACTATGTGTATAGTAGGATTCATTTTGGCCTAATTAATGTAGGAGCCACCTTTCAGTGAGCAATGGATCATATATTTCAAGGATTGATAGGTAAATGCATAGTCATCTATATGGATTACCTCACTATTTTCTCTAAGAATAGGAATGACCATGTGATCCATCTATAATCAATCTTTGAAAGATACCGAAGGTTTGGCATCTCATTAAGCCTAAAGAAGAACATATTTGGAGTTATTTAGGGAAATCTTTTGGGACATATCATTACCAAATAAGGAATTATCATCAACCCAAATATAATATAGGGAATTTAAAATATTGTGATGCTAAACTAAAATAATGATCTCAAATAGTTATTTGGGAAAATTATTTTTGTAAGGAAGTTCATCTCAGGAGTTGTAGAAATTGTGAGACCCTTTAACATAATGCTCAAATAAGATGCTAAAGTGGAATGGAAAGTTGAGGCCTGGAAGTATTTTCAAGACATCAAAGATGCTATATCTTAGGCCCTAGTACTAATTATCCTAGATTTCACAAATGACTTATTAGTATACCTATTTACTTCAAAACATACAATTGTGGTCGTCATAATGCAAAATAAAGATGAGACTGAGTATCCCATTGCATTACTGAGCACTAATTTGAAGGATAAAAAATTGAGGTACTCAATGATTGATAAGTATATCTTCACTCTTTTGAAAGTGATGAATAAATTATAACACTACATATTAATAAATAAGACTATTGATATCATGCTTGACCCTCATATCAAGCTTACCTTGTCAAAAAATGAATTAGGAGAATGTAGAGACAAATGGATGGAAAAGTTGCAAGAATTTTATATAGAAATCAAGGATGCTAAAATTGTCTAGGGTCAATGAATCATCAAAATTATGATTGAGCCTAACCCATGCATTATTATTGAAGATGTTAGTGAGGCCTAGGTATCTAGAGGGGAATGGTATACTGACATAATTCAATATCTACTTATAGGTATTTATCTCCTAAAACTCAATCGAGAATGAAGAAGTTTTTTGAGGCTTAAATACACTCACTAAATGATTAAGAAAAGAGTTACTTATAGGAGAAAATATGAAGGAATATACCTTAGATGTGTATCAATAGAAGAATCTCAAGAGATTCTAGAAAACCTACACCTAAATATAGGTAGTGGTCATCCATTTAAAAATACCACAACTCACAAAATCCTAAGAATGAAATATTACTAGCCAACATTCTTCAAGGATGCCCATGCCCATGTGAGGACATGTCATGAATTTAAAGCTTTATAAAAATGAGAAGTACATGAATCAATGACCTTGTCACATAATGTTAAGGGAAATTCATTTGCCCAATGGGGTTTGGACTTCATTAGCCTCATTAACCCAAACTCTTCAATAGGTCATAAGTTTATACTCACTACCATAAATTACTGCACCTGATGGATTGAGATAGAGGCCACTAATAATTCTAGAGCACAAGATGTGATTTTATTATTATAAGACCATATCATAGCTAGATTTTTCACTCCCATATCTCTAGTTTATGATAATGGGCTAGTATTCATAAAAGCTAAATTCACTGAATGGGCTCATGATAATTAGATCACCATCAGATCATCTTTTGACCACTATCCTTAGGAAAATATGAACCTGATATATGTAATTAAGAAATCAAATATGGATAAGCCTAGGGACTAGCTGAATCAATGAATAAGAACTTGATATATGTGATTAAGAAATTAGCTAAGGATAAGCCTAAGGACTGACATAATATACACAAGTATGATATTTGGGTAGACTGAACAAGATATAAGCAGACCCTAAAGACCTCACCTTATCTTCTATTGTATGGATGATGTCCAATATTCCTAATCATGCTAAAGTTACCATTATCAATTCATGTAGGCATTTATGGAACCAAGTGATAAAGTACAATCTTGATTACTAGATATTATAAAAATAGAATACTTAAGGACTGAGGCCCTATAGAATTTTATTAAACATCAAGATGTAGTCAAAATAGGTTTGACAAAATGGAAAAAATCAAAGCATTTAGGATCTCTGCTCTAGTGCTTCTATGGGATAAATGACATGATCCACACTTATAATAAATGGAAATAATAAAAAATATAATGTAGATCAACACAACACAATAGATATTGGTAGACCAAGATGTCCAAATATTCAATATATGGATAAATAGAATACCCTTAAGGTAGGGAAATACCATACAATACTCCTTTAATAAGGAATAACTCCACAATGTCTCTCTAAGAGGACAACCTCCAATATCCTCTTACAATAGAAAAGTCAATGCTTAATTGATACCTTTACAATGATAATCATCTCATTTATATATACCTCTATCTAACTAACAATGGATGGGTAACCTCCTAGTCCTAGTTTATGTTGACCATTACTCAATTCACTAATTCCACAAGTTACACCATTATCCTAATATATCATACCCATATAACTAAGGGTGATGTGTGCCACAAGTCAGAATCTTTATCAACCCATATACATTAATATATCATATCCCTAGGTACATATCATTCCTTCCCTCTTTAACATGTTTCATCCTCAAAATATAAGAAAAAACCAAATAATGAGTGTGCTTAAAATCATTACACACTTGTCTCCAAGCTTGATCATCCAACCACCTATATGTGATCTTGGTAGGTGATAACTTTCCAACATTTTTTTCAAATGATAATGTGATACTTTAATTCCATTCATGATCATAACTATATCACCTTGATGTCCATGAATAATTATTCCTCCTTTGGTTATGCTACTCCAATTCCATTCATGACCATAGTAGTTATTATTCCATGTATAATCATAGTGATTTCCATAATGATTCCATGTTTTATAGGCCACTTTTCTACACTGATTCCATACTTGACCACAGTAGTCCTTATTTGGATTCCATGCATAGCCATAGTTATTAAAACATTAATTTATTATATAACCAAAGTGCTTATTTTATGACACTCCCTCACATGGATCCATGATTGTTTCCTCTCATGATGATGTGTGTGTCTATATACCTCAATTTTTTTTGATACTTTGACCTTATCAACCTTTTGCTTTGGTGGTTACTTTATCTCTTTAGTAGATGAAGTATTTTGCTTTTCTTGTATTATTTATTCATCTATATTTTCATTTGAATCTTTCACATGCTCTTATTCACCTATTTTAATCTCATCTTCATTATCTACCTTGATTATTCTTTGTGCCTTTTCAACTATGATATCCTTTAAAGTGACCTTATTTCTCCTATACCAAAATTTTATGAACTTCTTCTGAACATTAATATTGATTGTTTCCAAAGTCTCTAACCATGGATATCCAAGAAACATATCCACATCATCCATATCTAAAGCATAAAAATGTAAATGCAAAACATATTTTTCCCATAATGAGCTTCAAATATTCAAACACTAGAATATTCTTTCCATCTACTTGAATCTCCTTGATATTATTTGATTAAACATATATATGTTTGACCACATTCATGTTGATGAAGTTATACTTGCTAGTAGGCTTTATGGACACAATAACCTTCTTCTTTTGAATGCAACTATGAAATTGAAAAATTGACTCAGATTTATTTAGAGAAAAATTATTTTAACCCTTATCATCCAATTATTATTATTTGAGATCCTCTACATCTCCTTTTGCACCATCTGTACTCTCTTCATTATTATTATGTTCAATTTCTTCTTCATCATCACTTGCATGTTCTTCCTCATTGTCATTATTTTCTTCCACTAATTTTTATTTTTCATCATTTCCATTTTATTTTTCATTACCATCTTTATTTTATTCCTCTTATTCATCCTCTTTTTCTTTTATATCCCATCGATCTAGGAAGACATGTTCCTTTTTTTCCCATGAAGAATACATTTATGTGAAGCTCAACTATTTAAACCAATGTTGTGCAGGTCTAGATAAAGAAAGAGACAAGCATGTTTTCCACAAAATTGTTTGATTATTACTTTACTTAAAAAGTAGCCACCATTCTCTAGCGTTAATATCATCCTCCCTTGAAAATACTTTCAACTTCATGATCCACAAAAAAAACTAGGGTTAATGAAATGCCCTAAAATGTCAATAAATCATTCAAAGATGATCAAAATAGTCCCAAATTTTTAATTTGACTTCCCCTTATTATAGTGGAACTTTATTAAACATTTTGTGAAAAACTTTCACATTTTTTGACTTATAGAGCAAATACATTAAAAATAATGAAATATCAATAAATCACTCAAAATAATTCAAAAATTTCTAATTTTTGTTTTTGTATTTCTCTTGTATATTCGTATATCATCAGTAAAAAATTTAAATAAAAATTCATCATATTTTGGATGATATGGTGAAACTAGTACAAACCCTAAAATATTTATAACTCCCTCAAAAATGATCGTAAAGGATCTATTTTTTTACTATGACTTCCTTAAAATATTCTTAATCTCTACTAAAAACATTGTGTTTAAATTTGTAACCAATTTATATATATTTGTGATTCCATAAAACTAGGGTTACATCACATATAAATTACCCAAATCGAAGCTATGTTACCACTTGGTATGATCCACACTTATAATAATTAGAAATAATGAAGAATATAGTGTAGATCAACACAACACAATAGATATTAGTGGAATAAGATCTCCAAATATTTAATATATATAGAAATAAACTACCCTTAAGGTAGGGCAACACCATACAATACACCTTTAGAAAGGAATAACTCCACAATGTCTCTCCAAAGGGACAATGTCCAATATACTCTTATAATATAAGAGTCAAAGCTTACTTGATACCTTTATAATGATAATCATCTTATTTATATATACTTGTATCTAACTAAAAATGTATGGATAACCTCCTAATCCCAATGTAGGTTGACCATTACCCAATGTACCAATTTCATAAGTTACTCCATTATCATAATATATTGGACCCATATAACTAACTAATGGGGATGTGTACCACATTTTGACATCTCCATGAACCCATATATGTTAATATATCATATCCATAAGTACATGGAAATAAATAGCATGAAAATAAAGGGTAACATGATAAATTTTCCCTATTATGGATTGGAGCTTACTAGATTTTAGAGATCTTGGGCAACAATGCATTCCATCTAAGAGAACTTCAAGGTAATGAATTCACATATTTAGTAAATGGATAGTTTTTTAAACATTAATTCATGGTTTTACCATCTAAAGTTTCCCCTGAGTAATGAAGAAAGCATAGTAGAGGTAGTAGTAGTTTAGTTTCCTTCTTTATAGTTTAGATGTTTTGTTGTTTCATGTGACAATATAAATTTATTTATCCTGACACAACCAAACTAACATCCTACCAATTGGGCCCCTATTTTATGCTTAGATTGATATATAAGGGAAAGGAAAACTACAAAATAACTCACCATTTGGAATCTATTCACAAACATTTTACACTTATGTAGTTGAGATCTTCAAGATTTGGGTATGTAATGACAATTATTCAAGGTTGTGTCATAAATGAATATCTATATTGAGCATGTTAAAGTTGAGCTTGAATAATTATATAAATTTAAAAAGTTTTCTCACTTCATGAGACCAATCACACTTTTCATATTCATACTTGTTTGGAGGTGATAATCACTGGTGTGGATGCAACTAGTAAGGACATTATGGTAAATGATTTATTTTATAACTACACCAGCTCATAGTGGTTTTAGATCTCCTTCTTACATTCATATATAAAAAATAGATAGAGAAAAGAACCAATGTGTTAAAAAAAAGTGATCATAAAACCTAAATAAAATCAAAAGGGGATCAAAGGCTTACATGATGAAATAAGGTCAATGTACCATGCATCATGTTCAAAGAATTGAAATAAGAGGAGAGAAGGAAACCAAAGGTATCTTTGTTAGGGTTATGGAAACCTGGATGGAAGTTGATCAATGTCTGAGCTTCCCTGATTTAATAAAATTTAAATGAAATAGATTGAAACCTATAAATACTCCATGTCTTTGAAAATATCCTCACAACAAGGATTAAATAATATCACTTTAGCACACACATATCCATAGATGAAAAGGAAAGTATTTTGTATGATGTAGTTAGGAGTCTCTTTCATATCTCTAATTCAAGTATCTTTTATGGTAGGTTTATGTCTATTTTTAAATTTATAACCAAAGTTATGAGTTCTCGAATAATCATAAGTATTGCCCCTATAATTCATCATTTGTTGTACCCAAAATTCCCCTATTCTTTCAAAAAAATAATGGAAACCCACTTTTTATTGATTTGGCCCTATTTGTTAAGCCTTCTTCTTAGTTTGATGGAAGTTTTATCAGATTTCTCCTTTTAATCTCAAATATTTGGAAGTACAAATAATGATATTTTATATTTCAGACTAACTTATTAATGTCATTTGGGAGTTTTATACTTATTCAAGTTTTGGGACTTGATTTCATTTGAAACTATTTGTGTTTGATATTTTGGTAGTTAGACTATTTTGTTTGGTTTTTAAGTGTATACATTAATTTCATAATTTTGTTTGTTAAAAAAACTATTCAGGACTTGCTCATCAGACATTTTTCTTTGGGACTTCTTTTTGGAAACTTTGTGCTTTAGGACTAAAGTTTGAAATTTATTTGTTAGAATTTTTATTTAGAGTTTTCATATCAAACATTTTATTCAAGAATTTTATTTGGAAAATTTATTTGATTATTAAAGGTCAAAAAAGTGCTTCATCAGATATGTTCATTATTGCTTATTCTCAAGACTTGTTCATCAAAACTTTTGTTTGGGGTTTCCTTTATTCACAACTTAGTTTTATTCATAAATATTTCTTTGAAACTTGTTCATCAGGGTTTTAATTTAGAGGTTATGTTTAGACATTTTGATCAAGGTTTATGTTTGGATCCTTTAGCTTGCAAGAATTTTTGGCTCAGTCCCAACACAAAACCTGACTCCTAACTCTCAACTACTAAAATCCTGCTAGACTTAGCTACCAAGGTGAAACTAATTCACGACACTTGCCAAAGAACTTAAAGATAAGACTTTCCTACCAACTAAACTAATGAGATTTGAATTATGAAGGTGAATAAAATATATGAATTTTGGAGATTAAAATTTCATGAACTGAAATTGAGTGCAAAAGGCTATATTAACTACTTATGGCTATCAATGTGTTTATTTAATTACAAGTGAATTTTGAGCTCACTTGCTACTATATAAACAAATACCTAGTCACCTAAAAATCCATTACAAAGAAGAAACCAATATAAATGAATTTTCACAATATAGGAAACTAAATTTGAGCAAACCAGATAATTCAATGGCTTTATCATCCTGGATCTTAAGAGGAGTACTCCCACTATTCCAATTCTCCATTAAAGATTCCATAGAGTATATAAACACTATGTTCAATGTAACAATATTTAATGATAGGTATGATAACTACTCAAAATTATGGGATGCTATTTATGCTATCAATTAATTTTATCATGAAGGATATTTATCCCTAGCATAATGCCAATTGGTGACATACATACTCTCTCAAGAGAAAAGGACTATACTTTGCAACAACTAAGCCTGAGGTTATGCCATACATAGAACTACTAAAAGACCTTTTATTTGATAATAAGGTGACATAAGATGCCTTATTACATCACATGGACCACTAGGTGGTCTTGTCTTGCATCTCTAGTGATGATCTTCAAAGGTACTTATCTTTGCTAATTCTAGATGCCATATTTGATAAGCACAGACTCATAACATGGAATAAGTATAATTTAATTGAGAAAGTTATAATATCATGTATTCTTCCTATGGAGTCTATGGACTTGAAAGGAAAATATTCCACCATTATTAGCAAATTTAGAATTGGGTTATGCATCAAAATGGCCCTATTGAATAGACTATATGGCATGCCAAGTATCTATTTTATCCACTTGGATTGGGTACCACTTTTGGACATGTTAATGATATCCAACATGACTTTTACCATAGAGGATATTATAAAATTTAAGCTAAGAGATTAATTTCTACATAAAGGAAAATGACTTGATTTAATAGGCCATTTTTATATGATGTCATACTGGATGTAGTAATGGAAACAATGTACATAGACTTAGGAGAACTTTGGAGTCTAGCTATCAAATACATAAATAATAAAATCTATGATTAATTTTCATTTATGTACATATATGCATATACTAAGCATATCACTTAGATTTTTGAGGATTTATACCCATATATGTGATAAGTTATTCATAAGGCTCCACTGCCCACAATATCAAGAGTATATAAGATACACTGGCACCTCAGGGTGACTACTGGATATACCAAGAATATATGGTGATAATGGTCACCAAAAGTAAGTTTAACCCCCTGTACCTCCTCAAGTACATGTCAAATAATTTTGTAGAGAATTAAATTACATTTTAGCTTTGGTGGAGTGTGGAAGAGGATATAATAAAGTAGAATAAAGGCTTGTTCTATGGGTCTTACATGATATTAGGTAGAATGTTTTATACAATGAGGAAGTATTTTTTAAATGTGGGAAATAAAATAAAGCACTATTAATTGGCCACCCTATGGCATAGAGACTAGGATCCTCATGGTCAAATTCATAAGCATATCCAGGGCTTTGGTATTCCATACCCGCATGTTCCCTATGACCATGATTTTTTGTTCTTAAATGAAAAGGATGATGCCCAAGTCATAGAAAGGGCAAAAATTATGTGGCTTAAATATGATCATTTTATGATTATGCATGGATAAACATCAATTTTTGTGTAAAATATGAATACAAGGCTACCACCTCTTAGAGGATGGATTGTTTCAAACTTCTAAGTAAATATACCCTAGTAATAAATAGAGGAACAAGGGGAGCCTTCTAAAGAAGCTCCCCAAGTATTAAAGGTTTTCAAGAAAGACCCTGGTTTGAGTGAAATTGAGCATAGGGGATCTCAAGAGGATCAAATTGAATTGGAATCCTTTGATGTAGAAGTCCAAGATCACCCATATACATTACATGTGCAAACATTTATAGCTAAAAAGATTATTACTACCCCAATTCAACAAGGATCCTCCTTAGCTACTAAAGCTACATTTTTATATAAGAGGAAACTAAGGGTTCATCCCCTAATAGAAAAACCAACTACTGATCAACCAAAAATATGCACATCTTTAGTTCCCCAACAGTTACCAATAGAGTAAGAACTAGGGAAGAGGAAGAATTAAAAAGAGCAAAGGCACTAAGCCTTACATCTAATAAAGGGAAGTAACTAGTTAGAAATGACTAATCAAGTAAGAAGGCTTAACCTTTAGTCCCTTATTCCCAAATTCTCTCTTTTCCCCCATTTTTGGTTTAGTTCCCCTTAATGTTCTTTTGAAAACACCTTTTATCATACCAAAAGTGAAGGATGTTATCTTTAACCTTAATGTTATAATTTCCCCCACAATGCCATCTATTTATATTATTTCCATCACTACTGACATTCCCTTTAGGACTACTACAACCCAACCCAAGACCAAAAGGAGGGCTTATAATAAAATTGAAACAACATTAGATAGCTCCCAACTTCATGTCTATTCTACTCAAATTAATCTACCAATGCCTTCCACTAGCTGCTCCCAAGATACTACTATCATATCCTCAAGGAAGGCCACAAGGGGAAAACAAGTATATATATTCCACCCACTCCCCCAATATGAAGGTGTTTATTGGTCCAAAACAATATGGCCCTCCCTCCCTGATTCATTACTTAAAGGATATTTAGAATAATTAGTAGAAGATCATTCGATGGAGGATAAAGCTACGGATACATAGTAAATAAACCCATCCTAGCTAGTTATCCCACCGTGGGTAGTTGATCTTATATCTAAGGATTCTCAAAATCCCAATTTCAAAATCATAGAATTGACATCAATAACCTCTTTGTTTGATAAGCCTTCAGGAAGCATCCAAATGGTTAGGAAGATGAAATTAAAGGATGAAACTATAAAGTATATCATTGTTGAAGAAAGATAAGAAGCAATTGTCCTATTGAAAAGGAATAATAGATAGCTAAGGTAGTCCCCCTATATAAAGGGCTTCAATTCCCTTGCTTAAACTCACAAGGATGTTATGATAGCATTACATGAGGGGACAAATATGACTCAATAGGAGCTTGAGAAAGAGCTATAGAAAATAAAGGAGCTTCAATAAATAATCCATATCCCTTAAGGGATTGAGACCAAAGTTTAGCAACTTACATCTAAGTTATATAATGCTCTTGAATTAATTGAGGCAATGAGGGAAAAATTAGCTCCCCACATAGTCCAAACTCATTAGTTATTTAATTATTTTAAATAAGATGAAAATAAATTTAAATTAATTATTATTTATACTATTAATGAGGAATATAGCCATCTGGACTTAATGACACCATTGGAGGCACAAATGCCCTCAATTTTATGGTAATTAGAATTCAAGAGGCTAGAGTGTGGATTAAAATAGCTAAGGTAGTAATGACCAAGTATCAAGAACATGAAACTCTCATTTTGTAAATCTTGGAAGAATTAAAATTATCTAAAGCAAAGGATAATACATGCAATCTTATTAGTAGAATCAATTTTGATCAACTCCTTCAGGAAGTGTCTAATAATTTCAAGCAAAGTCTTCAAGGATCATCACCTAAAGACATTGATGCTGAGTTATGTTTT
The DNA here is from genome assembly GCA_037957365.1 of Torreya grandis. NCBI lineage: Eukaryota > Viridiplantae > Streptophyta > Pinopsida > Cupressales > Taxaceae > Torreya > Torreya grandis. Next base: position 455,624 of record JARHVA010000655.1, on the reverse strand, counting down.
GATAAAAAACATGTGATGGAAGTGGAAATTTTCAAGATTGACTTCCAAAATGAAAAGGAAAAGCATGAAAATCTCCTAGAGTAAGTTAATAGGGTGCACAAACCCTTGTTACTCAACTTGGATATCATTAGATAGAAGCATGATGTAGGACAAAAGTTTTATTTAGAGTTGGAGGCAAAGAAGAATAATAATGCTATAACTTCTAGTTCAACACAAGTATCTACAATAATTACTCCCACATTCATCACATCCATATGAATACCCACCCAACCTTAGTTCAATGGCTAGTTTTGTATGCATCAATATATAAACATTAATTTTTGTAATCATAGTATGATTTTGTTAGAACTTAAGTATGAAAGTTGTCCAAATTATTTGTAAGCATGCACATGTTGCATCATGTTATAAAGGCCATCTTTATTTTTTGATAATTGTGAGATAACTATATGTATACATTACATACAGTTTTGAAACTACAATTATAACTAAGGTTTTTCTTACACCGTGTAATCACAAATTTGCATGCACTTGGAGGATGAGGCGACCCATCCCCAAGTCTATATAAACATATTTAACTCTCATTTTCAATGGTCAAATATTTTAATACAGTAACAAATCAATTTTTGATTATCACACATGTCTTGGTGTATTTTATTTCCAAATTCTATGTAACTATGTTTTTTTTAATCTTTTTGGTTGTTTGATTTATTAATTCTAAGTTTTAAACAACTATGAAGAATTATTCTTGTTATGATTAATATGCTGATTTTAGATATGCAATAGCTATAAAAGAATTATCAATCATATTAGTTATTTCCAAGTAGATTGATTTTTTTATATTTATATGTAGAGGTGTTTTTAATGATATAATATTCTATGTATATACAATATCTATCTCAGATACATCTCTAGTCTAATTCATAATCTCCTAAGTAAAAGTGTACAACTAATCCAAAAGGAGAAACCTTTAGCCCATATCTCTGAGTTTCCTATATCAAACTATCCTAGACTGCTTGACCATGTTTTTATGTGTATGTGAAGTAGCTTCTAATGATAAACATTGGTTCCAAAAGCACTTGTCCAAGAAGAATCTAGCCTGAAAGTAATTTTTGAAGTCATAGAGCTTCCTTTTTTTTCTCTACCCTTACCTCTATTTTTTGAGTTTATTTATGATATCTACCCATTTTAGATTAATATCTATCCATCTACCAACTCACTTAGATTTAAATCTATTTTAGATATCATCCATCCATACATAATCCTATTTAATAATCTAAATGCTCTACTTATTATTCCATCACTTGGTTATTCAAACTACATACCTACCACTTATGCCCTAGAGTGGTGTTTGCCTCCATTGAGATCCTACAACATTAGAGGCTACCTCATTATGAATGTGTATGCATAAAAACTACAACACCACATACCTAAAATATCTTATTCAAAATTAGGGTATAGGCTTAGATATGTTTATATATGCAAACATGTTTGGGCATATATGACAATAATAACTAAATTAATTAACCTATTATTATAAAAATTAGAATGTATAAATATTTTAACCAAAGGTGACTTTATTGATAATGTGTCATAGTTTGCCTTTGGGGTCACTCCTTCCTATCCTATATCAAATGCATGAGATATTTATAAAAATAGTCTGGATAACCATCAAACCTAGACCAATTATAGAAAAGACAACATTCCTTGATGTATATAAAATACATAAGCATGATAGGAAAAGAAAAAATGCAAACAAAAACCATTTTTATTACTAGGTGCAATAGTTCCCTGTAGTAGCCATGAATCTTATCCTTCCACCTGTAACCCTAGGTGGTGAAATAGTGGCCTTTTTAGTCATGTAGAAACCCTAATGTATTTTCATGTAAGGAAGGGTCAATTTTTTCAAACAATGTAATGATATTTATAATTATAATCATGTCTTATGGAATTTATTTAATCATTTTATTTTTTGACTTAATAAAATTAAAATCTCATGATTCCAAATTTGATGAGTGTACCCAGCCTTCACAAGACCATTTTGGGGTCCAAAAGGAACTTATTAAAGTTTTGACCAAGTTATCATTATCAATGTCTTTTAATAATTATAAAAATCATGGTTTTGCCAAAGAATTGAACGTAGATGTCTTCTCATTTGAGTCCTTTTGGCCCTCTTTCTAAGACATCAAACATCTTAAATAATAATCAAATCATGTCAATAAATCATATTGGTGTAGAATGTGATTACTTTTGAAGATTAATACTTTATCAACCAAGTAATTTTCTCTAAATCTACCCATCTAGGTTCACTTTGAAATAAACTTACCAATTAGAAGAGGTTAAAACTAGGGAATGTAACATCCTTCCCTTCTTAAAAGGTTCCATTTTAGTGCCTCAGAAGGTAAAGTATAAATCAAATATATATATTTTCAAAATACCTTCTTTAAACACCATTATAGGTTTAAATTTCAAGAAAAGTTCACAAATTAGAAGTATAATACCTAAAACTATAGTAGTTTCATGCTTAATTTTCATCACAAAATGAATATGTGATTGATTTCATTAGAATATTATGGTAATTCTTTCCAAAATGTAAAATAGTTTGATCACTTCAGTGCTAGTTACTAAACATTAATTTTATAACAACAATCATTTTAACATAAAATAATTAAATCAAATCATATCACACATTTGATTGTGGTATTTTCTATAAAAAAAATGTTATAATTTACACTTATCCTTATCATATTTACCATAGAAAATGGATTATTATAGTAACTATATTGTTAAGTGATATTTCCATCACTTTTGATTATGCATTATGTATATTTTTTGTTATTCATCCTGGAGTGATATCTATAATAGTAAACCATATTACTATGATTATCAAAATTACGTCATTTATGGGTCAGTGTAGTGTCCCACACCAACCACACTGAACACCAGAGAAGTCATCCCAAACATTCACATGTAACCTTTCCAATATTTCTACATGCTCTCCATAAATTTTATGATCTCACATGATGGTTCTAGGGATCCCATACCCACCATCATTCTACACTTACCTTTTGGCATCATTCTAAAATTCATAAATTACCTAATCAAGACTTTAGATTTCTCCTTCTAAGAATAAGTATACATTATAGTTATGGTTTAAACAAATCATAATATTCATTCTAGAATAATTACTTAGTTAAAAAAAATTTACCTAATTCTCATTGTGCTTGCATTTATAAGACAATACATGCCTATACTTCAATAGGTATAAACTTGCTAGTTTTCTTTGCATAAATACCAACTTACAAGACCCATTAACATTTGATAAGGTTACATCAAAAAAAAATCCACAAGGGTTTTTTTCACAATTTTTTTTTAATAGCAAGGTAAGGAACACTTAATCCACAAGGTGACCATTATGCATGAAGATCTCATGACCAACTTGTGGCACTCATGGTGTACACACCTAAATGAATCAAATGGCTACCTCATCTAAAGGGGAGAATTGGGTTTGAAGCATATGAAAGGCTCTACTTATTATCCCATACCTGTAATAGATCAATGTAGATTTATTTATTCTTCACCCTCAACCCCACACTTTCATTAATGCTCATTACTAGAGGAATGATGTAAGGTTGCACCACACAATACAATATTATACCTTGGTATATTTTTATTTATATAGGTTTATTTTGAGAAGGTAATTTGCATCACAAGTAGTTTATCACCATATTAACATGCATAAATTACATGGTTTTAACAACATAAAATCATACTTATTCCATGTCATACATATATGAGATACCCACACAACAAGGTTGTTAACAAGGAATAAATATAAGTTTACATGATCGATTACATCCATCTATCATGGAGAAGTTATAAAGTTTACATACTTATTATAATCATATACAACATATAATAGTTTTACATATAATGAAATAACCACATGAAATAGAATACACATACTTGATTCAGGTGTTTTTGTTAACTCATGCAAAGGTATTATCGCATTACAACATAAACACACTTATAGGGGTAAGACAAATATCCATGAATATAATCAGACCACTTGATGCTTAGATGCCATCCTAGTTGACATCAAATATCTATGATATTTATAAAGTGATCCATAAGTTCACACCTCATGGATTAGATGTCAATAATAAGAATACCTAAAGTATTCCAACTTGCCCAAGAAATTCAGTCAGATTCACCCCCACTTAGCCATACAATCTTAATTCACACCCTCATTCCTCCAAATAATGCCATACTTCAAGTATAATATGATGGATCATATATAAAACAATCAACAAAGCCTAGACATGCATCCCTTTGCTTATAAAAATAAGCTTTTATCACTAGTTCCCTAATTGGCTTGCCTAAGCAAGCCAATGGTTGATTAATGTTGATTGTTCTACATAGTATGGCCTTGGGAAGGATGGACTCATCCAAGTATTAGGGTGAAGGTCATATTATTATTGTGTAAATATAGTTTACCATAATCATTAATTTCAACTAAAACTCATATAATCTAGTACATCAACATTATAAAACATAATAATATTCACTTTCAGATTATGTCATGGTTGTAAACTAGTCAACCAAACTTGAATACACAACCAATAATAAGAGATAAACATATCCATGAGACATCCAAATGTTTTTATAACCATGGCTTGATATCACACCTCCTAAGGGTGAATCAACCTTGGAATAGTCATACCCAACTAAGGGCAGCTTGTACATGTTGATATGTTTTACTCAACTGAACGCCACTCATCATAAGAGGGATATATCAGATTTATAACCCTTGTATTTAAACTCATATAAGACCCAAATATTCAATTCATCATAACATAATAAATTAAAATTATAACCATACTATTCACCTATAGTGACACATAAGCCAAGTAAAGCATATAATTATTGTTAATAAAACATAGTTGCATAAAATCAATTATTTAACTATATTTTTCCAAGAGGTTACCTCTTAATCATTCAAGACACAACATTTTCATCCCATTTTATCAAAATTTGATTATAAACTATATTTAATTACTTAATTCAAAAATCAAGACTTCATTAATATTCAATAATCTATAATTAAGAAAATTACCTTAAGACTCATACCCATGCAGATCATTAGTATCACCACAAGCATAGGCTCTTAAACATATCTAATAGGATTTAGTGTTCATATTGACAAGAAAAATAGTGTCTACATTCATTCCTCATTGCATCATACTCAATACTATAGGGAATGTATGTATGTGTAGTGGATTCAACCATTCATACCTAGCATCAAAAACTAAATTTGGTATTTTACTAGTGAAGATATTTAAAGCAATTGATTTACCCATGTAAATTAGTTTTTCTCCCCTTAATCAAAATTTATATCCTAAGGTCACAACCTTAACCATTTCATATATTTATTATCTTAAGCATCTTTTGATGTCCTGCTTCTACAAATCATCAATAGATATTGAGTATTCACCTTAATTCTAATAGTGGAATTTTATCGCATTGAGTCTTATTAACCCACCCATATATTTCAACTATAGGTCAATAAAAATTCACCTTATACAACCTAAGTTTGGATAGGGCTGACTTTAGTCAAGTCTATGGAGATCAACATATTATGAAAAAACTTTAGAGCACAAGCCCTGATACTAAATGAAATAACCCAACTGGTCCACACTTAATTTTTTTGAAAATTTCATGAGAAGAGTTTCATTTACTTTAAATCTCATAAGTCTTAAGAGTCTAATTTATGACCATTAAAAATTAGTATTACCAAATTTAACTCATCAAGGAGTAAGCTTTGATATTAAATTGTTATAAAAAAATTTAGAGCAATAATGATCCCAATCCTTAAGAATAGAGTTAAGGTAATCTTTAACAAATATCTAATAAGATTCTATATAATTGAATGAGACAAATTTTAGCTCATTATTCCTTATTATAAAAAGAGTTCCATCAAAATTACAAGTAGTATTATGCAAGTTCCATTAAGCATTAGAAAATTAATTGATATAATGCTTAGTTTAACCAAGAGAAAACATTGATTTAATAACACTATTATTTATTGATTTACACCAAACAAGTTTGCAAGGAACAATCCAAGTTCTAGGATTTAATTGATCTCATTCTATAATTCATAATTTGATTACATGAACAAATGAGCAAAACTCCAAAATTGATTCAAAATCCATGACTTAGTCACAACACGAATAGATTAGGTTCCAATTACCATGCTATTTTAAGTGTAAAATATAACATCCATGTTGTAACATATAGAGACATTCATAAACATTATGATTCATGAAAAGGGTGATAATAGCACAAAAAACACATTGACCCAAGGTTCAAGTTTCACCTAACCATTCCTTTGCCAACAAAGTTTAGGTCCTTAATTTCCTTTAAGGTTTGAATTATATGTTGAGAGTGACAAGAGAGTGAAACCCAAATTTACATAGAAAAACTATATATTAGATGCAAAGAAAGTTATTGAATTGTAATCACAATCCTTATTGGATTGGTTATCTAGACCAAATTTATCAAGTTGATAAATGATCTTTTCAAAAGGAATAAACATATCATAACACCTCAATCCTTAAGCATAATGGAGTATAGGTAACATTGAGATTTATAAGTTCATTCCCCATCTAAGAACTTTTCTAACATAATATTAGATGAAGAAATTATAATTGAGAATAATATTTCTTTAATGGTTTTAAGTCACTGTGACTCATTATGGAAAAGGAGTGGTCAAAAACATACATCAATTCCTTTCTAATATAAAATTTTGACCATTACATAACAATAATGAAATGATTAACTTTATCAGAATCCATATTACTTAGAACAGTAAATGAACAACATTCTTTTACACCATAATCACTTTAAGATTTAAAAAGAGTTGTACTAGCTAATAATGAAGCCTCTTATTATGACTATAATGTTTTCATAATAGTTCAAGAAGCCATAAATTTTACATGCGTGAATATACCATTGATTTATTTGGAAACTATGAGTATATTAAATAACACAACCAAGCTTAAGAAAAAGAAAACTATGAACACCCAAAATAGGACCACTCGAAAAAATATGTTCTCATAATTATGGAATTCATTTCTTTTTCCAATCCAACATCAAGATATTACAAGATTTGCTTGAAGAACAAAGACATTTTAAACCTTTATTTCAAATCTAAATACCCATATAGTTTAAATATGAATGGACCATACAATAATGGAAATGTCATAAAGTAGACATGAATGAATGAAGAACTATTCAACTCATAAATTCATTTAGGATGTCTATCCATTACACATTCAATTGGTATCACAAAATAAGGAGATTATTCACTCAAGTGTGAGCACAAACAAGATTAAAAAAAAGACCAATTTTGAAAAATAATTGCCTAATGGTTAATTAAAATAAGTCTTTCCTTAAAATAAAATATGTTAGGGCCTAGGTCAACACATCACTGGAAAGTCATATTCCTCTTAAAATACTAATTTAAACAACATGATAATTATTTTATTTGAAAATGTAGGGTAGTAAAAGTGTTTCTAATTTATAGGTATAGGGTACAGATATGACTATTGTACTTATACTTCTATCATGTATCCTTGTGATGAAATGTGATTCTATAAACCATTAAATATTTAATATGGTGTTGTTGTTAATAATTCACATATAAGTTCAATTTCAGATCATATAGATGCTATGAGCAACCCTCTTATTACTATACCATAAATTTCCACTTACCTATAATCATTCAACTATCATATCATAAAATTAGGGCCATTACACCCTATTATTTTATTACCAACCATTTTACCTGACATTAATTTAATACCACTTTCATTTTTATTTGTAATATAATTTGTATTTATTTGACTCCCACTTGATAAATTCACTTGGATACACATGCTTATCAAAGACTAATTTTCATACACTTGAATTACAATGTAACATAAACAAAAATTAGGACCAATATTTTATTAGAATTTAATCATTGATGTCAAAGGAAATATACTTGATGTCAATATAATTTCCAATAGAAATGTTAAATAAATTGTAATTGATGTCAATTGAATTATCAATAAAAATGTTGACAAAAATGTTGATGGAAATGTCAATGGACACATATTTTGGTGAATATATGCCTCTTGGATGGGATTCCTCCTTTGTGAAGATACTTTGGAGGCTATATAAGGTAGATAGAATATTAGAAAAAATATTAAATTAATTATTTCTATCATTCAAGTATAATGTGGAGAAGAAGAGGAAATTAAATTTTCCATCATTTATTGATGAAGTAAAAATAATAAGGTATAAGATTATTTTAGTAGATGTTGGTGCCTTAAAATGAATAGATTGGTGTCTCTTGCTAAGTTGGTGCTTAGTAGTGGAGATTGGTGTTTCCAGTAGGTTGGTGCCTAAAAATTGTTTAGTAGTGGGGATTGGTGTCTACAATAGGTTGGTGCTTAAAAATTGTTTAACAATGGGGTATTGGTGTCTCTAGTAGGTTTTTGCCTACAAATTTTGTAAGAATAATTTTAATTATGGATGGATTTGGATAGTATATCCAAGTAGTCCTTTTCTACGTGGTTTTATTCTGAAAGGGTTTCCATGTAAATCTTGTGTTCTTAATTATTTATGTTGTGTGATTGATATTATTGGGATTATCAATTTTAAAAACAAAAATATTACCTTATACTAATTCAACCCCCCCAGTATAAGTGTGCACTCAACAATTGGTATGAAAGTCAGTTCTTTAAACTATAATATAATCACTAGAAGGTAAATCTCAAGAGCACACATGGCTTTTCAAGAAGGATTCTCCTCAAATAGGGCTCCATTATTTAGTGAAAATAACTATTCCTTCTGAAGCATAAGGATGCACACTTACCTAAATGATCTTGGCTTTGATATTTGGAAATTACCTATGAGTATATATGTAGCTCCATCATCTCCACCAACAGATCTACCAAGAAATAAGGGGAGTGAAAATAATACAAAATCTATGAATGTAATTTTGTTTGGTTTATCAAAATCAAGTTTTGTCAAATTAATGCAATATGAATTGGCAAAAGAGTTTTGGGATAAGCTAAAAAACATCTATAAAGGAGATGAAAAGGTAAATAAAACTAATCCTCAAACACATAGAAGATAATTCCAAAGTTTGAAAATGAAGGATGAATAAAACATCACAACATATCTACTTTGTGTGGTTGAAATTATAAATACCTTCAAAGGACTTGGTGGAAAAGTTGAAGAGACAATGATTATGCAAAAGGTGTTAAGTTCACTTCCCTTAAATTTTGATGCAAAAATTTAAGCTATTGAGGAAATGGATGACATGGATAAATTACATGGGATCTTCATGATATATGAAATGAGGATTGAAAATGATAAATCATCTCAATGAGAGGCAATCTTCAAAACCTCAAATAAAATGAAGGATAAAGAGATTGATCTAAGTGATAGTTATACTAATGAATCAAATGAAGAAGAGGCTCATTTTGTGAGGAAGTTTAAGAAAGGATCCAACAAGTACAAAGGTAAGTTACATTTTAAATATTTTAATTGTGGAAAGCTAAGACATTTTGTGGCCAAATGACCATATGAAAGAAATAAAAATAGTGATGATTAAAAAGATAATAATATGAATAAATTACAAAAATAAGGAAAACTTGAGAAAAAGATCTTTCACAAGCACAAGAAAAGCCTTTATTCTAAAGAGAAAATTAGTTCATCTGAAATGAGTTTCTCTATTAGTGATAGAGAATAAATGTTATTCATGAAAATATAAATAAAAGATGATACTTGGAAAGTGAAGAAAAACAAAAAGAGGAAAAGGATTCATAAGGGGAAGATCATTTCAAAATATATGGAGAAGTAGATTTGGAAGAAGAACTCATTTGTGCCCTAAGTGAAATAAAGAAACTCAAGAAGAATAATTTGAAACAAAAATTACAGCTTCAATAGGACTATGAATATAAGGAAAAAATGTCACAAAGTCTTGAGGACTAATAAAATATGATCATCAACCTCAATATTCAACTTGAAGAAGAAAAAAATATATAAAAGGAGGTGAGAATCCAATTAAATAAAAAGGAATAAAATTGTGAGAGGCTAGAGTCTGAAATTATTACCTTGAGGAAGGAACTAGAGATAACAAACACTAATCTGAATAGAATCCTCAAATTTGAGAAGAGTACAAATATTTTAGATGATATCATAAATGGGTAAAGGTAACCATTTATAAATACTAGTCTTGAATATAATTAAAATCAGCTGGCCAACAAATAAGATCATAAAGAACCACCAAACAAGGAAAATGAGGAAAAGATAAATACTATGCAGATGTTATTAAATGTCCTATCAGTAAGAAGAAATAGAATCAAGTCCCAAAAAAAACAAGCATTCTTCCAAAAGGTAACAAGGAAAAATTCAAAAACCCATTTCCTCAAAGGTAGGAACACATGACCAGGGTTCGAAACTCTTTCTTTAGGTATTTCTTTTTGTGTAATCACTTTGGTCATAAATAGATAGACTGTAGGACTCATGCAAGGAATTTTGGTTGGAATAAGAATATAATTCCTTATGTATTCTCAAATAGGAAATATAATTTATTTACTCCTTTAGTATATTAAAATATCATATGTTATAAGTGTAACAACTATGGACATATAACACGTTTCTATAAAATTGGTTTTATAAAACTTCCTAGGTAGAATAAAAAAGTGGAAGACATGAGTAAATAAAAATAAGAAAATTCAAAATTATGGAAAAATAAGTAGGAACAAGAAAATAAGGAGAGACTATGATTGTGAAAATTGCATTTCATGCACAAGAAGTATCACTAATACCATAAGAAGTATAAATATAGGGGGATAATCATTACATTATCTTTTGGCTCTAGTGAAAATACAACTTAAAGGATGAAGTCTCATAAAATATTAAAGAGAGAGAAGATATGGTTGGAGAGAAGAATGATAAATATGATCAAGATGAATTTGATGTCTATTGAAGAACTACTTTTGTAGGATGTGGTTTAAATGCATGATTGATTGTTTGATCTACTAATATTATGCAAAAAATCTAGCTTTGATGGATGTAGATGATGTCAAAAAATCTAGCTTTGATAAAATTCAAGGAGATAAATTGAGAAAAGAAGTCCCTATGCAAAAGGATAGTGAAGAGTAGAAAGAAAATCATTTGTTTGTGGTGATGTTGAATAATATGACATGGATGTTTCCTATGATTTATTTTTGGGAAGTAAAATGAACATCCCTTTACCAATGATGTAGAAGGGGGAGCAAAACATGAGAACTATAACAACGGGGAGTTTCTCTATAGATTTCCAATCAATGAAAAAAGGGGAGATTGTTGGAATATTATCATTGATGTCAAATGAATTGAAATTGATGTCAATGGAATTCACATTATAAATGTCTAAAGAATTTTAATTGATGTCAATGAAATTGCCAACACAATTGTAAGTGGAATTGTCAATGAAAATGTCAATGGAAATATTGATGAAAATGTCAATGAAAATATCAAAGGAAATGTCAACAAAAATGTCAACAGATAAATATTTTGGTGAAAAGGTGCCTCTTGGATGGGATGCCTCCTTTGTAAATAGCCTTTGGAGGCTATATAAGGTAGATAGAAGATTGGAAAACATATTGAACTAATTATTTCTATTAGTCAAGTATAAGTATATTTTTATGGAAAACAAGAAGAGGAAATTGAATTTTCCATCATTCATTGATGAAGCAAAAATATTAAGGTGGAAGATTATCTATGTATAGGTTGATGCATCAAAAACAAGAGATTGGTGTCTCTTCCTAAGTTGGTTCTTAGTAGTTGGGATTGGTGTCTCTAGTAAGTTGGTTCCTACAAATTATTTAGCATTAAGGATTGGTGTCTCAATTAGGTTGACACGTAAAAAAATTTAAGAATTTTTTTATTTATGGTTAAATTTCAATAGTAGATCCAAGCATTCATTTTCTTTGTGGTTTTCTTTTGAAATGGTTTCCACATAAATTTTGTGTTCTTATTATGTTCTTAATTGTTGATGTTGTGTGATTTATCTAATTGTGATTATAAATTTGAAAAAGTAAAAGCTTACATTATACTAATTCACCCCTTCTTAGTATAAGCATGTGCTCAACACATGTATTATAGATCTTAACAAAAGTGAATTAATGATCATCAATATATTGTTATCTACATAAGTATCCTCTTAAAAATGTGAATTAAATTATATCCATTCAAAGGAACATTTTACATATCATAAACACTATACTATGTGTTAATAATCACTCAAGATTATTTTTTGACCAAATTTAATACATGGAGAAAAAGATAGATTCAATCAATCAACAATTTAAATACCAAAATACATTAATAGATACACCAGTCAACCCATACCAACAAATTTACACAATACAAAGAACTAATAGTCATAAGGGAATATAAAAAGTATTAATGGTCCTTTGTCATTGATTTGAACTCATAGACCCCCTCTTACTTAAAATCTGAATTGAAATTTATTATTCTTAACACCTATCCCAACACAGGGTTTTTTAGTAGTCAATCAAAATGATAATGACAACTCAAAAAAAGGAGAAAGAACATAATCTTTTTTAGCCAACCACCAAAAAGAGGAAACTGCCTTCAAGGCCAATAAATATGTATTCACCCAATGAGTCAACAAGTTTTCAAATAACCTTTGAGGTATAATTCAAGATTCAATGAAATAATTAATAAATCTCAAACCAAAAAAAATAGAATTATGTTACTTGGAGAAGATCCCAATTATCTTATTCAGCTTAATGAACTTTTCTAGTAGTTAGAGAATGCTCATTATAGTTAAATAAACCAATTCAAACAATTTTTAACACACTCATTTATTCTATCATACATCCAAAGGATGGATTCAACAAGGAACACAATCCATAATGACTAGAAAATTATATACAACCAATAAAAATCACTGAAGTAAATAGAAATAAATTCATTAATCTTAAAAATGATTGCCTTCAACTCTTAACAAAATTCAATGAAATAAGGGTATAACTTAAGTATACAAATGTATATGTACAACTAATAATAAACTTATACATCTTTTTCAATATAACCCCACAACCTATGGGAGTGTTGTACATAACTTAAAAATAGTAATAAACACAACATTATCACTAGGGATTGAAACACTACACCCCAACATAAAAATTGATCATGTATCAAGAAAATGGAATCATTTATGCATACTATGGCCAAAAACCATCATGGATGAATTTAATTAAAGATTCAGTGACTTCAAGAAGCCATAAGGTGAGTCCTAAAATATAACAACAAAAATGAGAACTACTAACACCATGCCCAATAGGATAAGAATAAGACCATCATGTCATAAATGAAATAGGTAGACTGAAATCAAATATCTCATATAATTTAACCTATAGTTTTTATTATTTTATTACAATATTTTCATTTCTCTTTTTAGGGGTTCTAGCCATAAAACTACCATTACACTACCCCCTTTTTTAAAACTAAAAATTTAAAGAATGCATCTATAATAAGGTGTGAATTCAATTAAATCATTTAATAAAATCCTTAATTCTCATTAAACAATCTCCAAAACTACTCACAAGAAAAAATATTAATTTTCCATAGAACAAATTGAACCCATAATGATGCAAAGGTTATTATTTGCCTAAAAACCATAAATCCATATGTTAGAAATAGCCAAAAATGTTAATAAAATAATATACATTATCGTTACCCAAATAAAATCCTTCTATTAATTCATAAGTAGTGAGATAAATTATTTGGCATAACCCAAGAAGGAAATAATAAGAAAAATTAGGCATTTAATAATGTCATAAAAAGGTAAATCACTTCAAAAAAATTTCACAATCAAATTGGTAACCCTTTCAATATTTAAAATTAATAGATCATGTACATCAATAATTTAATTTGTTACATTATAACCCAAAATATGCAACATTTCACATGCATACCCAACATACCTTGACCCAGATTATGGTATAGTCTTAGATATGTTTTCCTATGAAAACACATCTAGGCATTTATCCTAATAATAAATATAATAATTACCGTACTAGTATAAAAATTAGAATTTATAAATATTTTAACTAGAGGAGGGAGACTTTCCTGATAATGTGAACTAGTTTTCCTTTGGGGTATTATTAGCAGAGGTTCTTGGAAATACTCCAAAACATGCTAATTATAAAGATAGCTTATGTAATTTAGAGTAAAAAAAGGTACAAAAGAGATTGCAGTATTACATACCATTTATAATATATAAAGATTAACTATAGATCAAGAATAACTCAACATCTAACAAAAGACAAAACATAACTGGCATAACATTCAACTAATATATTAAAGTAAAACAAAATACTCACTACTCATTATTCAAGTATAAAATAAGATTAGGAAAACCCATAATAGAATGATTGTATTAATATATATCAACACATTAGAACCATATTCTATTACAACAAGCTGATATATATAATCTTTTACAATATATTATCTCTTCACATTCTAGCCTTTAGAGATACAAAAAGAAAGACTTTTCACTTTCTTCTATTGCCCTATTAGGCTTATAAGGCCGAATAAATACAAAAATTCTATAAGAAACAAAAGATATACTTTGAACACATGTCTTTTTGTTATAATTTGAAATTTTACCATGCTTCATTCTTCATCCAACATTTTTCCAGACTTATATATTTGTCTCATCCTAAGATAAAGTTGTAATTTGATATAAACTAAGATAAAAAGTCAAGACATAAATAAAATTCATAGTTATCACTCTAGATATCAGTTACTATTTTTCAACCTTTCCACACTATTTATCTACCCTTTAGGGTTTTCAACTAACATACTATCCTATTGCCCTTTCAATTTTTCAATAAACTAGCATAACCAAGTGGGCACCCTTTATGAGTTTTTAACCAATATATCACCAAGCTTAATTTTTAGTTTATCTTACAAAAAAGTTCAATATTTTTAAAGTTAAAAAAGGAAGTAGACCTTACTACTACAATAGAGGAAGAGTTTGACTATGTGGTTGTAGAGATTATTAGGTTAGGTTAGATGCTGACCCACTGGATTCTGATGCACCCAATTGTGGAGGTTATTGTTATGACTGTGCCTTTGTATCCAACTTGCTCTCTTGTATGATTTGTTAGAGTTATTTTAGAGGAATGAATTGGGGCTCATCTATTATCTAGGTAATAGATGAAATCACGTGAGATTAATACTTATTGAGAATTTTCTAATCTTTAAACACTTCACATACCATGGAAAGCATAATGCATAGTGATACCTAGATCATCATCATGTTTCACAAATCATCATCATCTAAAATTATGATAAATGCCTTAAAATTAGATAACTTGAACTAAATTGTCATGTCCCCTTTTTTAGTGGACATCATTAGAGTTGATGGTTAGCCTATTATGCGACCCTCATAGGCTGATATGATGGATAGAGGGTCTTGATGGAGCTGGGCTTGGCTTTCGTTTGGGCTCTTTCGGACATGAATTAAGGGAGATATTAATATTTGATTGATTTAATCAAATATTAATTATTTGGTCTAATTTTAATTAAATATTAATTAATTATTAATTATTAATTATTAATTATTAATATTTTGGTCTAATTTTAAGACCCTAATTCTAATTTAAGAAGCCCTAAGTCTAATTTAAGGAAATCTAATTTTAGCAAGCACACCTTTAGAGGGTATAAGGGTTTCTCATGGGAGAGAGTTTGTATTCATGATTGATTATTGATATTGTTTTTGCTAAGAATTCTTCTGTGAAGACTGAGCCAAGGGTTCGAGGATTCCATTTGCATTGAAGAACGTCAACTCTTCATTATCTGTGATTCAAAGGTTGTGAGAGATCAGCCGATCTATTGCCAAATTGAGAGATAACTTCATACAAAAGTTATCACAGGGGTTTACAAGTTTGAGAGATAACTTCATACAGAAGCTATCACAAGGGTTCACAAGTATTTTTTTATTTTGGTTTTGATTCAATAATTATCCAGATATAGACCTTTTATATTAGCCCATAGTTCTTCATATCAGGATCAAGCATACAGATTATGCTATATTGGTAGCTGTACGAAGTCCGTACAGATCCATGAAAATCTATAAGCATCAGTGGGAAGATCAGACACCAACATCGGTAGGTAGAGCCCTACAAAGACCGACATCAGCTGACCTCTCACCGACGTTGATAGGTTAACGACCCCAATCGACTGATGATGACAGTATAACCGATGTCGGTGACTGTGTTTTTTACATAGCAGGCTGAGACGTACCAGATCCAAATTTATTTCCTAGTTTGTAGAATACTCAGGCTATTAAGGTCATATTTTCAATATTCATTGTATACTTGATAGAGGACCTCTTTTGTAAGCATATGAGCAAATAAATAAGAGATTATACTGTGATTTATTTATCTATTTGAAGATATTTTGTAGAAATATAGATAAGCAATTCAGATCTTTGTCTTGCTATATTCTCTATTGGACAGGGGATATTACAGTGGTATCAGAGCTTTTTGTCTTTCTATAGTCCCTATTGGTTGGGGATATTACAGTGGTATCAGAGCTAAATCTTGCCATCCTGAGGGTTTGACAATCTTATACAGCCATAAGAGTTGGGACCACATAGGTATAACACACACAGTAGAGCCTTACTTTAAGGTACCCAGGTGTTAGAACAGCAGGCAATTATCATGAGTGACAGACGTGAGGGTAGCCCACCCAGGGGCCATCGACATAATGATGATCAGGGTACCAGAGAAGTCTACCGTGAGATGACACAGGCACTTCAAGCACTTACTACTATGGTAAGGAGGATGAACCCAACTGATAGATAGAATGGGGAATAAGGAGATAACAGGAGTGTTACTATTAATTAGAGACCCCATCAGGCCCACTCTAGAATAGCAGATAGACCTACACATCCTACGTTTGTTCAAAAGGAACTAGAAGTTCCAGTAGAGGGGGAGGCAGAAGATTCCCAATTTGTAGATGTTCTCATGGCTGTAAGTGATGAGTGGGACTTATTAGCTCCTCAAGTTTAGGAGAAGATGTCCTTTGATCATTTTATTAATCTGAGGAGAGAGCACTACAGATTGGTTAGACAAGATGGGAGACCTAGACACTAGAACAATGATTTGAAGCATGCTATGAGCAGGCTCACACTAGAGATGTTTGATGGTAGTGGTAAGGTGACAGCACATGCCTGGGTTAGTAAGCTAGATACATTTCTCACATTGCAATTGATGGCTAAGGGAGATGCTATTAGATATACGACACTACATCTTGAGGGAGTAACTCACGATTGGTGGCACCATGTGATGGTGACACTCCATCATGATCATATCACATCTTATTAGGAGTTTGTGGATAGGCTGGTGGAGCATTATTGATAGGAAGGATCTGGAGTCCTATTTCTGAGAGTTGGCATAGTTGTGCCAAAGTGGCAGTCTAGAGTCTTACATTGGTGACTTCCAGAAGCTATCAGTTATGGTTCCTGACATTTTAGAGAGGTGACTTGTAGTGCTCTTCATGGAGGGATTGACAGATCCATTGAGAGGTTGGATCAAAGGCTTTGATCCTCTTTCATTATAGGAAGCTATGAAGAAGGTGTGTAGTATGGAGATGGCAGCCCCATCAAGTAAATTTAACTCTAGAGGTACTTCTTCATCTCGAGACCATCAGTGCTCCAATGGAGATAGAGAGGGATTAGATTTCAACAAAGATAAATCAGGTGTTAAGAATGATTCAAAGGCCAACCCAATAACATCACCTTTGGATCGAGAGGCTCTTAATGATCTATGTAGGAGAAAGCTTTGCTTCTACTGCAAAGGTCCATATGATGCAAATCATGATTATCCTTTAAGGCCTAAGGGCAAGATAAATCATGTGATGTGGGTGTATTATGAGGATTCAAAATCAGAAGATTCTGAATAGTAGGATAGTCCTGAGGAGCCTAAGGTAGAGGTAGATTTAGAGTTACACATATAGGAGGCACACTTATCCAGCATTCAGTTGGATGATTCATTCAGACTCTGTGGGGTTTTGGCAGGACAGAAGGTCATCACCTTCTTGATACAAGAGCCACACATAATTTTATAGATGTTAGATTTATGGAGAAGCGTAGACTCACTACCAAATATTTTGAGGGCATTGAAGTTAAGGTGGCCGATGGTCACACTCTTAGGTGTGAGTGGATGATTAGAGACCTCCCATTGCGATTAAACAACTATGAGTTCAGCGCTGATTATTATGTGGTGAACATGGGGGACATAGACTTAGTCTTGGGTATGAAGTGGCTTCATTCCCTTGAGGAAGTCACTCTTCATCTTAAGGACATGGAGGTTCATTTTGATGTTGGTGGGAAGACACATATTCTTAAGGCAATACGGGGCAGCAACATCAAAAATATGTTCTTTCATCAGATGGAGAGGCTCATACCACACGATATGGGAGAGTGCATTGCTGAGTGCACATTGGCATCAACACAGGAGAGACATGTGGATGAGATTTGTCTTGAGGTGAGTTCAGTTCAAGAGTTAGCACATGTGGTAGGGACTCAACTTTCTATTGCAGGTAGGTCACATGTTGATGATATGAGTATGTCTAGCATTCACATTCTAGACTTAGATATTATTTGGGTGAGGAGTTTACTTCAGTTACCAGTTGATTTCCATTTTTGGATTGGATGTTGGGATTCTTATCTTGGTACTAGGGATGATGTGGTGAAATTGGATGAGAGTGGTGATAGACATGGCTTGGAGTTAGCGTTGATTGACAGCAGGGTAGATCATGACTACATTTGGGATCCAGGTGGATTGATTGGTTTATCATTAAACAATTTCTTGAGGGCAAGCAATTTTAGGAGGCGTGGATTGTCATGTCCCCTTTTTTAGTGGACATTGTCAGAGTTGATGGTTAGCCTATTATACGACCCTCGTAGGCTGATAGGATGGATAGAGGGTCTTGATGGAGCTAGGCTTGGCTTTTGTTTGGGCTCTTTCGGACATGAATTAAGGGAGATATTAATATTTGATTGATTTAATCAAATACTAATTATTTGGTCTAATATTAATTAATTATTAATTATTAATATTTTGGTCTAATTTTAAGACCCTAATTCTAATTTAAGAAGCCCTAAGTCTAATTTAAGGAAATCTAATTTTAGCAAGCACACCTTTGGAGGGTATAAGGGTTTCTCATGGGAGAGAGTTTGTATTCATGATTGATTATTGATATTGTTTTTGCTAAGAAATCTTTTGTGAAGACTGAGCTAAGGGTTCCAAGATTCCATTTGCATTGAATAACGTCAACTCTTCATTGTGTACGATTCAGAGGTTGTGAGAGATCAATCGATCTATTGCCAAATTGAGAGATAACTTCATACAGAAGTTATCATAGGGGTTTACAAGTTTGAGAGATAACTTCATACAAAAGCTATCACAAGGGTTCACAGGTATTTCTTTATTTTGGTGTTGATTCAATAATTATCCAGATATAGACCTTTTGTATTAGCCCATAGTTTTTCAGATCAGGATCAAGCATACAGATTGTGCTATATTGGTGGCTGTACAAAGTCTATACAGATCCATGAAAATCCATAAGCATCAGTGGGAAGATCAAACACCAACATCGACAGGTAGAGCCCTATAGAGACCGACATTGACTGACCTCTCACCGACGTCGGTAGGTTAATGACCCCAGTCGACCAACGATGGTAGTATAACCAACGTTGGTGACTGTGTTTTTTACACAATAGGTTGAGACGTACCAGATCCAGATTTATTTCCTAGTTTGCAGAATACTCAGGCTATTAAGGCCATATTTTCAATATTCATTGTATACTTGACATAGGACCTCTATTGTAAGCATATGAGCAAATAAATAAGAGATTATACTATGATTTATTTATTTATTTGAAGATATTTTGCATAAATATAGATAAGTAATTTAGAGCTTTGTCTTGCTATATTCCCTATTGGATAGGGAATATTACAGTGGTATCAGAGCTTTTTGTCTTTCTGTAGTCCCTATTGGTTGGGGATATTACATAAATATCCAAGATGAGCTCATCAAATTTGTCTATTGTCTTTTGGGATTGGATAGATGCAAGAGTGTTGCACATTATTTCATTATGACATAATTAAAATTTTTGAATTAGTATCCTTAGACTGTAATAGTTATCTGAGTGTGATTCTCATCTTTTCTATAGTTACCATTTGATCCTCTTATATGGATCTATCTTTATTTATAGTGGTAAATTCAAGTTTTATAGTATCCAAGGATTGATTAAGATGTTTTCTTTAATTCAACATATCTTAGTCTATTTACTTGTCTTCCCTCATAGTGGTGTCTAGGACATACTCATATTCTTCAATGAGTTCACATATGACTCATATTTCATTCTTTAGATCTTTCCCTTATTCATGTAATGCAAACACTTTTTGTGCAACCCCCAATTATTTGTAAGCTTTGTCAATAAAGTAATTAATTACTTATCCTTTAACATGACTTGATCACCCATTGCTTGCATAACTAAGTGTTGGAGTTATATCTTTCACCCTAGCTGGGGAGAGAAATGTTCAAGTGCTATCCTAAAACTTAGATCAACATGGTAGTGACCTTAGACTATGGGTTATCTAATTTTTAGGTCACACCTCTAATTTTCATGGGGTTAGCTCCCTTAATATGAAAATGCAATTCTTTCTAAGACCTAAATCTCTCACAAACAAAAGGGAGAAGGATGTGAAAACTAAATCAATAATCTAACCTATGTGGTTATGCACCAATTGATAATGATCAACTCTCAACTACTTCATTTGATAAATACTAATGAATATAATGAAGACAAAGGTTAACCAAAATCTTCAATAATGTTACAAGCATGAATGTTTTGCATAAAGGTTGATACAAGACCTACAACTTGAAGGATAGAAAGAGATAGGTCTATGTAGGACACTATAGACTTATGACACTTATCTCTATCTATATATGGGGATTATACCCATATTTCTATACACTTTGAAACCCTAGACATATATATGGGTTGTCACTTGTATTATTTATATATAGAGATGAGAGGTCATTCCAAATCACCTAAATGCAAATAAATTAACCAAAGATCCAATTCATCATTGCACCCCAAAATATAATGGATGCTCTTATCTTCATATATATTCTCAAAAATGTTGGTCGACCTATATATCTATATAGATCTTATGCACTCACTTGATCAATGAATTTATCATGAAGGTAATGAAGTGATTAGTGAAGTAGCTAAATGGAGTATTCAACTATTTGTCACTTGTGAAGTATCAAAACAAATCAAAATTGAATTTAAGCTGATTGATACAAAAAAATTATAAACAGTTGCCCCTTCCCCTAAGATAGTGTTTTTTTGGACCTCCCCCAAGATAGAGTCTTTTTTCAAAAACATAATTTACATATGGTTTGGATCCAACCATTTCAAATAAGGTTTTCCCCTTCACTCTTAAAACTCAAATATCTTCAATAAGAGGAAACACTTATATTACGAGAAGATAATCTCACTAGCTAACACTTCACACAACCTAAAAAAACCAATAAGCTTGTAGTAAGCTACATAAAGGACATGCAGATGATGAATAGATGACTTACATTATGTAGATAAAAATATAATAAATTACACTTGATATTAAAATAGAATATGAAATTATCTTTTATTGCTTCAAAAGAGTTTACAAAATGATTTTGGTAGAGCTTTTCTACACCCAGTCGAGGGATGGAAAATAAGAGCTCAATGCCTACATTTATAGAGAAAATATAATAGAAGAGAGGGAATTATAGGTGTATTAGGGTTCATAAATGAGTCTAAAGTGGCATAGGGTAGTTACACAAGTATTGTCCCTCTCTATGAGCATTGACACCCATTGATGAGCCTAATTTTAGCATTGTGGAGGCTGTAACTTCTTTAATTATCCTCATTCATGCTTTGATGATTCCAAAATAACTCAAAACTCTCTATTTTGGTATTTATGCAATGAATATCAGGTGTAAATAGTTTTATTTAGTGCGTTAAGTATCCCATCCATCAATATACATGCCAAATTATTCATAATGGATCTTTCACCTTTAAAAATGGATCCCATTTTGATGTAGGCTCACCTAGATGTTTGTTTCAATGCATTAAAGTGGTAAATAAATGACCTCACACCAACCATTTTTCCCTAGATCCTTCCATTTGCATGATAAGTAGGCTTGTGTAGTCTAATCTCCAACCTTCTATTCACATTCTCTATGTGAGTGATCCAAAGTTGAATCTAGGTTCCATATTCGTCTAGTAAAACTTAGATAATCCTTAGATATATTTTAGTAAATTAAAACTATGATTATTGAAGTGTGTTTCACCTATAATACACATTGGTTTTACCTCACTATACCAATTAGACTACCTCATAAACTGGTAGTTTTGAAGGAGATGTGGAGAACACTTTCAGTTAGTTCCATGGGTTGAATTGATGTTGGATAGATTGAAAAAGTCTTGAACTAGCTCCCTTTATGGTTTAGAATTCTTTCTTAGGCCTTGCAACACATTATCTAATTAAAAACCTATAAATTTTTCCTCTTAGGAGACATCCATACATCTTTTGTACCATCCAAGATCATGAGATGAAGTTCCTCTAAGTTTCCTAGAGGGTCCAAGTTATAAATTAGTAAATTATATTAAAATAATACACTTTTGCTTAAACCTCTCTAGAATGGTTGTTATTAGGGTTTACGGGAGGTTCTATGGGGTTTAGGAGTCTCAGGCCTAATTTTTTAAAGGTCTAAATTTGGGATTACAAACTATCTACACCAATCCAAATCTAGTAAGTCATTTTAGCTCCCATGAACATTTATATTTCCCAAACATGACATTTTAACCTTTTTGAGAACTTCAAGTTACTCCTTGTACAGATTAATTTTCCCTTTGAGTGATCTTTACATGTCTACAAGAGGAAATTTTCATCTTGATGACTTTATTAGGGGCTTGAACTTGACCAAGGGCCCTAAAATATTTTGGTATCCCTCCCCTTTGGTCTAGGCCTAAGAATTTTCATTTTGGTATCCCTCCCCTTTGGTATCTATAATTCTTAGCTTATCTTCTGTTCCACTTTTAAAAGCATAATCCTAATGGGATTTAGAGGTTTGTTTAGTCTATATAATTGGAACATGGAATTTGGTCTCCACATTGGAACTATGAGCAATAATTTATTCCTAAATGGATGTGATGAACATCTTGGACACCTTAGAAATTGGTATTATTACCTTTATTAAGCTAATTGTCCTCCTTGTAATACACATAACTAAGTATACCAAGACTTGAAATTTTTTGTCTGATAGAATAGTCATGAAGGTTAGAATGGAGACCACTTAAAGACTTGGTTATGTTCCTTGGGATCCCCTCTCCAATCCATTATGCACATGAATATCCTTTGTATCTTAATCTTTGAACTCAAATTGGCTTTTCCAAGCCTCTTCCACACAAATATAACCCTGAATGTGCCAATAAAATATCCATGGTGGTCCTTATGATAACTTAGAATAACTTAAAGGTGATTTCATGGCTGAAAATATACATTTGGATGGGTTTTGGATTGTTGTTTCAATATTGGGGCATTTCTATGTTCTGTGTAGGGTTTGAAATGTCCACCATATTAACCATGGTTTATAAAGTACAAACATATAACCCTAAAACAAATGCTATGTATTTTAAGGGAATTTATCCCCCCCATATATCATTAATATTTTTTATTCCCATGAAAATTATCCATGTATATACGAGCATTAGAAGGTGAGGTTAGGGTTAGTTACAATTAGTTTTGAGTCCTTATTTTCTTAGCAGTTATTCACATAGTCTCACCCCCCATTGTTAATCAAATTTTCATGAATGTTTATTACATAGGAAGAATTAAATTACCCAAGGAGATATATATCAAAGGATGTTTGTGGTGGAGTTGGTGAGCATGTGAACTTGCTCCTTAAATTGCTTGCATATAGGTAGACTAGTTTAAACTAGGTTTTATGACATTTAGACTATGTTTGCCACAAGATAACACATAAAACCCATTTATTAGGTATAAAAAAATATCCCACTTCTTATTTTTTCCATTGGATAAATCACATCAACTTTTAGAGGTCTTAAGACATCATTTGAGGTCTGTGTGCAAGATTGCATGCCTAACTGTGTTTGCACATCTCCAAGCTTTTTGGACATAAATTTGAGTGTCATACCTTAGGAGGGGTTTTAGGGGACCCTATACATAATTCCATTTTTGAATAATACTTTCCTTATTACCCATGTTGATTGTATACTTTATATAGTGTTGATGTGTCTCTAACTTCATTGTATGCCTACATAGACAAGCCTTGGTCTGAGAAGAAACAATGAGTATATCCACTATCTATCTTAGCTAAGTGAAACTATGGGTATCTTACTTAAGTCATGACCACAATTTTTATTGATTTTTTAGGTCCTTTTGTGCTTATAATGGGTCTATATCATCATTTTATCTCAAAATAACTTCAAACTGTCTACTAGAAGTGCACTTAGACTTACAAGTCTTGAAAATGGACTGTAGCCTTTGATCTAAAGTTGTTTATGAT
Organism: Torreya grandis; assembly: GCA_037957365.1. Taxonomy (NCBI): domain Eukaryota; kingdom Viridiplantae; phylum Streptophyta; class Pinopsida; order Cupressales; family Taxaceae; genus Torreya; species Torreya grandis. The sequence goes on along the minus strand of JARHVA010000655.1, from coordinate 430,895 downwards.
CTTAGGAAGTATTATTAACATGATTAGTATGGTTATCATTACCAATTATTATCCCTTAAAAACCATGTTCATTCAGACACCATCTCCCTTTTGGGCTTAAACCTCTCATGTGAATATTCTTGTGTAGTTTGATGACTATGATGACATCATAATTCCCTCATAAAGATAGTGGCCATCATGGCTACACTTTTAAAAATGTGATCCTTATATCTCCTTTATATTTATTTTTCTTCCATAGGCTCATATGAGGTAGAAACTCTAATCTAGACTAGTAGTGCCAATTATTACTTTCTCTTACCTTTGACTATCTGCAATATTTGTTACCAGGCCTATATTAGGCATGAGATGGTCTATAGGGTGTTTGAGACTTGTATCATGGATGGTACATATCACATCCAATCCCTTTTGAAATTCATATTTCATGATGATTATTTCAAAAAAATTCACCTTCGATGATTGACATAGTTCCTCTTGAGGTCCTATTATAGTAACTTTAATGACTAACTATAGGTGTTCTCTTTTACACTCCCAGGTTATCATATGACCCTATAGGTATAGTGTCTAATGATCTTGATGGTATGGATGGTCTAGTGTAGTTTGGGGATCAACTTGGGGTGATCAATCTTTAGGGAAGGGTTGGGTGAATGTAGAAGGTGACAGTGGAGACACATGAAATGAGATGAGCATGGAAATAGAGTGGTCACATCACAAAATGGTAGTGAAACTATAGCAAGACCATAATAATATGGAATGGGCATGAAATGGGCACAAGGACTTTCTTAAGATCAACCTAAGTAGATCTTGCATATACCCTAATGCATACACAAGAAAACATAAAGGTTTGGAGAAAAAAAGGTGTATACAGTCTTGAAATGAGATCTAGTACGCTAAAAAATGCCTTAATTTATATGAAAATTTCTTAAACACTACTAAATGGTGATTGAGTAACTTAGAAACTAGGAAAGTGATCTATAGGCTTGTGAGGCGCTCATGGGGGGTTGGAAAATATGATCTAAAGACATAATAGTAACCCACCACTAATTTACCATTTCTTTCACATCATTTAGGGTGCATTGGAGCTTTGTAGGTGTAGTTGGGCCACATATACATAGTCTATCATGTAGGGTTATTCAAACACACACAATTTCATCTCCTTTAATTTTTTTGAGGTAACCAAAGGACCATTAAACCTTGAATCTAGGTAAGAAGTCATTTTGAGCCTTGAAACATCTCTACAACCTTTCAATCTTTGCTTATAACCCCTAATGAAGGCACCTAAACCTTGTATTTTACATTACCATACACAAAAACTAGTCAAGGAGGTTTGTATACTACCCAAGCTCACACATGTGGATCCAATGTTGAAATAACCATGGGAGGACCCTTCATGATTTGATAAAATAGGATATATGATCAATTTTATAAAATGAATCAAACTCCTTTGAAAATTGTTGACTCCAAAAGTGCCTGTGAAAATGAGGGTGGTGCAGAAGTTCTTTAAATTCTTGATGAATGTTCATAAATGATAGGTAGTTAAATTATAGATAAATACCATGGGATATTATCTCCGTAAGTATACCTTCCATGGGTAGAAGATTAGAACCCCACTCACCTTCTAATGTAAAGAATAAACATGAACTTGAGGGGTATTTTGAGCATGCTAATGAGCTCAAAGTAGAGGAGAAATGGTTTTGAGCTCTAATGTCACTAAAAAAAACTACTCCTTTCACCTATGGACATTTCTAAACTCTTCCTACAAGAATATGTTCCTGACTGAGCTGGTCTATACTATATGCATTTGTACTATTGAGAAAACACTTCCAAACTTCCATTTTTCTTACAAATCTTCTTATTTTAGACCTAAAATGTAGTTAACCAGTGTTGTTGATGGAAAATATGGGTAAATACAACATTTTGACTTAGTTTTATGACCTAAAGAAGCTGAAAGGTCATAATTTGGCATGTGTGGGCCTATTTTATAGGAAATGATCATTGGCTAAGGTGATAGTGGGCCTAAATGACATATGAAACCATCACATGATGACTAAATGAGGTTGCTGATAACCTTTGGAAGATTATGGGGTGGTTTAGTGGTTAATCAAGGCCAAATAACATCTTATTATGGTGAAAACCATTGACTATATTCAATTATATGGCTTTAAAAGAGACCTATCAACTATATCACCATGTTAATGCATATGGAATACCTCTAAGGTAAATGAAACATTAATTATTACTCATAAAATTCCTTATAATTCTTCTTGAAAGATCAAAATGGGCATACCTCTGATGATTGTGTAGGGTTTTTTTTCTTTTAAGCCTTTATCAAGTTATCTCTTCTATTTTACTTCACCATTGCATCCTTCTCATGTTGATGACCCTTTAATGTGGATAAGGAAAAGCTAGGCACTTTTGAACACCATGACACTTCATGAATTAGGATTGAAAGGGGGGACAAAGGTCTATAAGTATTAAGAAGGCAAATTTAAAATGTGACAAAATAATAAATTAACTAGACATCCCTTTTAATTAATGATATGACTGACAACCATTATGTCAAAGATGGATCATAACTCTAAGTTATAAGGATTGTTAATTTTGAGGTTTAGGACTAGAAATTGACCAAAATTTTTGGGACTCAACTAGCTTGATCAACCTGTTGGTCATGAAACTTAGAGATTTGATCAAACTTATCCATTATGACTAGCATATAGAGCATGGCTGCAATATAAGCTCTACCTTGGCCTTTTATAATATTACATTAATAAGACACAACCAAAAAATAGGAAAAAATTAACAACATAACACACAACTATCCAAAAAATAGAACCAAATAACAAACATGACATTTTTGCAAGGGCACTTGGAGGTAAAAGATAAACCTACCTACCTGTGTACAAAAGAACATGAAAGAGACCTAGTAGAAGAAATTGAGATACGTCCCATTGAAAGGGATTGGAAGGCTTTCACCACTAAATTTAGAAATCTCAAATTCATTTATCTCCTTGAAAAAATTGATGATGTAAGGTGCACTCTAAAGGTTATGAAATTTTAAGTGCTTCCCTAGTTTTGCATGGTCCTCATCCCATTTGAGGTCTATATCACCTTATTAAAAAAATTTAGAGGAGGATATATTATCAAATGACTTATTCAATTGGTTTTTATTGGACCAAATGATTTTTATGGCATTGTCCCTTATCTCCTCCATCTATCTTAGTGCATTCATCCTCATTTGTATAACATCATCCTCTAGGAGCTCAAGTTGGTAGGTAAGCTCTAGTGCAGGCAACTCAAGATAGATAGGAAATATTATCTCCATACCATAGACAAAGAGGTATGGGGAGTATCTATTATCCTTCTTATATGTCACTCTATCTACCCATAGGTTAGTCTTCAATTTAGTATGCCACTCCCTCTGACTATCCTCCATAGTCCTCTTGATGATCCTCAATAAGTTTTTATTTGTGGACTCTACTATTCCATTGCCCTATGTATAATAGTTAGAGAATGATTTGATATATATTCCATGTGAAATATCCCTCTCAAATACCTTTATGTTTTTGAAGGCCAATGAATTGTCATAAATGATTATTGAAGGCACACCAAATCTAGTCATAAGGTTCTCAAAAAACTTTAAGATAGGATTATCATTGGCTTCTTCAATGGTAACAACTTCAACCCACCTTGTGAAGTAGTTTTTAGATATGATGATCCACTTGTGTTATAAATTTAATGGGGATGAATCATCTCTATGAAATCTAAGCACCACTACATGAGGGTTTTTATAATTGTATTTGTTGTAAATGAAGGGAAACTAACTTCTCTTTTCCAATGACCATATCACATTTTAAACATTTCCTTACCTAATATTGTGCATATCCAAACAGTGTGGGACAAATGTAACCATATATAGTGACCTTGGAAGTTATGGTATTGGAAGCAAAGTACCCACTATTTGGACCATCATGGAACTGTTTAAGTAACTTACCTACTTTTCATGAATCCACACACCTCAAAAATATGCCTCCTATGTCCTTTTTAGAAATTACTCCATCTATCAAGAAATAGGGTATATTTTTCAACTTAAAGTGCCTTATATTAGATATATCCAACCCCATAGGACATTGGCTTGATTGAATAAACCTGATCACATCATGTGCCCAACTGAGAGGGGTGTTGCTTATAACTGCTTGTTGGGTATCATGGACTACCAACACTTGATATTTTCCTTCCTTTACCTTTGCATCAAGGTGTTCACATAGCCCTACACCCATGATAATATTTTTAACTCTAAATTTAATGTCATAAACCATGTATGTTTTTACCCACCCAACTCTCTTCTCATTGAGTTCTCTATTGATTATGAACTCCTTAATGCTTGGGTGCACTACCATGAGTATGATTTTGCTATTTAACACCATGTACCTAAATTTATTCAACCCTCTCACCATATATATAACATGTTTATATAAAAAAACTATACATATCTTAATATCCTTTGAAGGCCTAAATAAATAAGGTAATATGTTGTTTTAGACCTTCACCATTCTACTGTACTAACATGGCATAAATTGCATCTAATGTAGAGCAAGTATACAAGTATAATTCCTTGATAAAATTAGGATTAAGGAGTGTAGGGGAATGAGATATGGCCTAATTTATGGCCTCAAATATCCTACTATCTTATTTGTTCCATTTAAACTCCTTGTGTTTCTTTAACATGCTAGTAAGAGGCTTGACCAACTCTGCAAAGCCTGGGATAAACCTTATTATGAAATTAATCCTCCCCAAGAAACTCTATACACCTTTATTATGATTGGGAATGGGTAAGGATATAATGTATTTAAATCTCTCAGGTTCTATATAAAGACCATATCTAGACACTACATGATCCAAAAATATTCCCACATGAACAACAAATATGCATTTTTTAGGATTCAAAGACACTCCAAATTGCTTGTATCTTTCAAATACTAGTTTGAAGTGAGCTATGTGGTTTGTTTGGTCCTTTTATAAAATAGTGATGTCATAAAGGTAGATGAGCACCATTTAATTTATTAACCCCTCAAAGGAAACATCAATTTCCCTTTGGAAAGTTTCCCTTGCATTAAAAGTCTAAAGGGTATCTTCATGTATGCATAAGTGCCTTACATTGTGGTGAAGGTAGTTTTATGCATATCCTCCTCCTTGAACAAGATTTGGTTGTAAACAAAATATCCTTGAAGTAATTAGAAACTCTAAGATCCTAAAACCTTTTGGGGAATATTGTCCATTGAGGGTAGTGGGTAGTGGTCTCTTAGAGACACCTCATTGAGGTCTCTAAACTCAACACATAAGCATATTTCCCCATTCTTATTCCTCAGTGGCACAAGGTTTTCCACCAATGAGGAATTTTTGGTGGGGAATATTATCCTTTATTTAATCATCTTTAACAATTACCATCTCATTAGCTCCTCCACCTTTGGATTAATATGCCTTTATTTTTGTCTCACTAGTTTTGAATTGCTTTCCAGCTTTATGGTATGTTATGCATTTTTTGTGTCAAATCCTTTTAATTCATGGTAATTTCATGAAAATACACTTGAATACTCTTGACATAAATTAATAAGGTTATATCTCTCCTTTTTTTATGTTAACCTTTCCCAATTTCAATAATTTGTCCTTAAAGATCTCTACCCTCTCATAATGCTCTTCCTTAATAGAGATACACGCCTTATCCTTTCTCATCTAGTCATCTTAATTGAATATTATTTACAAATTAAAAATTCCCTTAGGTAAAATTTTATCCCTGAACTACACTATCTTATCATCATATTGGTGTTAGAACTTACTTTGGTTTTTGTGGCATAATTATGCCTCTTGCATGAGAAAACATACAATTTGCTCATCATTATCAAAACCCTAAAAAATACCCTAAATTTTAGGTGAAAATATATTTCATATTACATTTATTTTATCTTGACTTTGACTACCACTAACTCCCTCTACAATCTCATATTGAACACCAATGGTTACAATCCTCTCTGCATGGTGATTTTCCTCCCTTGGTATGGACTATATGTTGAATGCCAAGAAATATTTAATGAGGTCCCACACTTGGTGGTTATAGGCCTTAAACTGATGCTTATTTACTTAAATAATTCCCCTTACTTGTTTCACAACATGATCACTATCACCTTTGACTTGAAGGAGTTTAACACCTCTCTTTCTTGCTTCTTACAACCCATGTAGAAGAGCTTAATACTCTTCTGTGTTTGAGGTGAAACTAAATTGGGAACTTGAATTTGATTAATATTTATAATTAAAGGGTTAAATTTACATCACTCCAGCCCCAATACCATTATTTTACTTTGATCCATCAAATAATAAGGTCCAAAAATCATCATCTTCCTGAATTGTGCTTATTAGGGTAGGCATAACAACACATTTATCATGCATACAATAAACTCCTAAATTTACCTCCTCAATGGTGTTATAAGGATCAAATCCATGGTTTTTATCTTCCCATTCATATAATTATAGGTTTGATATGCCCTTAAGGTGATCATTAGGCTCTTGTTTACTAATATTCTCATCTTCATCAAGTATGGTGCAATTAACATTTAAAAGATTGGGCATATAGGGTTCTAAGTGGAATCTTGAAAGAGAATCAAACCTAATAGTGATCATAGTACCATATCTGGTTCTAAATACCATGATTGACCAATCAAAGGATAGGTAACACCCAATTTCTATATAAAGTCCCTAACTAGGCATAGGGCAAAGTATGGGGGTAAATAAACCACCATGACATCTTGATAAATGACATATTTTGGGTAGGCTACTAATGTAATTTTTAATTCCTTCAAGACACCTATTGTCTTGGTGGGATTTCCATTTAACTTTAAGACACCCTTTTCATTAGGCACATACTTAGTTTAAGCTTGTCTATTATAACTTTAGGTATGAGTAAAGTTGAGGTGAAAGAATCTATCATATAATCATGAAAAAGACACTCCCATATGATGAATTAAAATTAAAATTGAGGGGGTTTAATAACCTTAGGGGATTGAAATTGCCTAGGGGATTCAACTTGACTAGGTTGACTATCATTGACATATATAATACTTACCTTATCAGCTACTTTGTTCACATAAGAGACCTTAGAGAAATATTATTGGAGGATATTTTTATACCCAAAAATATATATATTATCCCACATAAAAATTCTAACATTGTACCTCTTTATGTGTTCCACAATGTTGAATTGATAACTAGTACATTTGGGTTGCATCTTGGAGGTAGAAGTGTCACTTGACACTTGAGTGATTTGAGAAACAAAAGGAACCTTCTTTTGTTGCCCATGTGTTTGAGTTAATTTTGAGTTGGAGGTGTAAAAAATACTTCAATTTGAGTGGTGGGATATTTAGTGACTTGTGGAGGTGTAGAAAAGACCTTATGTTGCCCCAAACTATCATCCATCATCATCCTTTTAGCCCTTATATTGGCTAAAATTGTATTATCTACTTTTTTTGTAGACTAACCTAGATTTTTTGCCATATGTTCAAATGTATGAACCCCCACTTAAAATTTTACACAAGTGGTGTTAGATGGTGCCATGCCCATATTCCCTAATTATTGGCTTGGAACCTCTGATGGCATTAGTATAGGAAAATCACCTTGATTCATTAGAGACCTTGTGTTAGATAAGCCATTATATCATGGACTTAAAATGAAGGATCTTATTTCCAAATAGAATTATAATATTCCTCTCCATTTAAAAACATTACCATATCATTGGTATACCCATATTATTGCTTCCATTAGATTTCTTGTGCAAGGTTGTTTTGTATGGGTACTAAGGGTCTGGATCTACTTGTACCTATGGGATTGTAATTGTCTTATGGCTTGGATTATGTGATTTAGCCTTGGGATTGTTGGTTTAGAGGGTAATTATTCATATTATAAGAATTATAAGGATATTAATCTTTATAGAGAGCCTTATTATGGTTTATATGAGCTCTGCTACTACCTCTCTAAAGCAACTAGCTTGTTATTTTATGCTTTCAACAAGCCTTCAATTTTACCAAGCCTATCCACTTGGCTATCATTTGATTTCCCTTGATTTTTTAAAGTAAGAAAGGGAGAATTAGTTGGTGGAGTAGGATAGATCTCAATAAATATGGGCATGAGGGGTCTTGGCATTAGTTTCCCTACTTGTATTAAATAATTTTCGACCCTTATATAGATCTCATAAGCTTCAGGCAAAGTTTTTTCACACATGGATTGGATCATTACTAAAAAATATGAGTTCAAGTTTCTTAGGTAGTAAATAAATTCATCATTAGGTGTGGGCTTTATGATGATAGGGATTCTACCCCAAGTTTTTGAAATTTATAGTTGAAATCAACCATAAATTCTTGGGTTGCCCTTCCGATTGAGGTGAGTTATTCAACTAGTGACACATGGTCACTCCTATCCTAAAAATTCTTGAAAATACACTCTCAAAACTCATCCTAAGTATTTATTGAGGTAAGATTTAAACCCATATACCATTACAAGGCTTTGTATTTTAGGGATGTGGTTAATAGTCTCATAGTTACATTCTCCTGGGTGATATTATGCAATGAGCATAGGTTTATAATGTCAGCTATGTGATCCATAGGAGTCATGGAGTTTTCTCATGTAAAACAAGGAAATATTTTCAAGGAGGTAGTTTGGATATCATCATATTATTAGAGGTTAAGATGGATGCCACCATTGAAAGGTATAAAAGCTTGCAACCTAGGATTTGCCATTGGGTTTGGTGGACTTTTAGGGGAATGTTTATGGGAAAATTTTTCATATTTTGGAGATGTGGGATTCTTAGGGGGTGTTAGGTTGGTGTTTTAAATAATAACCCTCTTTATCCTTGAAATATCCAATGGCAATTCAATGAACTAAACTTGGTTACCTTTTAAAGTATACCTAGTATAGATTTGGTGCATGAACTTGCCTTCTAATATATTTATGACTACCTTAAGAAATCCAAATTTCATTTGAAATTAGAAATCCTCATAAAAAATATTTCTAATTTCGTTGATTATATCCCCACCAGGTTTTTTATAAATATTAGAGTTCCAGGTTACACCCTAGCTAAGGAGAGAAGTGTTCAAATCTTATCCTCAAACCTAACCCAACATGGGAGAAACCTTAGACCATGGGTTATCTAATTTATAGGTGAAACCTCTAGTTTTCATGGGGATATCTTCCATAACATGACAATTGAAAGCTTTCTAATACCTAAATCTCTCACAATGAAAAGGGAGAAGGATGTGAAAACTAAATAAATAATCTAACCTATGTGGTGATGCACCAATTGATGAATGATCCACTCTTAACTACTTCATTTGATAACTAATGATGAAGATAATGAAGATAAGGTTTGATAAAAATCTTAAAAAATGTTTCAAGCATGAATTTTTTACATGAAAGTTTATAGAAGACTTGCTACTTGAAGGATAGAAAGAGATAGGTATGTGCAAGACACTATAGACTTATGACATTTCAAGATAAATCTCACTAGCTAACACTACACACAACTAGTAAGAAACCAACAAGGTTGAAAAAAGGTACATGAAGGAAATATATATGATGAAAAAATAACATAAATTCTTCATATCAAACTCTAATAAAGTACACCCATAATGATTTTGGTAGAGCTTTGCTACACCCATCTGAGGGATGGAAATAAAAATTTTAATTCCTACATTTATAGAGAAAATATAAGACAATAGAGGGAATTTCAAGCATAGGAGGGGCCATCAATGAGCCCAAAGTGGCATAAGGTAGTTACACAAGCATTATACCTCTCCATGAGCATTGACACCCATTGATGATCCCAATTTTGGCATTATAGAGGCTATAAATCCTTTAATTATCCTCATTCATGATTTGAAAAATCATAAAATATCTCAACACTAGCTATTTTGGTAGTTATGCAATGCATATGGGGTGTAAATAGGTCCATTTTATGCATTGAGAAGCCCATCCATCAATATTAATACCAAATTGTTCATGAAACTATATTTGACCTATAATAATGGCTCCTATTTTGGTTTAGAATTGCCTAGATGGTTGTTATAATGCATTTAAATTGTCAATCAATAACCTCATGCTAAATTTTATTCCCTAGATCCTTCCATTTGCATGATAAGTAGGCATGTGTGGTCTAATCTACAACCTTTTATTCACATCCTCTATGTGAGTGATCCAAAGTTAAATCTAGGTTCCATATTCATCTGATCCTTGGATATATTTTATTACATTGACATTATGATTCTTGAAGTGTCTCTCACCTGCAATACACATTAGTTTTACCTCACTAAGCCAATTAGACTGCCTCACAGACTAGCAATTTTGAAAGAGATGGTGAGAATACTTCTAGTCGGTTCCATGGGTTCAATTAATGTTAGATATATATAAAAAGTCTTGTACCAGATCCCTCAATGGTTTATAATTATTTATTATGTTATAAAACACACAATATAACTAAAACCCTATAATTTTGTCTTCGTAGGAGACATCTGTACATCTTCTATACCATCTACGATCATGAGCTAAAGACCCTCTATGTTGTCTATAGGGTCCTAGTGATAAACTAACAAATTCTAAGAAAAATAATTTATTTTTTTATTAAAACTCTATACACTAATTGATACTAGGGTTTAAGGGAGGTTTTAGGGGAATGGGAGCCCTAGGTCTAGTTTTTTAAGGTTTGAGATTAGGTTTGCAAACTATCTACACCAATCCCAAGATAATAATTCCTATCAGCTCCCATGAACATCTATATTTCCCAAGCATGACCTTATAGCTTGGTGAGAAATTAAATTTGCTCTTGTATGAATGATTTTCCCTTTAAGTGATCTCTATAAGTTTGTAAGAAAAAATGTTCATCTTGATGACTTTTCCAAGGTCTTGAACTTGACCAAGGGCCCTAAAACATTGTTGTATCCACCCCCTTTAGTCTAGGAGCATCTTCAATTCTCATCTTGTCTTATATTCCCCTTTTTAAATAATAATCCTAATGGTATTTGGAGGTTTATCTAGTCTACAAACTTGGAACATGGAATTTGGTCTCCATATTAGAGCTATGAACCATACTTATTTCCTAAATGGCTAGGATAAACATTTTGGACACCTTAGAAATTAGTATTATTGCTTTTATTATGATAATTTCCCTCATTTAGTGCACATATCTAGGTATACCAATAATTTAAACTTTTTGTCTGATAGATTAGTCATGGAGGTCAACGTGGAGACCATCAGAAGACTTGGTTAGGTGCCTTGGGAGCCCTTCCCCCCTCTCCAACCCATTTTACACATGAATATCCTCTTTTATATAACTCTGACCCTACATGTGCCAACAAAGGAGCCATAGTGGTGATTATGATACCTCAAAAGACCTTAAAGGTGAGTTCATGTCTAAAAACCTACATTTAGATGGATTTTATAATGGTGCTTCATCATCAGGTCATTTCTATACTTTATGTAGGGTTTTAGATATCTACCATATTAAAAATGGTTCATAGAGTACAAATTTCCAAACATTAAAAAAAAATTATGTTTAGGGCATTGAACCCCCATATATCATGAATAATTTTTATTCCCATGTAAAGGCTCCATGGAGATAAGAGCATTAAAAGGTGATGTTAGGGCTAGTTGTAGGCAGTTTTGTGTCTCTATTTTTTTTAGAAATCATTCATAGTGTATAGGATTTCATTTTTAATCAAATTTCCATGAATTTTTATTGAATAAAGTTTTAAATTCCCATTAGTGCTTTGGATCATAGGATTCTTGTGGTGGAGTGGGTGAGCATGTGAACAAGCCCATCAAATTGCTTGCATATAGGTGGACTTGCTCAAGCTAGGTTTTATGACATTTAGACTACTTTTGCCATCTTCTGACACTTTGAACCTAACTATTTGATCTAAAACATGATCCTAATTATTATTTGGGCCATTATATGGATCATAACAACTTATAGATGTCTTAAGAAATCATTGAGGTATGTGTGTAAAGTTGCCTACCTGATTGTGTTGCCACATCTCTAAGGTTTTTGGACATAGATATAAGTGTTAGAAACTATGAGGGTTTTTTTAGGACCCTATAAATCATTCCATATTTAAATAATACTTTCTTTATGCCCCACATTGAATGTAAACTTCATATAGCATGAATGTATGTTAACTTCATTGTATGCCTGCATAGTCAAGCCTTGGTCTGAGATAAAATAGTGAGTATATCCATTATTTGTCTCATCAAGGTGAACATATTGTCCTCTTTATTAAGTAATTATCACCATATTATTTTATTTTAGAGTCCTATTTATTCTTATAAGGGGTCTATATCATCATTTTGGCTTAAAATAGCTTCAAACTATCTACTATAAGTGCACTCAGACCTACAAGTCTTCAAGATGGCCTATAGCCCTTTATCTAAGGCTATTTGTGATCTTATTAAGTTTTATACACATTATTAATATTTCTATCATGACTAGGTGGTGGTCCTTCAACACTATCTTCCTTAAGACCCCATCTCCCCTTTGGGCTTGAACCTCTCATGTGCATATAATTGTGTCATCTGATGGTCATGATGCCATCATGATGCCCTCATAGAGGTAGTTGAAATCATGGATAAAACTTTATAATTATTATCCTTGTCTCTCATTTTTATTTATTCTTATTCTCTAGGTTCATATGAGGTGGAAAATTTAATTTAGACTAGTAGTGCCAACTGTTACTTTCCCTTACCTCTGACTATCTATAGTATTTGTTACTAGGCCTATGTTAGGAGTGAGATGGTCTATATGATGGTTGAGAACTATATAATTGGTGGTCCATATCACATCCAACCCATTTTTGAATTCACATTTCAAGATTTGTTTGTCTAAATGTTTCACTTTAGATGATTGACATGGATTTTCTTGAGGTCTTGCTATAGTAACTTTAGTGGCTAACTATAGGTGTTCTCTTTTGCACTCCAAGATTGTTTTATGACCATATAAGTCTAGTTTATAATGATCGTGATGGTATGGATGGCCTAGTGTAGCATGGAGATCAAATTTGGGTGATCAATCTTTGGGAAAGGGTTGGGTGAATGTAGAAGGTGATAGTGGATACACATGGAATGACATGAGCATGGAAATAGATTGGTAACATCACACAATGGTAGTGAAAATATAGAGAGACCATATGAATATGGAATGGGAATGAAATGGGCATAATACCTTGCCTAATACCAACCCAACTAGATCCTATATACACCATAATGCATATAAAAGGAAATATAAAGGTTTTGGAGGCAAACTCAAGGTGTATAGATTCTTAAAATGAAACCTAATATGCTTAAAAATACCTTAATTTCTATGAAAAACCTTAAACACTACTAAATGGTGACTGAGTAACCTGGAGACTAGGAAAGTGATTTATAGGCTTGTGAGGCCATCATGGGGGGTTGGAAAAGATGCTCTAAATACATAACAATAACCCACCACTACTTTACCATTTATTTCACATCATTCAAGGTGCATTGTATCTTTGTAGGTGTAATTGGGCCAAATATACATAGTCTACCATGTAGGGCTCTTCAAACACACATAATTTGATCTACTTGAAGTGTTTTGAGGTAACTAGAGGACCATTAAACCTTGAATCTAGGTAATAAGGAATTGAGAGCCTTGAAACATCTCTACAACCTTTCAATCTTTACTTATAACCCCTGATGAAGGCTCCTAACCCTTATCTTTTACATAACTAGTTTTTAGACCATGCATAAAAAGTAGCCAAGGATGTTTGTATGCTACCCAAGCTCACATGTGTGGATCCAATGTTGAAATCACCATGACATGACACTTCATGAATTGAGAAAATAGTATAGATGATAATTTTTAGGAAATGAATCAAATTCGTTTGAAAACTATTAACTCCAAAAGTCCCTATATAGATGAAAGGGGTGCAAAATTTATCTAACTTATTATTGAATTTTCATAAAGGATAGGTAGTTAACCTCCATAAAAATTCCATGGGATATGATCTCTTTGAGTCTACCTTCGATGGGAAGAAGCTTAAACCCACTTCATGTTCTATTATATAGAATAAACATAAACTTGAGGGGTCTTTTGAGCATGCTAATGAGCTCAAAATAGAGGATCAATGGTTTTGAGATATAATGTCATTAAAACACACTACTCCTTTCACCCTTAGACATATTTGAACTCCTCTTGTAATAATATGTCCCTGGATGAGTTGGTTTGTACTGTACAGATCCATACTATTGAGAAAACACCTACAAACTACCATTTTTACTACAAATCTTCTTAATTCAGACCTAAAATGTAGCTAATTGGTGTTTTAGATGTAAAATATGGGAAATATAGCATTTTGACTTAGTGGTATGACTTGAGGAAGCTGAAAGGTCATAATTTGGCATGTGTGGGCCCATTTTGGAGGAAATAAGCATTGGCTAAGGTGCTAGTGGGTCTAAATGAGGTATGAAACCATCCTATGATGACTAAATGAGGATAATTATATCCTTTGGAATTTTATGGGGTGGTTTAGTGGTTTATCAAGGCCAAATAGCTTCTTATTATGGTCAAAATTGTTTACTATATTCATGTATATGGCCTTAAAAGATGCCTATCAACTAGATCACCATGTTAATGCATATGAAATACCTCAAAGGTCAATGAAACCTTAATTAGTACTCATAACATTCCTTATAACACTTTTTTAAATCTTAAAATATTCATACCTAAGATGATTATGTAGGACTATTGTGATTTTAGGCCTTCATCAAGTTGTCTCTTTTATTTGCCTTCACCACTACATCCTTCTCATGTTGATGACCCTTCAATGTGGATAAGAACCAAATAGGAACTTTTGAACACCATGAAACTTCATGACTCAAGATTGAGAGGAGGGAAACAAATTTATAATGATTGATAAGGCAAGTCTGAAACATGAATAAATAATGGACTAACTGACACCCCTTTTAATTCATGATATGACTAATAGCCATTATGTCAAAGATGGATCATGACTCCAAGCTATAAGGTTGGTCAATTTCTAGGTATAGGACTATTAATTGACCAATAGTAAGGTTGTACAATCATTATTTATTAGTTATCACATATTTTCCAACTAATCTTCTATTTTATCCATTTCTTCATGTAACATAAGAACTTCTTTCTCCAAATTTGAGTCCTACGTAATCAATTCTTAAAAGATAATTGATCCTTTAATTTATTTTGATAGAGGTATGTAGGTCACATCCAAATATGTTTCCATCATATTAGTAGTAAGTGTCATGGAGGTGGTCACATGTTTCATAGGAGCAAGTGTAAATTGAGCCAATGGAAACAAGAAAGTAGTTTACCATGTTGATGTATCAGGGACATCTCATAGCCATTGACTAAAGATATGCAACACTTCTTCTATGGCCTTTGTGTGAGCTACACTTTTTACTTCCTCTTATTTTTTTTCATCTTTGTGCTCCTTGGTCTATGTTTTTGCTTCATCCTTGCCTTGGAATTAGATTTAGTTTTTTCTTTAGCTTCCTCTTTAGCCTTAGATTTTTCATCAATTTTAGCTTTGGATTTAGCATCTACCTCAACCTTAGTTTTGGATACAGCTTTAGCCTTAGATTTATCTTGGTCTACTTTTGCTTCAACTATATGTCTAAGACGCTATGTAGGAGACTTGATTTGAGCTTAATTTTCCCTTTTTTTTTGTTTCATAGCTTGTGCCTCTTGTTATCACCATTGGGCTTCCTCCTGCTTTTTTTTATTTACCTCCACTTTTTCAGCCTGCTTCTACACAACTTTTGTTTCCTTGGATTTATTCCTTATAGATTTAGGTTGATTTTTCATAACCTCTACTTCCTCATCTTTATTTTATGCTTTGTCACCTAAGTCTTACTATTTTTTTGTTGAATCCATACAACTTATTCTTGAGTGTGTTTTTCTTATTACATCACTTCTTTTGGTGTTTATTCTTGTTATTTCTTGCTCCTTTCCTCCCCCTTTACCTCCTCAAGGTCTTATTTGTTATATGTCATTTTTTTTTCATATAATAAATTGAGCATAATTGTATCCATGGGTTCTTCATCACCTTCAAGGTCTATGAGCTTGGTATTTGATTTAGTATGTTTAGATGACTATGATTATCCAAACTAGCCTTTGTGTACAAATTTCATTTTCTTAGATTTAGCTAAAGGCGTTAGAGTCTATTTTTGATTATTTAGAACGTAGGGTTGAGAATTTTGTTGCACTATTTGAGACTATTGTGTACCACTTTAGTTTTTAGGTTTGTCAAAATAAACCATCCTTTCTTACATAATTTTTGATGGTTTAGTATAAGGGTGTGTGCATGGTCATTAGAATAAAACCAGTGTTAGACTAAATTCCTCATACAAATTTACAATCTACATAGCTAATGATCCTAGAAATGACTTTGATGAGAATATATTAGCCTCCAACTTGCATTGAGTTTCTTATTGTCTTATAGTATCATTAATAATAGGAGGTAGTTTAATTATATCAACCCAAATGTATTTTCTTACCTGATTTCACATTTGGCAAGTGTGTACTGCTTTCCAAAAGAAGAAATCCTTCTCCTCCTCTTTATCATACACTAATTTTATGATGTCTTCCAATATTTATTGTATTAATTCTTATTATTATACCCTAAATCAATTATATTTCAATCAACATATATCCTAAAAATCATGGGATTATTGATCCATGGCTTTATTTGATAGGTTATTTTCTTTGGTGGTGGTGGTAAGGCTCTGAATGCATGTTATTTCCTCTTATCTTTCTCTTGTTTTTATAATTATTGTGGCTACTCTAGTTGTTATGGTTGAGTATGTGGTTACATTAGTTATTGTGGTGGTTCTTGATTCACCTCTATTCATTGTGCCTTTAGAGGAATGGCTTTCAAAGGTAGAATTGACCTTATAGCTAAGGTTTTTTTCTATTTACTTCAACCTTCACTTCAACCATAGAAATGATAAATGACATCAAGGTCATAGTTAGAGTATCCAAATCATGGAACTTGATTTGTATTCCATTATGGAATTTGGTGATTGAATCATGTTTTCCCAAATATTATATTACATCTTATGGGATCCTAAGGTGTGTTTAGATCAAAACTAGGACTCTGAGTCACCATGTGTTAAATCACCCCGATAACTCATAATATTTCCCTATTTTGGTCCATGCAATATTTGTGAGGGTATTAATAGGATAAAATTTTACAATTACATTGACCAGCCTCAGTGGATATTTCCACTGCATGAAACACCATAAAAGAAATAAAAAATGGTACTAAAATGTCTATGTGCAAACTGCAAGTACCTTTTCTATGATAGTGGTAAGCTCAACCACCAAAAATTCAAGCCAATTGAAGTCCTCTCATAGCTTTGTCATGTTATAGTAAATATCAATGATGCCTCTTGTAACTTATTTCACTTGCTTAGTAGTTTTCCAAAATCTTTTCATCATGCATTGTACCATGATGCATAGTGAAACATCCTTAATTGATCAATGGGTATTCCTTTCCCTATCCTTGTGGTATATTTTTACTTGATATATGTATGGATTGGTGGTACAATAGACCTATAAGGTAGGATATATTTTAAATGATTGGGAAGGTTATTGGTTAATTCCATGTTTGTGTAGTGATCTAAATTGTAACATCTTGAGCTAAACGGATGTCCCCTTGATTTTAGTGGTTCAAAGAAGTGATCATAACCTCATCTAATTTCCCAAATTTAGGTATATTAAGAAATATTCCAATGTTAGGTCATCATAGCGGATATCAAAGTGTGAGGGCTCCTACTTGTTCTACTCCTTGAGTATCCTATGAAAAAAGATTAATTTTTTCATCTATAAAATCAAATGGATCCATATCATTATACTTAGTTTGTCAAAGACATAACCCAATCCCCATTTCCACTTTTCTCACATATAATAGTGAAATCAATAATTAAACTCTCTCCATGGATTGATAGGTGTTCTAGAATGAATGATTACTTTATTTAGTTGTTCTTTGGTTTGAAATCCATTCATGATTATGTATTCTAAAAGTATATCATAGAAGCATCCTATTAT
Source organism: Torreya grandis (assembly GCA_037957365.1). Lineage (NCBI taxonomy): Eukaryota > Viridiplantae > Streptophyta > Pinopsida > Cupressales > Taxaceae > Torreya > Torreya grandis. The sequence goes on along the minus strand of JARHVA010000655.1, from coordinate 412,765 downwards.
CTAGAGTCTATAATGTTTTAGCATTTTCCATACCCTACTCTTATATAGACTTTGGTGCCTAATTTCATGTCATTGACTACTTTGAATGTATTGAATACTTGTGCACAAATGTTCCTTTTCCAATTAATATTACTTACTAGGAGTTACCTTGATAGGGATGTTTTGTATTTAGAATGTTTGATTTACTTCTTTGGTTGTTATTATATGTGAGTAGATTTCCTTTTGTCTAATCATTTTTCCTTATGAATTCACTAATCCACTTACTACTAAATCTTCAAAAAAAAAAAATGCAATCTTTTTCAAATACCACATCATTAACAATTTGACTTGACTATTGGCCTTCTATTAGCCATATCTATCTTATCATTGCCTTACTAGACTTAATTAATATGATCAATGTAGTTATGGTTAGTTGACTTCTATGAGTTTTCTTTAGATATAATCATACCCTATGATGATAAATATTTTATAGTGGTTGTGATGTGTTACGCTACAAAAAACATGTTATACAAACATTATAACCTAATAAAACAAAATAAAAAAAAACATTAAATAAAATCCTAACTATATGGTGCTAATCAACACCCACTCAATTTTTTAGTTGAATGATAGAGTTTAAAGATGATATGGCTTAAGCTTACAATATTTTTAGCTGTCTTGGTAATATGGTTCCCTAAAAATCTTTTAACACTACTTGTGGTAATACTTTATTAATAATATAGGGTCATTTCCATCTAATGCATAGATTTTTTTGGAAGGCTTTAAATCCTCTTTCATTAATTAATACCTATTGTTCTGGGTTAAATTGATTAGATCACAAGTTGTGATCATGACAATATTTTTGACTTTGTTTATTAATATGTTGTATCCATTATTACATTTATCTATTTTATTTCATCTTTATGAAATCCATCAACTGTAACTTTAATGAATATTGATCTCCCAATCTCAACCATCTCAATAGACAAACTAGGAACAATATACTCCATAGGCATTACTACTTTAAGGCCATATACCAATTGAAATGGAGTAAAACATGTATCTCTATTGTAATGTTTTATATAATCCCACAAAATCAAAATAATTCAGCCTTCCCAATCATCCCTTTGTACATTAAATTTTTTTGTTAACATCTTCCCCAATACTTTATTGGATGATTTTGCTTATCCCTTTGCCTATGGATGGTAAGCCATGATTTTGTGGTGCTATATAATGAAATATTAAATGAGAGTATTGATATTAATATTTAATAAATGTGTTCCTCTATCACTTACTAGCTTAACTGCACATCCAAACCTTATGATTATGTTTTCATATAAAAAATTGGTAGCATATTGTGCATCATATATTAGAGTGGTAGTAGATTCCATGAGAAATCATATATAAAATTAATAATATATAGGTCATGAATGTGCTTATTTAGATAATTTATTGGTCCAATGAATTTAATTACCCACTGGTCAAAGGGTTGTTCCACAATCATGGGTACTAGAGGCATTTTGTCATGTTAGTTTGGCTTGCTTGTTCATTGACAGACATCACAATGTTTCAAAACTCTATGTGAATCATAAAATAATGTAGGCAACCAAAGAAAATATATAATATTTTAATTTTAGTGGTTTCTCCTAAAAAATGACTCCCTATAATTCCTTGATGAACCTCTTGAAGAAGTTGTGGTCACTCGTGCTCTAGAGCTACTTTATACAATACATCATCTTTGTCGATCTTGTAAAAGAATCCATTAATAATGATATATGATATGGCTTGGGTGACCATTTTATTATTATCCCACTCCATGTAGTGTATAGTCAAATTTACTTGTTCCAAGAAATTTATAATGCCTTCCATAATATCAAGAACTGTAGAAGTTATAAATAAAAGTGCATTTGGTTATTCATCTTCAAGTTCCTCTAGTTGTTCCCCATTGTGAGGTTTACTAAGGAGATATATAATGACATTTTCTTGACTTGGATTAAAATTAATATAAAATTAAAATACCCAAAATAGCATTACCCACCTTCATATACATCTTCCCAACATTGGCTTATTATCTAGGTATTGATATGCTTGGTGATATGTAAATAACTCAAAAGGAGTAGACAATAAGTAATGACAAAAATTTAACAATGTGAACACCATGGATAGATCTTATCTCTCTATGATCCTGTAATTTTTTTCTTCATCCAATAACTTCCTACTAGAAAAATGTATCAAGTGGCCCAACCCACATTCACCTAGTTATGCTAAGATAACTCCTACTATAGTTCTAGAAGCATCCACACGTACGTGTAATGGTTTTCTCTAGTCAAGAAAGACTAATACCAATATTGTTACCAATATTTTCTTTAACTTAATGAAATTTTATTAACATTTTGGTGTCCATTAAAATTTGGTATCCTTGCATAGTAAATTATCCATAGAGGTAGATATAGTTATATACCCTTTTATAAACTTTTGATAATATCCCATATGACCATGGAATGTGCACACTTTAGTTGAGTTAGTAGGATGTGGAATTCCTACTATAAAAACAATCTTAGTTAGGTTGACCAAAATACTATCATTACACATAACTTGGCCTAGAAAGACATTGAAAGGTGTAAAGAATAGACACTTCTTTAAATTTAAAGTGATGTACAAAGCCTAACATCACTCCAACATCAATCTTAATTTTGACAAGTGTTCTTTGAATAGAGATAAAATAGATCAATCATCTGAATACACTTCAAAGAAATCATGAATGAAATCATTGAATTTGTTTACCATATCTCTAAAAAATACAAGTGCATTCTTTAAACCAAATGGCATTGCCTTGTATTTGAATGATCCCCATTCAATAGCAAAAGTAGTCTTAGCCTAATCCTCCTTTGTAATCATAACTTGGTGATATCCATTGAATCCATACATAAATGAATATTATTTATGACCAATAATGGATTCAAGGACTTCATTTTTAAAAGGAATTAGAGATGAATCACTAATATAGGCATCATTAAGTGTGTGATGGTCCCCACACACTTGAATATATCCTTTTTTTTAGGTTGAAAAACCATGAGAATCACCCACTCTACCTTTTCAACTAGATAAATGATTTTAGCTTCTTCCATTTGATCAAGTTTGACCTTTACTTCAATTTTAATTTTAATAATGAGCCTATAAGGTCACTTTTTGATAGGGTGGGCACACTCTTCTAGTTTTATGTTCATTTCTCTTAGATATGGATATATGGCTTTTACCTTTGTGAATTTATTTATAAACACAATTTGATAATCCCTTAGAAGCTACAAGGCCTTAGAAATTTGCTCCTATCCCTAATAATCTCCCAATATTGCAAGCATAGGAGTTGACCCTATCCCAATATTTCCTTCAATATTTCATACTCATTTCTAATATATCTTTCCTAATCCACTAGGTAGAGAATCTTGTAAAATGTGCTTGACTTCACATTGTAGAATGTTGATGTTACACATTTTTTCTTCTTCTACTTGCTCTATTATTTACATTGATTTGGGTTCATCTTCACATTGTGGCTCAAGGAAACCTTTTATATCAAGATCTCCATAAATATCACTATCAATTGATTTTTTCAAATCACTGATTATTGTATTACATGGATGAATAAGAAATTGTTCTTTTTAGATATATTTATAATTACATAATGTGAAATATAAGTTGTATGCAACCTCTTGATGAGATGGTGATTCAACTATAGTTTATAAATCTTATTATTTTCCATTACATATAATTTTTCTAATTTTCTATAAGGCATTATGTACTAATGTATTATCATCCATAAATTTTTGAATAAAATCTTTCCAAAGTTTGGTTTCCCTTCTATGATATTGATAAATATACCAACATGTTGGTAGAGGTGTTAGGATATGGATAAATATGTACACCCAATATCATGGTTCCACTCCTTGTGTGGTCCATATATACACACATTGATATATGTGCAATTATAGGCATTTATTTTCTTAAAAGAAAGGCCATCCTAATTTGACACTAACTAGTAGCTAAAAACTTATACAAAAAACTTTGCATGTTTTCTCCCAATGCATTTTGGGGTTCTTGTTTACTACCCACCATGTCATAGTAGTTACTTTCAACACATAGATGAGTGTGATGATGCATTAATCCACCTAAAATAAATGGAGTTCAAGCCTCAATATAAATGGATTAAGATCCTCAATCATAAAGTATTGAGGTATCTAGAATTCTATAGTAAACACCATGTTCATAGGTCACAATTCATGATCTCTATGAGACCAATTCAAGATGTGCACATCTAAGTCACCACTTATGGATTATGTAGATTGCCAAGGTAGATTAACTTCTAGGGCTGGTTTAGTATAGTCCATCATAATTTCACTAGTATTATACAAGAATTCTGCTTCAGATCTTATCAGAGAGTGAAATCAAGAAGAAACATAAGCTTTGATGTGAACTTGCCAAAATAAAGTTTTTGTTATAACATTTTTAATGTTATTATTTTTGGTTTTTCTTATATGGTTTCTAATCTTGATAATCAATAGATCAAACCCAATTTTTCCTTTCATCTATCCCCACTTTAAACTAACTATTGTCCCCATAGTAATAAGGAGAATTTGGCTCTTCTAGAATGATATATGGTTTTTTCTCAAACTTATTTAGGGGTATGACCACTATTTTACCTTTCTAATCCACTTATAATTAATTATGCATAGTATTGATGGTCATTTGGCCATCACATACCCATTTCTTATCAATTAAAGCAAGGTAATGAGACTCTACTATCTTTATGTCGATGACCTCAAGGTCTCATCATAAGCTTAGCTTAGCCACTTTAAGTTTAACATCTTCTAACCTGCTAATGGGTTTGACTCTACCATAATCTACCAAACTCAATGTTACTATAGTATAGCTTAGATTTGCTTGACCAATAGCTTCCCAAGTTGATTGGGGAATCATATTTATTGTTATTCCAAAATCAAATATTGAATTTGGAATTTCATTCCTAGCCAACTCAATATCCACTTGTAGATCCACATCCCAAGTCTTCTTAGTCTTAACATACCAAACTACTTTATCATCCTTTGTTTGTCCTTGCTATGCACACTCTAGAAGATTTTTTAGAAGACTAGTGGTGTTATGGGATGTATCCTCATTACACAGTGTATTAAGTAATTTTATTAGATCCATTAAAGTAGTCACAATACCCTCTTGCCTCATTATCCTAACAATTTGCACATACATTTTATAATTAATAGTTGTGTTATTGTCCTCAAAAACTTGTTTTTGTTATATTTATTATAATACCTACACAACTTGATACATTAAATTATTTTCTATAGTAGGATTAGGATATTTATCTTATTGAAATTTTCAAATGCCATGATCTTGATGTATTTCTAAAGGAGGTAAGCCTTATTCAACTCATTGTTTCCTTGTGATGACTTGCACAAATGCATTTTCCTTTGTCTATCGATCATACTTATATTGTGCACTAGCTTCTCCTTTATTTATTTCTTTAAATTTGGATAATATTCTATTTTATGTTGACCTTTGACCTTGAAGTATATGCAATAGAATTGTCTTTGAGGTTTGGTGGGGAAGTTTCTCACATAATGATTATATACACCACATAGATAATATTACATAAGGGTTCAAGCTTGCCAATTATCATTACTATGACCTCTTTAATATCTAATCCTATAGCCCCATTTATAGCCACCTCTATTATATTGATATTCCCATGCTTTTGATTGTGATCCATCATATCCTCCTTGTTGATTTGACTATGCATCATATCATCCATATTTATGCTAAGGGAAACTTGGAGTCCAATTTGTCTGTTGTTGCTAAATATTTATATTATTCTAGGGTTGGGTATACTAACTAGAGTATTGATGTTAGAGATGATGTATAAAATTCTAAGTTACTAGGCTATGTGGTTGATATTGTGGTGATGAAGGCATATGATATTGAAGAAATGAAGGCATATATCCTAGACTACCTTGAGTCACATTTTTCATCTCCATGTCTAGTCTTGGAATTGATTTCTTTGTAGTTAGTATTTACTGAGCCATAAATATGAAGATGTTATACATTATATCTTGTTTTAATTATAGTAAAGGTTGATAGCTTGTATAATCATTATTTATTGATTTGAGAAAATTATAATACATGTTGTGAAATTTTTGGATATATTATTCAAGATGATGGAACTTAGACATAGGATATCCAACTAACCTATATATTTCAAAAAATTCCATTTTAATTTTTGGATAATCATTTATATGATATCCCTCTTGGTTGAATTCTATGAACCATAATACTAGCTTAGGCTTATCATTTTCATGCATCTCATTGATATTATTCATAAAAGCATCTAAATTAGCTTCTACTTTTGAATCTACTAATGGAAGATATTCATAATTTTATATCTATCTTACCTATATAATATCAGATCAAGCATCAACCTTGGTGGAGAAGTGGTATTTATAGACACCTAAATCTGGGCATCAATAACCTCTAATTAGGGTTTTGGCCAATTTCCACCTAAATTGCACAATTTGGCCTAAAAATGCTAAAACATGATAAATGATGTGAAAATGACATTAAAGTGCCGATTTTGGCCATGGTATCCCTAGATAGGGTAATGCAATTTATGGGCTAGTTAACTTTGATCAGATTAGTTTGAGTCACAGTGTCAACTTTGTACCTTGGTGCTTTGGATTGCTCTTTCATATCAAATATTTTACATAAGACTTATGCCTTTTTTATTTGTTGTTGGTAACATCCCAAAAGGGAACATGGATCCAACACATATGACATTGCCTTCCAACTCTAATCTAGTCAAATTTTGGACCAATAACAAGGCATTCTGATCAATTTAAGTAATTTGTGCACAAAGTGCTTAATCATGCTTAAGAGATAATTAACACAAATCAAGGCATAATCAATAATTCCATGGAAAATTTTTTAATACTTATTTTTGTAAATGAATATTGAATATATGCATCATCAGGTGACCTGATTTCCCTGGGCCATAAATGCCACAAATATCAAGATTCATGCCTTCCATGCCTCATCAATGCCATACATGCCTCTTAATTTCCACTTCTTAAAATTTCATGATGAGGATAATTATAAACTTAATTCCAAAAATTGAATTAATCCTCAACCACACATCTCAATCTCAAGATGGATAGTTCAGGTTGAATCTAGACATTTGTAAAAATCTATAAATAAGAGGCCTTACCACATCATTTCTAAGTTAACTTGGTGAAAATTTATTATGCTCAAATATCTTCAAAGGACTTGAGAATGAAAATTTATAATTCTAAATTAATTCCAAGCCAAGCCAAGCCAGAGCCATAAAGTCCCAAGGAGAGATAGAGGTAGCCAAGCTTCCATTGCCAAGGACTTCATGAGCACAAGCTAAGCAAGCCAGCACTACAAAAGCATTTAGAGCATCCAAGGAAGGTGAAGTAATTATTGTGTTTTCATTGCTTGATTTTTAGTTATGTTTGTCATTTTTTTTATTAATTAAGATCTTCCTAGTGTTTACGCCTAGAAATGTTATGCTAGTTAGTGTGTTTCTTTCATTTTGTTTTCATTTTGGAACGAACACCATACTAACCATCCTTTCTTGAGTCAAATTCCTTGATCACATAATGGAATGCTCGATGGGAAAAAATTTATCTCACACCTGAAGGAGATCATTTTACAGCTCTAAAATATTTATTTGAGCCTTTAAAACTCTTGAAAATTGATTTTCTAACTTTATTTTACCACTTTTGTTTGCCACAGTAATCGACATCAGGAAAAATACCAACATTAGTTACTGCTTAACCAACATCAATTAGAAAAAATGATATTGATTAGATGTCTGTTAGCCAAAGTAACTAATTTTGGTGGTAATAACCGATGTCAGTCACTGTGTTTTTTCTAAAAACATAGACCTAAGAGCTACTTTTTCAAAGTTCATATTTAGTTGTATGACCAAGCTTGATATTTGTTCAAAACATGTTTAAATCACCTTTGCATGCTTAAAAATCAATTAGGAACCTTGTTTTGGGTGTTTAACAAAGAATTTATATGTTTTTGGTGAATTTTTTCAAAGTTTGCAACTAAGACCAAGGGGTCAAATGAACACCACCAAATCTTTCATTTTGGGTTTAAAATTGAACACACTTGTCAATTCTTGTTTGCAGTAGTTGTTTAATCAATTTTTTTTTGGAAAAAAGAGGAATGTTGCATGTATGATCTTCCATTTGTCCCCTATAGGGAACCATTGGAACTAAAAGTGCCATTCCTATTACAAATAGCCTAGTCCAAGGCTTAGAAAGAAAGTCATCTAAAAACACTCCCAAAAACTCATCAAAGTTTGGGTGACCTTGAAAATGACCCTAAAGTCTTTCTAATTTCATGATTTATTTATTTTTATGAAAAAATAGATTGTGATGGGGATGTCATTACCTCCTATGAGTTCTTTAGGGAATCTTTGACCCAGGGTTTCATCTCCTAGCATTGACTTCACTTACTCCTTTTGAGTTGCACATGAGACATATCTATATTTGGACATCACACTACACTGAGTGAATAGTTGATGTAGTGGTTGTAAAAAATACTAGACCTTTTTATAACTATTCAATGCTATAGTCACCCAATTTCTATGCTTATCTTTTGCATTGTTTGATGTAAAAGTCATTATGCAATTGACTCCCCTAGAGACATTCAAAACTTGCTAGTTTAGTCAACCCCACATTACCATACCCTTGCTAGGATTTGTATGATTATACTTAGTGTATTTTTGGATCATTTTCTCATTTGGTATGTTTTGAGACTAAAACTTATTTGTTTGTTCATAAATCCATGTCAAAACTAATTTGTATATACATCACTTTTGTGTCTAAAGAGGCATTATTCTGGCCATTTTACACCACACTTGTGACTTGAAAATTCTTAAACTTGTTTATGCATGTGCCATTTGAGTTGAGGAGGGTAGTGTTATGATACCCAAATCATGTCAAAACATTTTTCCTTTGAGTCTTTGAAACATAACATTGACCACATCATTCGAGCATGCTTATGCCATTAGGCTACTCAATTTGTTTCAAGACTAGTTTCGCTTGTGCCATTTTTTTTTTGTTTCAAACCATTTTGTGTATACCATTTAGACCTTTATCTAGTGTCATCATGCTATTCGATCTTGTCTAGCCTATTTGGTCAAATCCTAGTTTTAAACATTGAGTTTTCAATTAGCCTTGTCAAGTTTAGATCTAAATATTTATTGATTTCTATCTAAGCCTCAATTCTTGGGGTTGATACATAGATCTTTCATTTTTGGTTTACATACGTTCAGTTAATTAGTTACCTAATTTTGAAAACTATTAATGGTTTGTTTGTTTAGTACATATCCTTATCATTATTTGTGACTTTATTTAGGAAAACACAATCTTTCTCAAAGAGCCTTTTGTCTTATGCCTTATGCCAACTGATCATGTTTATGTTTGATTTTGTGTCAAGTTTATGTCAAATTTGTTTCCAAACTTATTAGATTAAATCAAATTACATCATGCCTATTTGTTTGAACCTAGCTTTTGACTCTACATTTGGACAAAATACCTAGCAACTCAACTTTTCCCTTTCCTAATTTAGACCTTGTTTGGAACACTTTGACCTAGACCTTTGACATGCTAGTTTTTATTCAAATGCTTGACCTTTTGTGCATATGACATTTGACATTAGACATTTGACATTATATTATTTTATGCCAAATCTTAGCACGAACCATTTTGGAGATACAACTCCACTTTTAAACCAAACTAGAGATAAAAATCCAGCTTTTGACTAAGTTAGACCAAGTTTGAACCATTTGTCCTTTGGACAATTTTTTCAGAGTTTGTAAAACTCTAAGCCTTTTTGTTTTAGAGATTTCATCATTTACATGGATATATTTAACTAAACTTATGGTGGATTCATGTACAATCCAACTTATGATATAATGTCTATACAAAATCCCACTAGGAACCCCTATAGAGAAATATTTTCTAAGGACTTTTATTATTCTTCCTGCAATACTCCATACAGAGAACAAAGTCATGAACTAGCTCATGATCCAACTCAAAACTTGGATTGGTATGAAGAGGCTTATGAGAAGTAATTTGAAGATCCAACTATAGATAATGTTGTTTGGGATATAGATCCATACCCTCTTTGAAATAATCACTACATGAAACATAGTCAAGAACTAGCTTATGAGCCAACTCACGACTAGGATAATATGGTTTATGAGGAAGACTTAGATGATTTAGATTTTCTAAGTAATTAGGCTCCACCAAATCATACCATTTCTATTCTAGTACCAAAATGTTGTATCATTCCCATACCAATACCTCATCCTTTGGCTTGTGTGAGCAACCAAGTTCCATAATACCCCTTCATCACTCTAGGACCTAGTCCTTTAGCTTGTGTGATCAATCATGATCCACACCACCTTATTGTTACCATCTTAGGACTTTGTCCTTTATCTCATGTGAGAAATCATGCTCTCCAAGGCCCTACCATTATCCACTCATAAGTCATTCCTCATCTAGTACCAATCCCAACCAAACCTTAATCGATCTAATCATTTGAAGACCAAACTATGGTTAAAACTAGTATTTTATAGCTAATTGGAAACCAAGGCCATGAGAACCAACCAATTTGAGATGTTTTTATTGAATCAACCATTTTTGATAAGTTAGCCTATGATAAATTGCCTATTGGTCCTATACCAGTTGTTGAGGAGTCTCACTCTAATGAGCTAGTCTTTGTTGAGTCACTTCTTAATAATTTTAACCACCTTTGGTAAAATCATTACCTTGACCATGTTCCTATTATTCAAGAGCCTCCTATTGACAATCTAATCTTTGAGGAGTTGTCTCTTAACATTTTTCCCATCTTAGAGGAGTCTCACTTTGACAAACTAGTTTTTAGGGAGCCCATCATGTCGTTATAGGTTGTTACTTATCCAATACCAAATATTCAATAAAAAATCATTATAATAGAGTACCTATAAGATGAAGAATTAGAGTTAGATTCAGCTTTTACTCTTGGATTGACATTAGATTTAACATCAAAATTAGAATCTGAATCAACATTAGTCTCAACATCATATTTAGAGTCCCTTGAGTTAAAATCAAATTCAGACAAAGAATATGTTCATGGCTATTACAACATTGGTTACGCATGCCTCATAGATTAATTTAAATATATTTGTGATATTTCTATAGTTTTTGAGGATGAGTAATTTAGCATTGACATAAGTTATCCTAGTATCTTCTACAAGGATAGTGTGGCCTCTCCCCATTCCATATGCCATTACCATCAACCAAAATATCCATATCATTGACATTCCATCTCCCACAAGTGTCAATTAAGATCGACAAAATCATAATTTATTAAACTGTATCCATGGTGAAATAGTAATTGAAGAAGAGAAAGGAGGTCAAGACCACATTCATATAGCAAAAGAACACTATCCTAGTGAAACCTTTTCAGAGGTGCTAGGGGACAATCCAAGTCAAAACTTAAGATCTTCTAGTGAAACATTTTTGGAAGTGTTAGAAGATAATCAAAGTAAAAAATTCAAAATTCCTTAGTGAAACCTTCTTGAAGGTGCTATGGGACAATCAAGACAACATAATTGGTGAAAAACTCTTTGAGGCACCAATAGCTAAGCATAAAAAATATTCACTGCTTGATGAAGACAAAATCAAAGATCAAATCAAAATAGCTTCCTATCTACAGCCTAATCAGATGGTATCTATTATTAGGCCTAAAAAACAAAAAAAATTGATGGTCCTATCAAGAGAACACATCTTCAACCCCATCATAACCAAAATTATGTTGAATCTAACATCAACAATATTACGTGTGATTGAAAGCTGTGATCTTCATTTGTTTCCCCACCATTATACATTACATTATAATCTACCATTCTATTTCAAAAAAAAACTACCACCCATTATTTATCCTTGTTTGCCATCCATTTCTGCACTTTCCTTTGCAAAGGCTACAAAGATACCTTGTCTTGATACATGAAGGAAACAAAATCAATGACCAATGAAGATCACAAAAGCATTCTCAGCAACCAAATCTATAGGTCATTTTTGATAGAGAAACTATTCAAATGAGGTGTAGGATAGAAATTAACATGATCAAGTATTATACTTGTATCATTTATTGATTAGGATGTGCATCTCCCCATCAATAGAAACAACAAAATCAATAACCACACCTAGGCCAAAAACATGTACCATGTCATTGCCATTGTTACATATCCATTTACCATCATCAAAGTACCCAACCATTCACCCCATCACTTGGAGACAACCCTCTTACCATTTTATTCAATCTATGAAAAACCATCTTTTTTCTTAGCAAGACCATATCATCATATCATTCAATTCTTATTTATACCAAAGCCTATTTTTAGTCATCCTACCCAATCCAATTTCGATCTTGGTTACCTTTGGTTCTTCCTACACCTTTTTTGAGTGGACTCCAATTGTGTTTCAATAATCAATTCAATCCATGTTTATAATGATAGTCTATGAAAGTAGTGTGATAGTTGATCTATCAAGATATGTTTCATCCTGTATCAAGTTTGTTAATGTGAGCCTGATTATAATTTCATGTGGGCAAATCAATGTCTCACCAATCTTGCTACTAATTATAACTACCTATGGGCAAATTAGTATCATTGACATATACTGTTGTATCCTAGATATAACCATCTATGGTAAAATTAGGGGCAACACTTGTTTATTATGTATTGCCACATCACCTTACCATTACTATTTTTATTTGACTGATCATTTTCCAGATTTAAGAACTTGTTGGGACCTAGTTGGTTTTTGTCCACCTTTTATGTTGATAGAATTACTATGACTTGAGGTCATTTTGAGACTATGTGAGTCCTGCTCAATTCATTTTGAGGTCACCTTAGTCCCCCTTTCCATATGCTCTCATCATTTTGTGAGCAACCTAAGCCAAACACTCTCATCATTTTGTGAGTAGGTATATTTTCATTCTATAACGAGATAAGATACCTCAAAATTCCAAAAGCATTCATAATATTTCAATATCCAAAAAAAAATTGTCTTATCTAAGCCTAGTCAGTTATCCTTGATTTACCTTATTAGGGCATTATCATTGTCAAGATGCTTTCTTTTACTTTTGTTTTCAAGATTTTTGTTTGTTTGTTTATTTCATGTTGTTTGTTTGTTTTTATATTTATTTGCTTGCCTATTTTTTTTCAACATTGTTACCTTGACTCAGTCTATATGTGTTCATTGGGTGATTCCTCGAGCACATTATTCTTGAGTCTATCCATATTCATATGTCAACATTGTCATTGTGGTTTTTACCATTGTTACATTATTTTCAAGTGTTTATTGGATCAAGAGTTAGTCCTTATGCATATTTTGTCCAAGTCTTCATGGTGTTCTATCATGAAGAATACCCTCACGTGTTATAGAAAAAGTTAGCTTTAGGAAGGTCTACAATCAATGGAGACATAGAAGTTTCTCCTTTGCACCTTGGCAAATTCTCCCATCCCACCCTTGATCAAATTAACACATTGGTCATTCTAGTTATAAAATTGCTAATTAGGATGAACATCTCCTCATTAATAGGTACAAATAAATCATTTCTAATGATCAATCTTATTCTTCTATCCACCTCTTTCATCACTTTTCACCTGCTTCTCTTTATTATGTATTCTTGGTTATATCCTTGAGTTATACTTGTTAATCATCCCTAATTGGGGCACCATTAGTTTTAGCCAATCCAAGTCTACTTAATGATTATAACTGCCTATGGGAAAATTAGTATTTTGACTATTATTCCTAATTATAACCACTTTTGGGCAAATCAACATCCTTTTTACATCAATGTATGCAAGCATTTTATTATTTATATTAATCTCAACCATGGGTTAATTCCACCTTTCTTGTTTATTTTTGAGGGATCACCCATCAACAAATGTGATGGTCACTTCCTCAAGGGGGCATCATCATAGGCTTCCCAAAACCATTTGGAGCTTTGTTATTTAACCATCTTTTTGGCATACAGGCCATCTCTCATTATTTGATAATACATTACTTTTCCTATGGTTTGCAACACCTTCCCAAATAAGGGCAAACTTTAGACACCTAAATCTAGCCATCGATAACCTCCAATAAAGCTTTTGACCAATTTCCACTTAAAATGCAAAATTTGGCCAAAAAATGCTAAAGCATACTAACTGATGTGAAATTGACATATTCAAGTTCTAATTTTGGCTAGGGTATCCCTAAGTGGGGTAATGCAATTTATGGGCCAGCTAACTTTGATCAAATCAAGTCGAGTCAAAATGTCAATTTCACACTTGGGTGCTCTAGATTGATCTTTCCTATCAAATATTTTAAACAAGACTTGTGCCTTTGTTATTTGTTATTGGTAACATCCTAAATGGGAATATAGATCCAATTCATCTGACATTGCCTTGCAATTCCAATCCAATCAAATTTTGGACCAATAATAGGGCATTCTGATCAATTTGAGTAATTTGTGCACAAAGTGCTTAATCATGCTTAAGAGATAATTAACCAAAATCAAGGCCTAATCAATAATTCCATGGAAACTTGTTGAATACTTATTTTTTGAAATGAATACTAAAAATATACATCATCAAGTGATGTCATTTCTTGAGAAGACATCCCTAGGCCATAAATGCCATAAATATCAAGATTCATGCCCTCCATGCCTCATTAGTGCTCTGCATGCCTCTTAATTTCCCCTTCTTCCAATGTCATGATGAGGATAATTACAAACTTAATTACAAAATTTTGATTAATCCTCATCCATACATCTTAATCTCAGGATGGATGGTTCAGGTTGACTCTATACATTTGCAAAAATTTATAAATAGGATTCCTTACCACATCATTTCTAATCTATTTTGGTGCAAAGTTATTATGCTAAAATATCTTCAAAGGACTTGATAATTCAAAGTTATAATTCTAAATTGATTCTAAGCCAAGCCAAGCTAGAGCCACAAGGTGCCAAGGAGAGATGGAAGTAGCCAAGCTTCCATTGCCAAGGACTTCATGAACACAAACTGAGCAAGCCACAACTACAAAGAGATTTGGATCATCCAAGGATGGTGAAATAATTATTGTGTTTTCATTCCTTTATTTTTATTTGTGTTTGTCATTTGTTTTTGTTAACTAAGCTCTCCCTAGTGTCTAGGCCTAGAGATGTTATGCTAGTTAGTGTGTTTCTTTCATTTTGTTTTCATTTCAGAACTAACACCATACTAACTATCCTTTCTTGAGTCAAATTCCTAGATCATAGTACTATACAATAAAAAACCTTATTCTTGGTTGTATACCCTCTAAGAACCAAACAACATTGTATTTATCTTCTAAAATAAAATCAATTTTGTTCATCACATTGGAAACATACAATCATATTATCTAACCATTTCTCCATATTTTTGACAAATTTCCTTTAGGTCTTGAATAAATTCATTGAAATTTTTTTTTAACTTAAATTATGATACCATAAAATATTTAACTTGTGAAATATTGAGGGAATTTAATTTATTTTTCAAATGAACTCCAAGACATGTCCTTCCACAACCCCTACAAGTTTGCACTTTTTCACATCATGTAATGTTACCCCTTTTATAATCCATTTCATTTCATAGATTACCAAGTATTATTTGGGGTTCATAGACCCATCATATGGTATTAAAGGCATGAACATACTTGCATTAAGTGACATAGCTAGTATGATAGTAGTTTTTACTACTAATGTTTGAATACTAGCAACAATGACTAGTGGTGACTACATACTTGTTATTATAATGTTGGGCAACTACATAGTGTTCACTATTACTACAAGCTACAATGAAATAATCTTTCTAGGATTAAAAATAAATCATGTGTCTTGTAATTTTTATCTTTCTAATGCCCACATGCTTTCTACACTGAGATTTCCAAACTTGTTAGTAAAAGAATCAAACCAACCTGAATATGCTTTTCTTTTTGTAACTTTTTCTACTCTCAATAAATAAAGTGGGCTTGGGGGATGCATACCCATGAAATAAAATAATTTTATCTCTAATTTATTATAACTTTGAACTTGACCCTGTGATATTATTGCCTTCAAATTTAACATTTTCCTAAGAACTTTCCTTATTGGTTCCTGCTAAAAACCCTTCCCTTAACTACAATTTACCTCTATTTTCTAAATTTTATATCTCTACATCACCATTTTCAGCATCTTCTTCCTCATTAGGTCCTTTCTCATATTCTACATACCCTTTTTTATAGCATGCCACATCTTATCTCATCAACCTGTCTTCTCTATCATCTTTTTTTTGTATTTATCTAGCTCTTGCACTTTCTTCTCTAATTTTAGTCTTATTCATAGTTACTTTAGGTATTTTTTCTTATTACACCTTATTTTTTATCACAATTCCCTTTCTAATACCAAAATTTTCTTCTCTTTAACTATTTTCCCCTTACATTTTTTAGGATCAAGTTCAAGTTTGTTTTACTCATATATTCATCATTCACTTCTTCCCACATGCATCCCCATGGTGACCAAAGTGACTACTCCATGTTGGCTAGAGTAGGTACTATGGCCTTTTCCATATTAAACATATTTATCAACAAGGGTAGTCACTATAAAAATTTCCCTCTAATTCTTTGGACAAATTTATCTTATGCAGTATGAAAAGCCACTTATCCTTATACTATGAATTCAATAATATAGCCACTGATTATAGTCTTCATCTAATAATCTAATGATCGGGACCAATCAATATCTAGGTTACGTAGTCTATCTAATTTTTCTTTGATCCAAGCTATAAATTATATTCTCCTTAGACTAAAGCAATAGTATTTTAACATACCTACCCATACAATTAACAATATATGCAACTCAAACTAGAAAATTTCATAGTTTTCACCATAGATGTGTTCTTCGATAATCCTCTCTATAGTTTTTCTAATCCTCTATGTCTTTTATTAGACAAAGTTAAATATTCTCTCATCTAACTATTTTTATATGTTGCCTTGCTTGGTAACCATCTCAACATATTTCATCCAAATAGGCTCCATGCTCACCACACCATCATTAGTATACATTCTTGTAAATACTCCAAAACATACATTATGGGGATAGATTGCATAGTGAAGAGTAAAAAAGGTGCATAACAAACTAAAATATTACATTCCATCTATGATATAAAAAGATTACCTTTAGAAAAAGAATAAATTAACAATAACAACAAATAATGTGGAACATAACTGGAATACCATTCAATGAATAGATTAAATTAAAATAAAGTACTTACTATGCATTACTTAGGTATAAAAGAAAATTAGGAAAAAAAATAACAAAATGATTCTATTAATATCTATCAACACATTGGAACCATATTATATTACAAAAAAGTGTTATATATAGTCATCTATAATTTATTATTTATTCACATTCCATCCTTTCAAGATACAAAATGAAAGACTCTCCACATTCTTATATTTCTTAATTAAGCTTACAAGGCCTAATAAATAAAAAATCTATACAAGATATAAAATAATATACTTCACACGTGTCCTTATATTATACTTTTTAGTGTTACGATGCTTCATTATTCATCCAATAGGTCCCTCCTTCCCCACCTATATTAAATGCATTAGATCTTTGCAAAATTGGCATGGAAAACCATAAACACTAACTAAATGTGGTGAAGATAACATGCCTTGATGTATACATAATATGGAATCATATTGGGTATAGATAAAGTGCAAGAAAAAACCATTCTTATTGTTGGGCACAATAGTTCCCTTTAGCATCCATGAATCTCATCCTCTCACCTCTACCCCCAGGTGGTGAAATATTAGACTTTATAACCATGAAGAAACCCTAATGGATTTCCATGTAAGGAAGGGTCAATTTTTTCAAATAATTTAATGATATTTACAACTATAATCATGTATTAGGAACTTTATTCAATCATTTTTTTGAATTAATAAAAGTAAACTCTCATGATTCCCAATTTGACAGGTGTACCCAACCTTCATAAGACATTTTTTTGAGTCCAAAAAGAACTTATTAAAGTTCTGATAAATTTAGTCATTATCAATGTCTTTTAAGAAATATGACAATCATGGTTTCACCAAGGACTTGAACATAGATATATTCTATTTTTAGTCCTTTAGGCCCTCTTTCTAATACATCAAACATCTTGAAGGATAATCAAATAATTCTAAGAAATAAAATTGGTGTATAATATGATTGATTTTGAAACCTAGATTTACTATGAAGCCACCATGTGCTTTGAAAGAAACTTACCAATTAAAAAAAGGTTAAAATTGAGGAATGTAATAGTTTATGATATGAAATTATAGATGGAATATATTAAAAGGAATTATATATTTACTTTAGTTAAGTCTCTATTAAATAAATATTTCATTGACATGTAGGTCTATAAGACCAAGGTTAGTAGTAATGGAAGGGTTGTAAAACTAAAAGTTAAACTAGTTGTAAAAGGATTTTCACAAACATATGGGTTGATTATGAGGAAAATTATGAACATGTGGCATGCCAAGATGATATGTTACTAATATTTTTTTCATATAATAATAAAATATTTAAAATCCATCAAATGTATGTAAAAATTTCAATCCTTAATGGAGTGATTGAATAAGAAGTATATGTGGGGAAACCATAAGATTTTGAGAGAAAAGGTAAAGAATTTTGGGTATATATGTTGAGGAAGGATATTTATGGGATAAAAAAAATCCAAGATCTTGGTACTCAATAGTTACTAACTATTTATTAAATGAAGTATTTTTAAAAATATAAAATGAATCAAATATCTACATACAAGCATTGGGTTATAATGGTTTATATATATGTCTCCACGTAGATGACTTGATATTTAAATATAGGTATATGGAGATGTTGAATAAATTTAAGGAAGTTATGACATTATAATTTGATACAAATTATATTGGAATTATGAATTACTTTACTATCATGAAGTCCATAAAGAAAAGGAAGTATTCATTTTTCAAGCCAAGTATGCCTAAGACATGTTAAAGAAGTACAATATTCAAGATTTGAAGCCCACAAGCACTCCAATTGAAAGTCAATAAAATATTATGAGAGGATGGAAATTATTAATATGATGAAAATAATTTTATAATAATTCTATGAGGTTTTATGTATCTCACTATGACAAGACTTGATATCAGTTATTGGGTCCCACTAGTTTCTAGATTTATGGGTAAACCATCACTCAAGAATTTGTAAGTAGTGAAGAAATTTTTCATATATGTAATAGGTAATTATAATAATGTTATTAAATTCATACCAATAAGTTATTTATATCTCATTGGATACATATATTCTTATCTTTGATGATCTCTTTATGATAAGAAGTCACTTTCACATTATTTCTTCACACTAAGAAATGTGTTAGTTTCTTGGTCTTCAAAGAAATTAGATACAATTGAATTACACTTTAATAAATCTGAATATACAACCCAAACATCATATTTCATAAAAATATTATGGATAATAAGAGTATTCGATGATTTCAAAGAGGCTCAACTTGAACTAACACATATTTTTTGTGACAATAATAAGGCAATACAATTGTTTAAGTTTTCAATGGTAGAACCAAGCCCATTGAAATCAAACACAATTTTTAAAAATAATTTTCAAATATAAAAAAAATTCATTAAGTATTTAATAAGTTAAGATCAATTTTTTTATATTATTACCAAGGGATCAAACAAGTAAATTCATGGAAGACTCAAGGAGAAGATAGGCATTTATACTCTTTTTATCAAAGGTGTGAATGTCAAGTATGATGATAATATGGGAACTTAATTATTAGTTTGAAATTTATTTTATTTTTTATTTTATGTTTTTAATAAATATAATTTATTTATTTATTTCATAAATTAGTTTTTTTCAATTGGAATTTCCTAAAAACATAGAACAACCAATTAAGTCTAGTTCACTGTTTGAGTACTCAAATGAGTTCTCAATAAGTGGGGAACCATTTTTCATGTTATTTAACTAAAATTAAAGTTTAATTAATTAAATTAATATTTTATATGGATTTTTTGATTCCATAGTTGAGTAGGTTGCATGATTTGATGAATTTTGAGCAAGGCTTCTTACATGTTGACATTGTCTTGAACATAAGTAAACCTTATTTTTTAGAGTATTTGATATATTATATTTTTAGTTGTCTTAGAGTATAATTATAGATTACCTATTTTTTAGGTAAGTTTATTTATTTATTACTTTATGATTTTATTTAGATAAATTTCAATGCAAGATATATTATATTAGGCTTGTTTTAACAATTTTTTTATTAATAAGAATTGTGCACAAGGAAGTGGGAAATAATTCCATTTAGAAATTTATGTTGCATATTTTCATCATTATTTATTTATATATGTATTTAAAAATTAATACCAATCATCATATGTTTTTGGTTTTGAATCTATTTATTATAGGGTTTGGTCAATAATCTCACTTACAATACAACTAGTTTAACATCTAGTATTTTTGGGAGAGATTAATAGATGCATAGCTTCAATTTTAAATAAAATAAAATATTATTTTAACTCTATCAATAAATTTAGAAACTTAAATGATATATTTTATTGGTATTATGATTGTATTTATCTTGTTTCTACATCCATAAATTGGGATTTAATGTAATAGTGATCACACCTGGCAATAATAGAACACAAATAATTCACTTTAGTGTTGTGCATTTAGATTTTATAGTTAAGATAATTTTTTAGGTTTTTGATTTGTATATATGGGATTATAAGATAAGTTATTATATTATTTTATTCATTAATTATGGCACTCCTTTTTGATAAGGTTATGATTAAAAAATTCACCCAAGATGGTAGTTATCATAAGTTTTTAGAGTGTATGATAGGTTTTATGAGAATAACCAATATTGACATGGAACCAAAAAAATTTATTAGGATCATAACATGATGAAGGGGAAGTTTTTTAGATGTATGGATTGGATATAGAGAAAAAATTCTTCACTTATTTCATATTTAATGGAGGGATAAGGGAAGTTTTTTATCTAATTTAGATGTTCCCACTTTTGGCTAGGGAAAATTATTTTGTAAATAATTAATACTAAAGACGTTAGTTGTAGTTCAAAGTTTTTTTTTTTTAAAATTTTTATATGATTCAAATTGAACCACAGATATATATTTTTGTTTTGTTTGGTTGAAAGCCTATT
Organism: Torreya grandis; assembly: GCA_037957365.1. Lineage (NCBI taxonomy): Eukaryota > Viridiplantae > Streptophyta > Pinopsida > Cupressales > Taxaceae > Torreya > Torreya grandis. Next base: position 391,446 of record JARHVA010000655.1, on the reverse strand, counting down.
CTAAGGTTTGAGGAAAGAATATCCTAACCTTGTATTAAAGAGGATATTTAAGGGTGGTAAAAAATATTTTAATGAGATTATCATCATTATATTATGGTCCACTTTTTGATATAATGAATTATATAATTTGAAAATAGTGTCAACATATTCATTGGGGAGTTACCTAGCATTAATGACATTGTTAAGGTTATCTTCAGGAAGTTCAGTATGTTAGAATTCCTTAACTAGAGAATTGAATAAATCACTTATTTTTATAATATAATGTATAAGAAGATAATTAAATCATTATATTACATATACAAAAAAGGTTTTGGATAGATTATTTGTGATAGCATAAATGTTTGTTTGAACCCATTTTGTATAAATACTAAAAAAGGCTTTGAGATGGAAGACATGATCTTTAGTCCCATCATATGTGATAGTTGCAAAAATGTTTACAATGTCTATGAACATGATGGATGGAGATAAATATTCATTTTTAAGGATTTGAAGCATATTATTATGAATTGGTGGTTGATTAATGATGTTCTCATTAGAATCTCTAAGAGAAAGGGATATATAATTTTGGTTTAGTTAGTTTACGATGATTTGAGGAGTTTGATAAGACATTTTCAAATTCTAGTTTTGCATTTAGAGCATTTGGTTATTACTAGAAGCTTTCATAAGGGACACTTTCTATACCATTTTTTCAAGGACTTGTGATGGATCTAGATATGGATTGATATTTTTGTAATAATTATTTGAAGGATTGGAAGATGATGGAGGATAAGATGGGGGAATTCTGACATTATTTTAGGAGGAATATTCCTAATGTTGGTGTTGGTTATCCAAACTATTATATCAAATGGTTGAAGTTTATTAATAATACCATTCTTATTTGGACAATAAATGGTATTTATATCAAGTTTATTGATTATTTGGTAGGCTTTATATTATTAGTTTGGTGTATTTCAACCATAATTCATTTGATAGATCTAGAGTGATACTAAAAGAAACTACAACATGAATAATTATACTCAATGGTGGAAAAAGTAGAAATATAATAATAACCCATGTCAAATTTGAATGGGTTTAGGTGTGTAAGGAAGGTTTCAAGAGGTAACATCATGGTAATATCAAGGATATAAATGTAATATGGTAGAACTATACTTGTCATAGGAAATTAATGATATTGGGTAAGTTGATATTGTTAGTTTCTAGATATTATTAAGATATTATATCAAGTTAGACAATATAGCTTAGAGCTGGAAATAAAATGTATCATGCTGGCCAATAGAGTTGGGTAGAAATGTGGCATTATTGGCAGTTGGATAAAATTATTATATTATGATGCCCATATATTAGGGAGTAAACTATGTAAATTTGGTTGATGTAACTGGATAAAATTTTAAAATTACATTTGGAAAGATAATGTTATTAGGAAATCACATAAAAATGTATCAATTTGATCAATTTAGTTGACATGGCACAAAATGGTATCAAGTGGGCCAATATAGTACACAATACAAGCAAGCTATAATTATTTCAAAAAATAAAGATATGGAGGTAACCTATTAAATTTTATGTTTAACTTGTAGGATATTATCTATATTGATCACAATCATAAATTACATGGAGGATTACATCATACCTATGATTTCACTATCTTATCTTTGAGGTATATTAGGAGTAACTTCCTAGGGCTAGATTCTTACCAATGTCTTATAAAATCAAATATAGCTAAAAGGCCTCCTAAATGATGAAAATAAAAATACTATATATTTTTTATATACCATGACATACATGAAAACAAATTTCCATAAATCGTGAGGTTTAATGAATTTAAGTATTATGGTACTACCCATCACAACACAATGTAGGGAAAAATGATAACCACTTGGCCAATAATTATAACTCCCATGAGTTTTAAAAATACTGATAAAAACATTCTAGTTTTAAAAATAAAAAAAGATAGAAAAAATGATATATCAAAAGCCAAATTTAGATCATGTAATGAATTTAATTAGGTAAATATATTGGTATCATATTAGTCGATATAATTAAAAAATGAAATTATAAAAAAAAAACTATATTAGTGTAGACACCGAAATCATGTCTACTCCCTTGGTCATCCTCTCCTCATTCTCTCCCCCTTGGTCCCCTTCGTCCACTTCGACACACCTAACCTATGTCTTATTAATTTAAAATAATCACTTATTTTACATTAATAATTCTTCTCTCTCTCACCCTATGACCCATTTATGACCCCCATTTTATTCTCCCATGCCTATTTAGCCCCTCCTGACCATTTTCCCATGAACCTTGACCCCGACAGCGTGTAAGAATGGGCAAAAGGCTAAAATTAGCCTCTGTCCCCATTCTACAGCCACCGACGTTAGTCACTATTCGGCTGACGTTGACAGTTCTACCGACATTGGTTACCCTTAAAACGTAGGATCCGTTTCCCAATCCATTATCCGTTTCCCAATCTATTATCCATTATCAGTTTTTTAATCAGTTATCTGACCTTATTTCAAGATGTTCTTGGATCAGACCTTAGTAAGGACTTCACTCAACCAGTCAAAAAAAAATCTCTCTCTCTCTCTCTCTCTCTTAGGCATAGGTACTCTGCTTCAGTCACATTGCTGGAGGTCTTCTACATCGAACATCTGCAACTAGTCTGCACACCATCAACAATCAATCTACAACCATGTCTCCTACTCGCTCTTCAACAAGAAACAGGTAAGTAACTCTTCTGTGTTTTCATTTTGTTTTTTGGTTATTTCTTTTAAGTGATATCACCACCTAGATTTAGAATATTAGACCACAGACTAGAATTGACTTCCTCCCAAAAAGACTAAGAGGCCTTCCCATATCTTTATCACCTCTATCCTTCCCATATCTAAACATACAGTCTGCCCAAACCCTTGCACAAAACATTAAACAGACTTAAACTCTTTTAGACCATTCTATAGTAATAAACCCAGTCTCAAACTCACCCAGACCTTGTCCCCAGACACCTGCATAGACCATTAAACAGACTTAAACTCTTTTAGACCATTTTGCAACCCTGAACCCAGTCCAAAAATCACCCAGACCTCATCCCCAAACTACTGCCCTGATTGACGCTGGTCATTTCCCCCATCGACGTCGGCAGACTTGACCAACCGACGTCGGTAGAATAACTGACACTGGCTACTGTGACCAGGCTGACAACAACATTTAGGTAAGCATTTGTTTCCATTTCCTTTTCAGTCTTTAATCATTTTAGTATTTCATCATTTTGCCTTTTATCAGACATTATTTTTATCAATCAGTGGGTTGACATCCCTTAAGGAAGTCTTTATACTTCTAGGATCAAGCTTTTGCTTGGCAGCCCACCCTTTCTTGTCATCTAACATTTTTCATGTTTTAGTCTCTTTCTCTTTCAGGTGTCATCATCCACAACCAAAGAGGATTTCTTGCTATCATCTAAATTTGGTACGCACAACTTCATCCAGGTACATACAAGACTTAGACCATTTCTTTTTAGTTTCTTATTCTCTCTTTGAATGTAGAAAGCAAAAATTGCATAGAAACATTCTGGCACACCCGATGGGACCTTAGGGTCTTCCTTGGGTTTCTTTTCTTTCTATTCATATAGGTGCATTAGGTTTCTCCCTTTTCACCTCTTTTTTCTCTTCTAAATGACACTATTAATAGGATTAAAAAGAACTCTTCTTTCTTTTCTTGCATCTTAGACTAGTCAAAAGTCATATTCTTCAACCCTTTCACAACTTCTTTTCATCTGAACTCACATTTTGACTTGGGCTTAAAACACATTTCATTTCATTTCTACTTGCTCGCATTTCTTAGTCCACATCTAGTAATTAACAAACCACATCATGAATTAATCGTAGTCCACTTTATGTTACACAACCAAATCACTTGCACAAATCGAACATCAAAACTCACCTGAGACAAGGCCCGACTGGGATTTCATCACCCAGTGGATACCTTACCCATCCTGACAATCCTACTTGGATTTCATCACCAAGGGGAAAGCCCACTCTGTTCTCTGGCAGAGGATAATCTCTAGGGGAAGTATATATTGGCTAAGTGGGCCCAGCTCATCACTGGGTTCGTGAAGTGAGGGGAGCTTGCTCCTTAGCACCAAGCCAAGTACGGAACCTAACATAGACTTTTGAGCACCGAAACAAACCCAAAACCATCCATAGACTACTTCTTCTAGGACCTGTCTCAAAAGCCAATCTTCCTACACACATTCTAAGGCATAAGCCACCACGATCCTAATAATTTATTCCTAAGGATTTAACATTTAGGGTCTGCTTGTGTTCTTCATCTTTCCTATTCTTATCTACTTATTTGAGCTTGTGAGGACATTATTTCTTGCCTTGAATGGTTCTGACTCGTAGTCAAACCAAGGCTTTTGTCGACCACGTGAGGCATCAACCGCTTTCATCTTCCCCGTCCATAACCAGTCCCATAATGGAGTTCCACTCAGAGACCGAATAAACTCCAACTCAATCGACCCCGACTCAGACCCCCATTGTCCCTAAAGGGGACCAAGATTTTGAAAGATTCTTGGACCTTAATGTCAAAGCCCTCCAAAACTATCTCACAAGAAACCCAATGCGAGACCTTTTAGGTGAAGCAGGGATGGCATCAACACCATCCGCTACCTAGCCTTTTACCTCAACCATTAACCTGACCATGGCCAATATGTAAAGTTTGGCCTCCCCATCTATTTTTGGACCAACCTCCATCAGGGTTTCATTACCCCCTCAACCACATGCAATTCAACCAAGTTCTACATCATACCAGAACTTGATTGTCTTGACTCTGCACACTCTTGCACCCATAAATACAGGGGTGTCTACCTCCCCCTTTGCCAATGCCATCACACAACCACCTTTGGTGGTATCTAGTTAACTTATGCCTTCTACTTTCATGATGCAACTACCCTTGGCCTCCACTTCTATCCCAATGACTAGTTATCCATATGTTGCACCTACACAAGCACAACCGACCACATCATATGCCCCTTTTAGCACCTTCCAAGTGCCCTACAACCTACGGGGTATTCCACCCGCCAATCCATCAGCTGACATAATCAAGATGTTGATGGACAAAATGTCTAGTCTTGAGGCTTCTATTTCTAGTTCATGCAATGCCCTCTCATATGAGCAAATTTGCAACAAACCCATCCATCCCTCCGTCCCAATCAGGCCATATCCCAGTCAGTGGGAACTTCTTAAATTTTCTCATTTCTAGAGTAAGGAAGACTTGCAATAGCACCTATGGGCATTTAGACATGCCTATTATCTCATTGCACACAATGATGCGTTACTTTTATGCACGTTTCCTATGTCACTCTCTAGTGCTACCCTTGACTGGTACAGCTCTCTTACCAGACATTTTATCTTCTCATTCACTCAACTTGCCCAATTATTTCTCGACCATTTTTCTATCAACATCACCAAATAAGTCTCGATCACAAATCTCTACTCCATCAGGCAATTTGACGATGAATCAATAGTCGATTTTGTCGCCCATTGGAGAGGCTTGATTAACCAACTCTCCTTCTCCTTGCCTCAACCTGAGCTCATCGAGCTCTTTTCTCGAGCATGTGCCAAGCACATCTCCTCTACCTTACAGATTCAAACATTCCACACTTTTGATGAAGCTTTCATAATGGCCTGAAAGCTTGAACCCCATGCCATTGAATAAGATAAGGTCAAATTGCGTAATACCAATGCAAGAGCCAATGACCCTTCTTCTTCTAGACCTTCTTCTTCCCATTCCAAGTCCAAAGGAGTGGCCAACACTATGGTCATTAGATCACCATCCTCAACAACAACCGACCAATCTCAATCTTCAACATCTCAAAGCATCACCAAATACTTCCAACAATGGTACATACAACGTAACTACACTCCACTTGGAGAGTCATACGCTTCCATTTTGGAAAAACTTGTTAGATAGGGGCCCTTAATCTCCCTCCAATCCAACCACCTCAATTTGACCCTTCAAAAGCCATCCCTACATGGTATAGGGAGGCCAACTTCTATCACTTTCACTGTGTCCAAGGCCATGACATCAACAATTGCCGAACCTTCAAAAACATAGTCCAAGACATGATCGACAAGGGGGATCTCATTTTGGATAACCCAAATGCCCCACCCAACCAGCATATCAATATCTTCAAACAACCCTTTCCTAATCATCCGTCTACCCAAAACAATGTCCATACCATGGTCGATAGCTCCCATGAGCATGACATACACACAATCAACACGGTCTCGCCTATTGTCCGTGACCAACCTCCTTTACAGGTGGAAAACCCTTCTTCCCCTATTCCTCTTCCATAGGTAGAAGAATCCTCTTCTCCTATTAGTCCTCCATCGACTTCTCTTTTATTGGAAGATGCCTTGACCATACCAACACTGTCAAGCCCACATTCATCCTTCCTCCCTTTAATGGAGGACCCTACCTTGCCTACTCCTCAACCACAAGTCGAAGGCACAATCATCCCTACCCTCTGCCCTCTTGAGGAGTCACACTCTCCTATTTCTTCTCCACTAAGAGAAGAACCAATCTCTTCACCCATTTTGATTGAGGAAGACCTAGTCACGATTTCCTCTTGCCTTTTGCCTGAGATTGCTACATCTCACTCACCTCCGTCCACATCTGAACCCAAACTCGTGTCTAACCTCGCTTTGCACAATGGTGGCCCTTAACCCAAACCAAAGAAGGCCACTAAATCACACCAGAGAATTCCTCCCCCACCTTCATCATTACCTTCAATTTTGGGCCCGCATCCATCTAATTTAATAAGAGTGCTTCCTACTCCCATACTTCACAGAGGCAAGTCGCCTCCATTATCCCCTAAACCCATTAGACATATATTTCCTCCCAAACATCCAACACCTATCACCACCAAAGTGCCATCTACACATGTGGCTACATCACCCATGAAAATGATGGTATGACCAATGCCTCTTACACCTCCCAAACTAAAGTCATCAGCCCCCACTGCAACAAGACACACAGAGCCTTTAGCAGGTTCTTATGCCTTGTTGTTACGACAATTATTGCAGTCTTCTCACATCAATCTCCCACCTCTTAGACCATATCAATTCCTCAGACCAAAACCACCCTAGTTTGATGACACTCAGATTTGTGCATATCATCGCACCCCTAGGCACGACACTGAGCATTGTTGTGCCCTCAAGGTTGTCATTCACCAATGTTTGGAAAAATACACCCTTCTTCTTGACCACATTATCAACAAACTTTCAACACCGCCCCACTCATCAACTCTCAGATCAAGACCATCTTGGTTTGACAACTCTAAATTTTACCACTATAACCACACTCTGGGACATGACACTAAGCGTTGTTACGCTCTTAAAGCTGTCATTCACCAACACCAAAAAAAAGATACCCTTCTTATCAAGGATCCTCTTAACCACCCCTTCGATAAATCACCAACACCGACCCATGCTTCTCAAATCTCATCACCTAAATCAAGATCTCCATGCTATAATATGGTCCCTTTGTCACCTTTAACCCCCTTATTCGACATAAACACAGTCAATCTGGCCACCAAGCCTCAATCAACCTTGACCAATCTATCAAACATTCTCCCTAGCCACTGGGGGAATATAACGTTCATGTAAGCCTTGACCAACCTTTCAACCCAGTCTTGACCAAACCACTCTTTTAATCCTAAACCTCGACTAGGCCTCAATCAAGCCTCAACCATGCCTCGACCAAACAAGCATCGACCCAATCTCAACCAAACATTAACCAACTTTTTCATCAAAACATTCAACCCAACCATTAACCAATCATCGACCAAATATCCATCGACCCGACCCTCGGCCAAACAATCAACTAGTCTCGACCAATCAATGACCATATCAACCATCTAACATCAATCAACATGTGACCAATCGAGAAAGAGTAAACGAGGCAAATTTGCCCCTAATTGGCTTGGACCTTTCATTATCACGCACAAGTATGGATCAGGGACTTATCTTCTATCCTCTCTCGATGGATAGCCAGAACCTGAGCCTCTTAATGCGTTGCATCTATGACCATTCTACTGTTAGTCGAGTACTCATCCACTTGACATTTACCTTGAGCTCATCCCTTGAGCAATCCCCGTCCTCTTAGTCCTCATTCCTTTCAACCCTACTCCCCTTAAAAAATCCTCTATAACCCTTTTATTTAGTATGGATGCTTTGTCCTAATAAAAGGGAGCCCTTGAACTTCTATAGTCTTGTCCATGACTCACATTTCTATAAAAAATAATCAAAATGTCAAAATATCCAAGGTCACCAACTCAAATCAAAAAGTAGACTGCTCCCTCGAAGGACAGCTATTCAAAAGCCCTCATGTATATAAAGCAAAAATATAGACCACTCCCTTAAAGGATGGCTATGACTAAATCTTGCTACAAACAACACTTTCTTAGAAGCTTCTCGCATCAGTCAGCTTCACCAATGACCACAAAGTAAAATGACCTCTCTATGTAGACTTCCTGCATTGATCAGTCTGTACCAAAAAAAAAAGGGTCATGGACTTGTCTTGTAGTTGTCTCCGGGTCTCCTATACAAAAAGGGAAAAGTTATCTCTGCTCTAAAATGGGTTACCTTATTCTCCTCCTATCATACACCTACTCAAGGGACTTTGAGCTCACTTTAATGTCAAAGTGATTCGATTACCTCTCTAACACAACCCATGGCCAATGACATAATGCATGAATGGGACTTTTGTTCTAACAACCCTTATCCATGCCATCATTTTGTCCTTGTCAATGAAAGAGCAATATGCCTTTCACTTTCTGCCCATACACTTTGGTCACATTCAACCAAACCAACCCACACATTTTCAGACTGCCAACGTGACATAGTCCATTTCACATAGTCTCTATGGACACCAATACACATGGAAACTATCGACCAGACACAATTTATGTTAAGCATAAACCAATACTTGATGAAGCATAAATAGACCTCAATTCATTTTTAAGCATACATCCATCACGACTATGGAAAATTGCTAGGGATGAAAGACCCCTCAACCAATGTTACAGAATACACCATCACATAGTATCAAAAAGGCTGTAACATCATCTTATCCTCATCATTTCAACACATGACCAAACCAATCATCAACCATTTTGTCTCTTTATCTGAACTACATTAGTCTGAGGCCCTAAGATCAGGGCTACGTAGGTAGCACTCAGTTGACACGACATCCTCTAGGATTAGCTCGACCACCCTCGTTTGTTCATCTACCTGATGGACAAACCTTCTTTTCTCTTATTGACCATGACTTGGCCTCGACCAGGACCAACCCATACCTTTGACCCTCTTCCTCCCTTTTGGGAGAACTACATTGGCTTGAGGCCCTAACCATAGGGGCTATGTAGGCAACACTCAATGTTTTGAGGTTAGCTCAGCCACATTCTTTCATCCATCCATCCACCTTGACCATTGACCTTAGAAATCACGACTATCTCCTCAGACTCCAACCACTTCCAAGACACACGTTGCCTTGGTTGTTTTTGCATGTATGCTAGCCCACGACTGGCTAGCAAACTTGTACGCAGACTATTTTTGACCCTCACAAGTATAAGATCGCTAGCACATTGATCCCCACTACTTGTGACCTTTTCATGTTTCCAAGAGCACTTCCTGAGCTCGAGATACCTAGAACATGACAACCATGGGAGCTTCTACTTGGATTGAATAACCCGATTAGCTACGACTAATGTTGGGGCATGGTTACTTCAATTTTGGCACTCCTCAACCCTTGACCTATGATAATTTGACCTGACCATCTCGTGAAGTGGTATGCGCACAATCACAACTATTACAGCATTCACACTCACCATTTTTCATCCACTCTTTATCAAATTAGCACCCGATTCTAGGTTCCCTTCCCTCGACTCCTGCTTTGAGGGGGAATACCTCATCCATAATCAGGGCAACCAACCTCTTCCTATTTTTGTCTTGCAGTTCACTTGAACAACCAACAAGACAAAATCAACCTTATCCCATACCAGGGGCAACGAACTCCTATTTTTGTCTTGCAGTTCATCCAAAACAACCAACAACACAAAAAGGGGCAAATGTAGACACCAAAATTGTGTCTACTCCCTTGGTCATCCTCTCCTCATTCTCTCCCCTTTGGTCCCCTTCATCCACTTTGACACACCTAACCTATGCCTTATTAATTTAAAATAATCACTTATTTTACATTAATAATTCTTCTCTCTCTCACCCTATGACCCCCATTTTATTTTCCCATACCTATTTAGCCCCTCCAAACTATTTTCCCATGAACCTTGACCTTGGCAACATGTAAGAATGGGCAAAAGGCTAAAATTAGCCTCTGTCCCCATTCTGCAGCCACCGACGTCGGTCACTATTTGGCAGTTCTACCGATGTCAGTTACCCTTAAAATGTAGGATCTGTTTCCCAATCCATTATTCATTATCTATTTCCCAATTTGTTATTCATTATCAGTTTTTCAATCAGTTATCCAACCTTCTTTCAAGATGTTCTCAGATCTGACCTTAGTAAGGACTTCACTCAACTAGTCAAGAAAAAATCTATCTCTCTCTCTCTTAGGCACAGGTACTCTACTTCAGTCACCTTGCTAGAGGTCTTCTACATCAAACATCTACAACCAGTCTGCACACCATCAGCAATCAATCTACAACCATGTCTCTTACTCTCTCTTCAACAAGTAATAGGTAAGTAATTCTTTTGTGCTTTCATTTTGTTTTCTGGTTATTGCCTTTAAGTGATATCACTACCCAAATTTAGACTATCAGACCACAGACTAGAATTGACTTCCTCCTGAAAAGGCTGAGAGGCCTTCCCATATCTTTATCACCTCTATCCTTCCCATATCTGAACATACAGTCTGCCCAGACCCCTGCACAAACCATTAAATAGACTTAAACTCTTTTAAACCATTCTGCAACCCTGAACCCAGTCCAAAACTCACCCAGACTTCATCCCCAGACCCTTGCACAGACCATTAAATAGACTTAAACTCTTTTAGACCATTTTTTAGCCTTGAACCCAGTCTAAAACTCACCCAGACCTCATCCCCAGACTACTGCCCTGACTAATGCTGGTCATTTCCCCCACCGACATTGGTAGACTAACTGATGTCGGCAGACTTGACCAACCGATGTTGGCAGAATAACCAATGCCATCTACTATGACCAGGCTAACAACAACATTCAGGTAAGCATTTGTTTCTATTTCCTTTTTAGTCTTTAATCATTTCAGTATTTCATCATTCTACCTTTTATCAAACATTATTTTTATCAATTAGTGGGTTGACATCCCTTAAGGAAGTCTTTATACTTCTGGGACCAAGCTTTTGCTTGGCAACCCACCCTTTCTTGTCATCTAACATTTTTCATGTTTTAGTCTCTTTCTCTTTCAGGTGTCATCCTCCACAACCAAAGAGGATTTCTTGCTATCATCTAAATTTGGTGCGCACAACTTCATCCAGGTACATACAAGCCTTAGACCATTTCTTTTTAGTTTCTTATTCTCTCTTTGAATGTAGAAAGTGAAAATTTCATAGAAACAATTAGGTTATCCAATATAATTTTAAATGTGCATAAAATTCTATCAGGTTAGATAATACATTATAAGAACACACAAAATGATATTGTTATACCCAATACCATTCACATATAGTCAGGTAAAGGTATCAGGTTGGCTGATATATTGGACTAAAAAAGTATGATGGTTTGAATTATTTTTCTAATAAGATAGAAGGATAAGTAAAATATTGATCCAACCAAAGGATGTATAACATTCACATCATGTTTGCCAAAATGTATGCAGTGACTAGAATGACCTACAAATATCATATTTATCTTAATATATTAGGAAGTGAGTAAGATCAATCAAATAGAGCCTGTGTATACTTGGATAATTGAGTAAAGATAAATGATATCCTTACATCTAGAGGAAGGTAACATCAAAATAAAATTTCAAAATAAAAGTGTTCTAACTCCTAATTATATGACATAAGGATCTCATTAAACCTCAATGAAGGTAAGTGGTTATATCAATGTTGTTAGATATGCTAGTAAAGTAAATAATGAGTTAGATAATTGTAAATGGGTGAAAAATAAATATAAAATGGTTTATAATGGTTGGAAAAATATAAGGTACAATGGTCAACCAAATGGGGGGTAATATAATCTAAGGTAATTAATGAAATGTCTACAAAATCCTACATATAAACTAGCTTAATCTATATAAGGAAGATCTTAAATAAGGATACTCACACATACATCCATAATGTGATAAAAAATAAATTTTAAATATAATAAATAAATAAATGAGGGAGTTTAAGGATAGAAATACTTACGTTGGGAAGGACCCTTCGACACTTCAATCTCCTGCATGACTCAAGTGAAGCTTTTCAAGATAATGTTATAGTTGTAAGACCTCAAATGATTTGATGAAGTTGTAAATATCCTCAGTTAGAAACTCTAAATGACTCATCATATTGAGATTAAATGATTCCATAATATAAGTTATCCAAGGTTATAAGCCACCAACTCTCTGAAATACTTCCTTGGAATAGAAATATAGGTGAAACTAGAGCATATGAATGTGATATGAATTATAGGACTGAAAGAGGACCCGTAGCTATAATACACCAATACCCATAACCAACCATAAACTCTAATCCAAAAGTATCGACTAGGACAATATAGTTGGAAGATTTTGACTAGCATAATATGGCATTGTCCCAATATATATAATATAAATATCAAAAAATGCACTCGAAACTATATAAATATGGATGATATCATACAAGAAAGATTACATAAAAAAACCAATAACATCCAGACTGATATCTTAACATATAGGGAAGCTAAAAAATATGGATAACAAGTAGATAGATGTGATAGATGGATATAAACTTGGATGAATTTAAAATAATAGTAGTAATGATGTAACACAGTAGAATGGTAACATCAATCATAAATATCCATGATCTATTCCCACCCCATTCTCAATAAACCCTTTAAGATGTGTATTTATTAGTATTTATGAATCAAGATGCCACTATAAAAGAATGAACTAGTAAATTGATAAAGTGAAAAAATATTAAGTGTATACATAGTTCATCCCTCATATTCATGCATACATTAGGAAGCTTGGGGAAATCCATATATTTTTTCTTGAATTGGCTTATTGAAATCATTCAATAAATTCCATTCTCAATAAATGTGTTGAACTTGAGTGGATTAATGCTTGTCAAAATTCCTTTGAAAACATGAATAAATATCTACTTCAACTTCCCATTTTATGACCACATTATTCTCATCACCCTTTCATCTTGTACATGTATTTTACCCCCATATCTATTTGGAAAAATCTTGGACAACAAGAATAATTTATAAACGAGTATGTTATATATTAAAATATGCGTGTTTTGATTAATTATGATACCATTTACACTAAGGTTCAGCTTTATTTTAATTTTATCTACTTTTAAACCAAAAAATAATTGACACTATATGATATTTTAGCCTACACATATCATAGTTTGTTCAAACCCTCTCTACCATTTCTTATCCAAATATTTCCTACCTAGAGATCATTTTGGCAAGTCAAGAGGATGAATTTGGAGTCAACTAGGGTTTCCACTTACCAAAACTTAGATGGAAAAATAAATAAAACTTTAAAAGGTTGTAAAAATTTAAAAATAGATCATTTGAGGTGAATTTAGATCCCTTTGAACAAAATGTAGGACTAGGACTTTTATAAGAGTCTTAAAATATATTTTAGGACAAATTATTCCATGCATTATGACAAAGGAAGGAAATACATTCATTGATCATGGGATATTTGTGCTTAACCTCATGTTTTTTATGAGAAGTAAATTTATGTAGAGGCATCTTATAAAGACCCCAAAGTTAATTCGTTTTTATCTTAAGGTAGTCTATGAAGTGTTTAATATGGGTTATAGGTCATAAATAATTCTAATGTGGAGTCTAAGTAGTATTGAGGTGCAATAAATTTGAATTTTGGATTTTCCTACTAGATTTTTTTTTTGAAAATTTGAATCATGTTAATCTTTCTTTTAAGGACTTTAATGCATTTGTGATGGTGGCCAGATGTAAAAAACATGTCTAAGGGTTTTAAAATTTTAAGAGGTCCACAAAGGTGTTATTGAATCCATTTTCAAGGTTCTAAACACTTTATATTATGTAAAAATCAAGATGTAATGTAAAAAGAGGACTCTCTGAGGAAAAGATCACAAGAAGTAGTTATGCACCTTTCGAGGAGACATAGGAGTTAGTTAGTAGTTATAACCTCATAATCAATTTGAGGTATACAAATGAATGGATTGACAAGTTTTGTAAGGAGGCGAGTTTTGATGTTTTTTTTGTAACCTCTATTGAATGAATTAACACAGACCTTTGTTTTAAAGAAATGGTTTTTGTTGCTGAATGTATATGTATGTTAATGAAAGAATGAGATTGCTAATTGTTTCCAAGTGTGCTTGAAGGCCAATGCATGTTTTTTTAAGATATAATTTTAAGGAATACAAGAAATCAAGGTCCCTGTAAAAGAAGTGGGATACAAACCTTGTTATGGTGTGATTTTCTCTATTTACAAACTATATATATCCAGACTAAGGAATACAATGGATTGATAAATATTTTCTAAGAATTTCTAAAGATTATTTGTTCTTTTTTAAAAACATAAAGTTTAAGAGTTTGTAAGGAGACTTTAGGTTCTCATACTTTGTGAAGTAATAGACCATGTTGAAGGATTTGAGAAATAAACCATTGTTTGTTAATCAATGTCCTTGTTTCTAACTATTTTTATCTAGATTATCAATCAAATTCATTGGAATGTTATATCACATGTTTTTTAAAGTGTATTGAGTGTTATTTTAGGTTTAAAAATACATATAAACAAAGAAACTCTTAATGCATAGGCATCTCTAAGCTAGACCCCTATTTCTTGTAGCATTTGCTACAAGATTAGACTGTGTGCATTCCATTAAAGGAAATGATCATTAATTTGATGATTAAATATTTAGGGGAATCTAGGTAACTATTTTTAGTGTATTTAAAGTTTTTTTTACTCTTTATTGGAATCTTATTTGGAATTTTTCATACTCACAAAAACTTAGGCCTATAAAGTGTCAAATTTTGGGCATAATCAAGTGTATCTTGAAATGGAAAGGTATAATAGTGGATTTGTAAGGACCAAATAATGATTGGGAGATGTAAACAAGGTAAAAAAGGATATAAAAAATTTTCCACCATCCTTTGAAATCATCTGAAAGCCTTACCTATAATTATTTTGTGCTCTTGAATCCTCACGGTCTTGGATAGCCCTAAACATAGGGTTTTGGAAGAATAGGGAGATTCCACCATCCAAATCAAGTGAAATTTGGTTATAATATTAATGATAATGTTATTTAAGATATTATGAATTTTTATTTGTGTTATTTTACATCTAGGTATGAAAATTAAGGACTGTGTGTAAAAAGAACCCTAAGAGACCTAAAGGGCTTAATAGAGAGTTATAAAGTCTTAGTAAAGCTAATAAATAGTGTAACCATAGACTAATAATTTTTTTAAGGTGATAATTCATTATAGGGTATCCCAAATGGTCATTAATTTTGATATATGCATCCATACATAACCATGCTAAGCAAATAAACACAAAAATAGGGCTACAATGACTGTGTGTAGTGTATATAAAATTGTTTAGGTGGGTGAATTATCAACTGAAGAGTCTTGTACTTGGGAGAAGAGTTATAAAAAATCATAAAAATATTTTAGAATTTATAATACCACTAAATATAGATAATTATAGTAAACCTATTGAGTAAGCATGAACTCAAGCAACCAAATTTAATACGTGTGTGTGTTGAAATAAGGCATAGAGTGAGAGTTTTGGTTTATGATCTACATCATTTTGTATCAGAGTAGGTTAGTTTTTAAGTGGATTGTGAAAAATATTAACATCATGTGTTTTAAGGTGAATTTCAAGATTGGGAACCAAGAATAGTGTTCTATGGAGAGAGTTAGCATAGATAAAGATTTGGTCAAGAATATGGTAGACCAAGTGACACAGTTGATTTCCCGATTAATATTAAGGATGGAGGCTATTGAGAATGTTGTCAGAGAGAGATTACAAAGAGAATTGATTGAAATATAATAATAAAATGGTAGGTATCAAGTTCAAGTAGTAATTTTTTAGCCAAGGATAAATGAGAGAGGAAATAAAGAGGTGGTTCAAGAAAGACCACAAATTCATGTAACAGTCATTCAATTAGGCATGTGAGTACATAAACATGCATAGAAGATAAATTCATTTGAAAAATGTAGACAAAAAAGAGAGAAAGGTCATGTGATAAGTGGACCAAGACAAAGGTTTGAAGGACAATGTTGGTAATGCCATAGAGAGGGACATAAGTCAGTATAGTGTCCATTGAATATTGATAGAATTATTAAACAATAGAGTATAAAAGAAGTGAATGAGGAAAGAAGAAAAGAAATAAATGAGTCTTTACTCATGAGAATAATCTTATTTAATTATAGAAAATAAGTCAAGAAATAGTTCAAACAAGATGCTTATTCAAAAGTAGGTGCAAAGAAAAAGGTAAAGTTTGTAATTTAGTGATTGATAGAGGAAACACTAATACCATTATGTCTTTAGAGATGATATAAAAATTGGGCTTAAATATTATTCCAAATCCAAAACAATAAAAGGTTTAATGGGTTTAAAAGGGACATCAAATCCTAGTAAGTGATCAAAGTTGGGTTGAATTTCATAGAGGAGGATATAGAGAAATCATTGTGTGATATTATGCCCATGGATGTTTGTAATTTATTGTTAGGAAGACCATGTCAATTTGATAGGCAAGATATTCATGATGGTCAAGATAATATATACACCATAAAAAAAAATGGATAGGTACACATTCTTTTTCCATTGAAGGGTGAAAAAGAAATAAAATATGAAAGGATAATTTTGATGGAAACAAAGCAATATTGGAGTAAAGCCATGGAAAGTTTGGGTTTGGTCAAGACACCAAAAAAAGAATAAAAGGTAAGATGTCTTGAGATGGTTAGTATAAATATTTGTAAGTCCAAAATTATGGACATAAGAGAGGATGAAAAATAATGCAAGGTGATAATAGAGGTCATCAAGAGGCATCAAGAGAGTAGTCATCAAAGATAAGAAGAGATAACACTTATGAGAGTGCTCAAGAAAGAAGATAACCTAAAAAAAGGGGAAATCAATCCTTTAAGAGAGATGACAACAGACTAGTAAAAGAAATGGCATCTGATATGGACAAGAAGTGGATTTGGAATGAAACCAAGAAAGATAATAATTTGGACATTAAAGTACCCAAGGAGGAAACCCAAGAAAGAGCCATGAAGGATCCAAATTTTATTTCTAATATGTTGTTTTGTGATGAATGTATAGGTACAAAGCAAGAAGCCATTAACCAACGTTTAGAGCAAGTTAAGGAAAAGGAAAAAATAAAGATGAATAAACAACATAAGGTGATTTTGGTAACCAAAGAAGGAACGGTATATAAAATCAAATGTTTGAGAGAGAGTCTTGAATAAGAAAATAATGTTAATGTGTTGGGTAATATGTAGCAGGCCTATGAAGAACAATTAAGTGACTCACAAGATAATCATATAAGAGTATAAAATTAAAAAAATGAGATATGGAAAATGAGCATACATCCATTGGATATGCAGTATATAAAGAGCAATCATAATGGTGATAAACAATAACAAATCAAGAGTCTATACAAGCATGTGGCATGCAAGGATCAAGAAGATATTATACATAGTGTAGATTGGACAAAACAAGAAAAATTTATGAAAGAAGAAGACTTCATATTTGTATCAAGAGTTTCTCAAGGAAATAAGGAGAAGTTGGATCAGTTTATAGAGGTTAAAGAGTGGTATACACATACAATGTAAGAAGAAAATAACAACAACTATGCTTTTCTTAACAATGTTGTTTCATGTGAAGATATAATATTTATGAAGATGAACCAAATAAGAACTAATTGTGGAGACCAATAACATGTTAACCTCTATGAGATTAAATTAGAAGTAGATACCTTATATAAGGAGGTTCATTTAATTCAAATAGGAGCATATACTAAGTGCATTAAGAAACACCTATGGCAAACATTTCTTTTCAGCTTGGTAATATGATGCAGGGGCATCCTATAAGGACCCCAAAGTTTATTAATTTTTCTCTTAAGGTAGTCTATGAAGTGTATAATATGTTTTATAGGTCCTAAGTAGTTTTAATATGGAGTCTAGGTAGTCTTAAGGTGCAGGAAATTTGAATTTTGGCTTTTCCTGCCAAAAACTCCTTTTGAAAATTTGAATCTTTTTAAGCTTTATTTTAAGGAATTTTATGCATTTGAAAATGTGGATAGATGTTATAAACATTTATAATGGTTTTAACATTGTAATAGGTCCACAAAGGTGTTCCTTAATCCATTTTCATGGTTTTGGACACTTTATATTATGTAAAAATCAAGAAAATGTAATGTAAAAAGAGACCTCTTCGAGGAAAATATCACAAGAAGTAGTTATACACCTTTATAGGGGATATAGGATTTAGTTAGTAGTTGTAACCTCATAATAAATTATAGTTAGATGAATGAATTTATTGACAAGTTTTTTAAGGAGGGAAATTTTGATGTGTTTTTTGTAACCTTTATTGAATGAATTAACACATATCTCTGTTTTGAAGAAATGGCTTTTGTTGTTGAATGTATATGTTTGTTGATGAAATAATGTGATTGATAATTTTTTCCAAGAGTAATTGAATTCCAATTAATGTTTTTTTTTAAGATATAATTTTAATGAATACAATAAATCAATGTCCTTGTCAAAGAACTAGGATACAAACCCTGTTATGGTGTGATTTTCTCTATTTGCATATTGTGTATATCTAGACTAAGGAATAAAATGGATTGAAATTTTTTTTATAAGAATTTATTAATATTTTTTGTTATTGTTTTAAACCATAAATTATAATATTTTTTAAGGATAATTTAGGTTCTCATACTTTATTAAGGAATAGACCCTGTTGAAGGGCTTGAGAAACATACCCTTGTTTGTTATTTAATGTCCTTTTTTATTGTGTTTATCTAGATTTTCAATAAAATTCATTAGTAGATTATATAACATGATATTTAAATGTGATTTATTGTTTTTTGTGGTTTAAAAATCCATATAAATAAATAAACTCTTTATGTACAGGCATCTCTAAGCCAAACCCCTATTTCCTATAGCAATTATTGCAAGATTAGATTGTGTGCATTCCATTAAAGGAAATGATCATTAATTTAATGATTAAGTGTTTTATGGAGTAAAATTAAGTATTTTAAATATATTTTAAGGTTTATTGACTCTTTATTTGCATATTATTGGGAATTGTTCATACTCATAAAAACATAGGCATGTAGAGTGCCAAATTCTGGGCACAATCAAGTGTATCTTGAAGTGGAAAGGTATAATAGTGGATTTTTAAGGACCAAATAATGATTGAGAGATGTGAAAAAGGTCAAAAAGTCATAATGAAAATTTCACCATGTTTTTAAACCATTTGAAACCCTCACCTAAAATTATTTTGTGCTCTCAGGTCCTCACAATCTTAGATAACCCTAAACTTAGGGTTTTAGAAGAATAAAGAGATTCCACTAACCAAATCATTTTAAATTTGGTGAGAAGCTCAAGGAAAATTATCTTGACTATATTGTGAAGTTTTATTTGTTTTATTACATCTATGGGTATGTAAATTAAGGACTGTGTGTAAAAAGAATCCTAAGAGACCTAAAGGGCTAAACATAGAGCTATAAAGTCTTAGTAAAGTCCCTAAATAGTGTAACCACAACCTAAAATTTTGTGAAAGGTAATAATTACTTATATGGTATCCCAAATGGTCACTGATTTCTATATATGCATCTGTACATAACCATGATAAGCAATTAAACCCAAAAATAGGGCTACAAGGACTATATGTAGTGTATACAAAATATGTGGGGGGTGAATTGTCAACTAAAGAGTCTTGTAATTGGGAGAAGAGTTATAAAATGTCATAAAAATACTGGATAAGGTATAATAACATTGAATATATATATTGAGAGTATACCTAATGAGTGACCATGAAGTTAAGCAACCTAATTTTAATGTGTGTGTTGGAATAAGGCATAGAGTGAGAGTTTTGGTGTATGTTCTGCATCATAAATGCACATGAACATTTTATGAGGAAGGGCCAAGGAATGTGAAGGGATAATTTTATTCTTCCCATTATTCATTTAGATAATTTTTTTAATCTATAAGTGAAGGTAAAACCTTCCTTGTATAGAATTTTTTACATTTGATCCAAAAAATTAGATGAGAGATTGAGTTAGAAGAAAAAGAAGGATATTGAGGTAGAGGATGATTTATTGTAGCTATGCATACTTGAAGGAATTTTTCATAGGACCAAGTGGAGGAACCAAAGCATCCTACCACACTAGACCTATATATTTATTATTATTATTTTGTTTTTTAAAATATATTGTTTCTATACTTATTTTAACTTTTTAAAGGTTTTGAATTTGTAGACACATAAACTTAATCATTAAGAGTTTGAAAATGTTTAATATTGATATCCTTACCTTACTTGGTCTATTTTCCATTTCGTAAAATCACAATATATAATAAATCCTCTATTCTCTTTCAAACACTAAAAATATCATATATACACCCCTACTTCAACCATATTCCTACATATTTAACCTATAGGGTCTTGTTGGACATTTTTTAGTATTCTTTATCCTTCTTGGATAAGTTTGTGCTAGGTTGAATAGGTCCAGACTACGACCTTGTCTAGTAGCATGACCTTAGCTCATGTGCTATAATGATTACTTTTTAAAATAAAAACATTTTATAATGGATCTCCTTCATATTTTTTAAATATGGTTAGTTTAAACATTTGAAATATTACTATATATAAGCACATCAAGGATTTCACAAATAAATCTAAAAATCATGTGGAAATTAGACTACACATTGAGTCAAAGAATACTATTTATTCCAATTTCAATTCTATTTCATTATAAGGTTATAGGCCAAGTCTAGATATCTTTAATTATAGATAGATGACATCCATTACCAATCATTTCAATTAATATTCTAGATAAATTCATATATTTACATAATCACAGATCACATATTTTCTCTAGGAGGGATAACTACACCATATTAAGGCCATTTTGGGCTATGTAGGTATCACACAAAATAGCAAATATTTTGTAAGGATAGTGGAGTTATTCCCCTAACCTATTTTCAAAAAAAATTATTTGATCTATATTTTTTGTGTGCAGGAAAATGGGTTTTTATTTTGTAGTTATTTTGTGTAGTATATCCATGCATATAATTAATCATAAAATCCTCTCAAATAGTCAAATAGATGCAAACCAAAAAACTAGGTGCACAGTCAAATAAGACATAACTACAGTCAATAGATAAGGTTGTAGTGTAACCTTGTCCTCTTACATACTTTCCATAGTGTAGTTTGAATTCCTTATTTTTTTAAGATAATGCACAGTGATTTTCAAGATTTTTTTAGTTATAGTCAGCATAAAATATGTTTTAGTTAGGTTTGCATATATGTAAGCTTATTTACTATTTTTAGCTAATTTTAAATTTAAATTTTTTTTTAGCATAATGTATTTCATTTAAATATCTGTGTATCCTTACATTTTAATTTCAATAGTTTATATCTATTAATTTTATTCTTTTAAATTAAAAATGGATTAAACATTTGGTTAACCCACTATTTTTAGAACATTACTTATTGTTTTCTTGATTTTTGTTTTAGGACTTTGTAGATATTTATATAAATTCATGATACTAAAATAAAACAATCTTCAACCTTGGATAAGATCCAACACATAATGATTAAACTTATTCAACCTTCAATTTAATTTGACATTAAATAAGTTTGTCTTATCACCATGGAATAAATCTGACACAAAAACTCTTTCATTCAACTTTAGGTTCAAATTTGTCGATAAATAAACAATAAAATCTTTCACATTTATTTTCTATTTTCTTATGGTTATTTTATAAACTATGTTCCAATTTTTTTCAAAGACTATATTTAATAAATGACATTGTGTGAGGGGTTTACCCTAATAATCATAGCTATTATACAACATTAAACATGGAATTTAGTTTCCACTTACCTCATGGTATATTGGAAACACATAGGATCCCTTGTTATACTATAAAAATACTTTTTTAGTGATATGATCTTGATATGATTCAAATATTCAATATATGTAGAAATACCCTCAAGGTAGGGAAACACCATATAATACTCCTTTCGAAAGGAATAACTCCATAATGTCTCTTCGAGGGGACAACCTCCAATATCCTCTTATAATAGAAGACTCAATGCTTACTTGATATCTTTACCGTGATAATCATCTCCTATATATAAACATCTATCTAACCCATGAATGGGTAACATCCTAATCCTAATGTAGGCCGACCATTACCCAATGTACTAATTCCTCAAGTTCCTCCATTATCCTAATATATTGTACCCATATAACTAAGGGGATGTCTACCACATGTCAGCATCTCCATCAACCCATATACATTAATATATCATATCCATAGGTACATATCATTACTTCCCTCCTTGACATTTTTCATCCCTGAAATATAGGAAGAAACCAAATAATGAGTGTGCTTCAAATCATTGCACACTTGTCTCCAATATCGATTATCTAGCCATCCATATGTGATCTTGGCAGGTGATAGCTCTCCAAGCTTGTTTCCAAATTTCATTGTGCTCCTCTAATTTTGTTCATGATCATAATTATACTGCTTTGGTGTCTAAGCCTAATTATTCCTCTTTTTATTCCATGTACCATATTTTTCAGCGCTACTTGATTCCAACCATGACCATAGTAGATATTCTTCCATGCATAGTCATAGTGACTTCCCCATTCATTCCATGTGCCATAGTATTTTTTCTTTGGATTCCATGCATATCCATAATGATTGGAAAATTTATTTCCTGTATAGACAAAATAATTGTTGTTATGACACTTCCTCACCTGGTTCCATGATTGTTTCCTCTCATGATGATGTGGGTGTCTATATACCTCAAATTTTTCCAATATTTTGACCTTATCCACCTTTGCTACTACCTCTTCCACCTTTTCCTTTTGTGTCTCTTTAGTAGATGGAGTGTTAATTTCTAGTTGTATCGTGTCTTTATCTATATCATCTAAATATTCATCATGCTCTTCATCACTTTTTTCAATCTCATCCTCATGATCTACCTAGATTGTTATTGGTGCCTTTTTCACTATGATATATTTTAAAGTGATCTTCTTTTTCCTATACCAAAACTTCATGAACTTTTTCTGAACATTAATATTCATTGTTCCCAAAGTCTCTAACCATGGATATACAATAACTATATCCACGTTATCCATATCCAAATCATAAAAATATGAATGCAAAACATATTTTTCCATAATGAGCTTCAAATCTTCAAACATTAAAATATTTTTACCATCTATTTGAACCTCCTTGATATTATTTGCTTGAACATGTAGATGTTTGGCCACATTCATGTTAATGAAGTTATATTTGCTGGTAGGGTTTATGGAGACAACACAACCACCTTATTATTTTGAATGCATCCATGAAATTTAAAAATGAACTCAGATTTATTTAGAGCCAAATTATTTAAACCCTCTTCTTCTTCTTATTATTCTTCTTCTTCTTGTTGTTGTTGTTCTTCTTGTTCTTCTTGTTCTTCTTCTTGTTCTTCTTCTTCATCATCATCATCATCATCATCATCATCATCATCATTATTTTCTTCCTCTTCTACATCCTCTTTTTTTTTATATTCCATCGATCTAGGAAGGTTTGTTCCATTGCTTCCCATGAAGAATACTGTTGCACAAAGCTCAATTGATTAAACCACCAATGTTGTGTAGACCCAAAAAAAGAAAGAGATAATTTTATTTTCCATAAAATTGTTTTAGTATTATTCTCCTTAAAATTGAGCCACCATTCTCTAGCATCAACATCATCTTTCCTTAAAAATATTTGTAACTCCATGATCCACAAAAAAAATAAGGTTTCATGAAACCCTAAAATATCAATAACTAATACAAAACTGATCTAAAGAGTCCCAATTTTTTTACTAAATCTTCTTCTTATGATATTGGAACCTCAATCAGAATTTTGTGAAAAAATGTCACAAATTTTGATTTGTAGATTGAATATATGAAAAACCATAAAATTGCAACAAATCACTCAAAATAACTCTAAAAATAATGAAATTTTTACCGTGCTTCTCTTATATCATTTTATATTTCCAGTAAAAATTTCGAATAAAAATTCTTATATTTTGGAAGATATAGTGAAATTAGTATAAACACTAAAATAACAATAACTCCCTCAAAACTAATCACAAAATATCTATTTTTTTATTGTGACTTATTTGAAATATTATCCATATCTAGTAAAACAATTGTGGAAAAATTAGCAACCAATCAAAATTTATATACGATTTAAAAAACTAGGGTTTCACTCCACACAAATTACCCAAATCGAAGCTCTGATACCACTTGATATGATTCAAATATTAAATATATGTAGAAATACCCTCAAGGTATGGAAACACCATATAATAATCCTTTAAGAAGGAATAACTCCATAATGTCTCTTTGAGGGGTCAACCTCTAATATCCTCTTACAATAGAAGACTCAATGCTTACTTGATATATTTACCATGATAATCATCTCCTATATATAAACATATATCTAACCCATGGATGGGTAACATCCTATCCCAATGTAGGCCAACCATTACCCAATGTACTAATTCCAAAATTTCTTACCTTATCCTAATATATTGTACCCATATAGTTAACTAAGGGGATGTGTGCCACATGTCAGCATCTCCATCAACCCATATACATTAATATATCATATCCCTAGGTACATATCATTTAGGTGTTTGATTTATGGTGCACTAGAGAGGAGTGCATCATGCATGGAATTTACCATCACTATACCCTTGTAAATTGGTTTGGAGGGTTATAATTACAATTTTTCCTCTTTAGTTAGTGATTTGAAAAATTGAGCTAAAACTAATTAATGAATGATCAAGTATATTTAAGATCCCACACAATCATATAAACCTTGGCTTGATCAGATTTATACATTTATTTTTTCTTGTATTATATCCATAGTCATTAGTATTACATGATTCATATTGTATTATATTCATAATGAGATCAAGAAGTAAATAGTTATGTCATATATTACATATAATTCTGAAATTAATTGTTTCATCTTGTATTTCATTTCAACATGTTATTCATTATATTAGAGAATTGGTAAAACATAAATCAAATCAATATGGACCTTCATGCACTTTTTAATTCATATTGTTTTAATATTAAATCATCTAATAATTATTCTAAACTATCACCATTATCACAAGATAGTTTTTTCACCATTTGGGGTAAAGAGTATGTCGATATTTCATCTAATATCTAACAAATAGGTCATGGGTATAAAAAAGAGTTTACTTCTTATGGACATATTCAAGACAAACGATATCTCAAGCTCATTCATGTTGTTATTACCTATAGTCATATCATCTATAAATCACTACTTATCATAACTAGAAGCCAAAGGCTATGTGCACAACCCGTCCTCACCCTCAAACATATTTTGTTCAATCATATATTTGTATTATTCATCTAAGGATTAGATATTATCCCCATGTACATATAGTTCAAACTAGAATAGGGTGACCAAATTTTTCTCGCCAACCCAATCCTACTACTCACAATGTTACTCATCTAACTCATCCAAGATAATTTTATCAACCCATGGGGTATGATATAATTGACCAACTTCATAATACTCAAATAAAAATATCTATTCTATAGAATTAAAAAAAACCAATAGCTTACAAGGATATCTCATATGCCATGTTGCAAAATACAAATTTTACTATGGACATGCAACCAAGTTCATTTTATTCTATAATGAATAACTTATAAATATTAACAATATTATTACTTTTGATAAATAATATTTACCTCCCAAACATATCATTGAGCAAAATCATCCATTTTTAATTCAAATTAAAATACATGGAATGTAGTTGAGCATGCATTAGTTGACAATGGTTATAGAATAAATATTTTTTGATATAAATTTATAATTAAAATTTGGTTTCAATAAATATAATATTAAAAATTCATAACAGACTATACATTAACTTGATAACACTTTAAACCAAATATTGGGAACTATCACACTATATTTACTACTAGGTCCTAAAATGGTGTCTACTACTATACGAGATGAGTTACATTATTCAATATGAGCTATGTTACATGAGTTACATTGGGTCGACCTAGCCCAAGTCAAGCTATGTTAGGTGATTGCCACAAATCTAGGTTGAGTTGAATTGGGAGAGAAACGATGTGTAAGATGTGCTCCAAGAGTTGTGATGTCTAAGATAAGTTTTTTTATGTGAGTTGAGTTATGAAATGCTACATGAGCTATATTACATGATATGCATTGAGTGGACTAATACAGATCAAGATGCATTATGTCATCAACAAAACCTAGGCAAAACTACATTACACAAGCTACACTATGCAATCCATGGTGAACAAGATGATTTACATCACATAAGATGAATTTTGATGCATGAGATACACTGGGTTGAGTTATGTTAGGTAGTTGACCCAACATGAGCTAATCCTTAATAGAGGCCCTACTTTATATATCTATGAGTTGAGGGTCACACTGCATTGGGCAATATGTGTTATGTGAGATGCACCATGTGATTTGTATTTCAAAATATGAGTTGTGATGGAAGATATACATTTTACAGTTCATAAATTCATTAAAATTTTATGTGATATATTAGAGTGGTTGCATTCACACTAGCTAGTGGTTTGAGTTATTTCCAAACTAATTTTCTTTGTAGCCATGTTTACATCCATTTATAGAGTTTATATTGATTTAAAGTTTTGTTATATTTTTTATGTACATGAATAATATTTTATTATGCAATTACTTAAGATAATTCACCTAAAAAATTTGTAATGTATCATCCTTAGTTTGTAGATCTAAAAAATTTCAAGTTTAATAGCAACTTTGAATATTCCTCCTCGGCTCAATCTCCACCCTATCACATGGGCCTTATTTTTGGGTCTATGCTTGGTAACTAATATATTTTAGTTTGGAATCTATTTTTCCTCCCATTAGGTTCACAGTAATTGGAGAGTTAGCATATTTTTTATAACCTTTCAAATTAACATCAATTGTTTTGTGTATTTCAAGATTGTTTGATTTTCTTAGAGGAAATTTTTATGAGACTCCCTATTCAGCCTATTGATGCGAGTATTGAGATAGATCTTGATATTTTTTGAGATTTCTTTTTATGGAATGAATTTTGAATTTGCATGTAGTAAATTTTATTTTTAATTAGCATTGGATGGCCTTAAAAATATCCATGTGTCTTCCTTAACTCCCACTATAGGAAACAACCCTCTATCTCTTGAGCCCCTCTAATCAATGATGGTTTGAGATTATATGGATTATTAATTACATTAGTAGATTTGGTCTTTTCCATGGCACTTGTAGGTCATACCATTTTATATTTATACCTATAATGGAACACCTAATAGCCTAGTCAATATTTTTTCATCAATGTCACCACTTGTTGCCTTGTATATGTGGTATGCTTCTCTTTTACATAGATTGTTAAACATCTAGTTACTAGTTATGATATAATTATTTTTTGGTTGGATGAAGGATAAACACATAGTTATTTTGCATTATGTAGGAATCTCAATTTCTATCACATTGATTTTTTCTCAATCGATATATTAGCCTCCATGTAATTCATGGATTTCACCTCAATTTTGGACTTATTAGTACAAGTCCAGCATATTCAATCTATTGATAATTATTTGATGATATTATGTTGTATGATTTGAAGGGGGCATTTTCTTTAGTTTCTCAACATGTTGAAACATGGTAACTATCTTCATATTTTTGCCTTGAATTCCTTCATAAATCTCATGATTTACAACATAGTTATGCTGTTTTATTATCAAGGCCATATTGATTATAAAAACATTATTTAGATTTTTTTAATCATTTAATTGGATATTTCACCTTTGATATAACACTTAGGTTGATTAAGGTTTTTTAGGTTCAACCCACTACATCTAAACTATTATTTCTTTTGGTGAAAGTTATTTTTTTGGATGGATTTTGTGCATGGGGGATATTAAAAAATAGTGGAGAAAATCAATTTTATTTTATATTATATTTATTCCTAAGATAAATTATTAAAGGATAATTATAAATAGGTATACATTTTTTTGGAACCCACACCTCTAAACACCTTCCCTTGTTGGAAAGCATGGTGTCATTGATGTCAAAGGCTTAATGTCATGTGTGTAATAATGTCAAGGGTAATGACAAAGTGATGATGTAATAGTATGATTAATATAATTTATATCAAATAAGGATAATCAAGCATGTTACTATTGTGTCAGATCAAGGAGAGAATACAATTTTGTGAACAATGTGTTAGCATATGCTTGGTAGCCTTGTGTAGTGGCATAGGTTTGGTATCCTAGTATGTTGAGAATGTTAAGGATAGGTAGAATAAGGTTGGAAGATATGTATATTGGAATTAATATTTATTATGTGTTAATAATGTGGTGATATCAATACAAGAAGGATCCAAGTGCTTTTTATATCCAAGTTTGACTTGTAGTCCTAGACCTAATGTGTATAAAGACCTAGTGAGGACAAAATGGTGGGTCAAGGTGTGTTTACAAGATATAAGAGCCCATGTAATAAGATAATAAGGTGTAATAGGTTGGGTCAAATATTTTTACCAAGTTTTAGGTCCTAAGGAGGAAGATAAAGCAAGAAACTACATTGGAAGGACACTTGTGCATCCAGAATGAAGGTTTCCTAGCTCGAGAAGAAGTTTGAGTTGATCTTTGACATGTGTAAAATTTTCATGGTGACTTGAGTCTTTTGGGAGAGGTGACATATGGACCTAATAAGTTTTTTCAATTATTTTTTAGTGATTTTAGGTACAATGCTTTATGAACATTTGCTAAGAATGTAAATTGGTCAAAACCCTCTATAAACCCTTATAGTGGAGTGATTGGAAATAAATTGATAGAAAGGACCCAAAATGGATTCGTTTAAAAAAAATTATTATTGGATGATGCATGTGACTCCTCCAAGTGTCTCTAGGTGGTAGTGGTGTGTTAAGGTAGTGAGCAAAACGTACATAAATATGCTTATTTTTAAAGATTTTAGTACTAAAGGTAAGGCTAACTGAGTTAATGCATGCAAGATGTTAGAGTTAAAATTTAGATACTTGTTATAAAATTAAATTAATTCATTTGGTTATTATTTATCCTCTATTTAAATCATTTTGATGATCCAATTCTGCTAGTCGCTAAAGCTAGATAGTTGAAACAGTGACAAAAAGCTATTCAAAGTGAGAACCTATTTAGGGATAATGTGTTGATGAGTAGGGATGAATATAATGGTTTGGGATATTATTTAAGGAAATATTACTCATAATAAATTGTTTTAAAGTGATGATGATGCCTATATATATGTAGGAAGAAGCCTTCAAAGTGGCATGTTTGAGTAATAAATACATTGAAGGTGTATGTCTCTTAGAATGATTTGTATGTTCTTTGTTTGATATTATAAATCCATATATTTGATATGGGAGTTGATATTAGGATTTTAAAGAAACATATTAATTAATTTTAAGATCAATTAAGTTTCTAGACAAGTGTCAGGAGTCATGTTCATCATGATTGTATTTTGAGCTATAGTGACTATTCTAGGTATGGTTAGGGAAGTGTTGTGTTTGAGGTCTCATAATAATTTATGATGTAACTAATGAATATAATGATTTTGTTAAGAATTAATTTTCCTATAAAATATTTTTGGGAGTTTAATAGATAGGTTATGTGAATGAATTATGAAAGATAAAAAGGCTTGTCTAGATGTGTTGAGACTGTGAAACAAAGACCTAAGCTATTGGTCTATAAGATCAGTGAATGTTGATATAAAATGAGAAATAACAATTTGAGGTTGATATATAAAAATAAAATAATATAATAATTCTTATTAAGAGTTTTTAAAACATCCTTTCATGTACAAGAGATGAGCTCCTATATGACTGTACTTTGACTATGTGTGACTAGTCTAAGTGGTCATTTTGAGAGAGTTGGTTTGAAGTTATTGGCCTATGTATTGATGAAAAATGGATTTTTTGATGTGTTTTAGGTCATATAGGACATATTATTGTTATTTTTTTAGTTTTTTATTTCTTAAAATAATCTATAAGCTTCAATTCTTTGAGACAATGTTTTCTGTGTATGAAGGCCTAATTGGTAATTAGGCTAAAAGTTTTAAGGTGTAAGTTTGAGTTTAAGGTAATGTATACCAATATTAATGTTATAAGGTACATATTAATGTTTAATATGTAGTTTTTTAATAATTTTTATAGACTAAATGTGGTCCAATAGTTTCAAGGTGTAACATGTGCATGGATAAACCTATTTGATTTAGGTCTCAACTAGGCCTAATGGAAGATTTGAGTATTACAGACTTTGGCAAATATATATAGTGTTTGGTTATCATATGTAATGTGTGTATTAATATATTTTGAGTGTGATTTATGTATGTAAATTATCTTCTCTGACTAATATGGGTTAGACCAAGATAGTGGTATAAGTACACGACCTAATTGGCCTATTTGTGCTTGTTGAGAATGTGTGGAGCCAAGAGAAGGAAAGAAAATTTGAAAGAGAAGGTATATGTCATTGAGTACCATAATATGGTTTATATATCATTAATTAATATCTGATAAATTTTTTAAAGGAGGATTCATAGGTCATTACACCTACTAAGCTTAGAAGAGGTTATTTGAGCAAGTAAACCCTAGAGGCTATTTGAGAGAGATTAAAGGGTGAAGAGTGAAAATAAAGGAGGTAATCATCAGTTGAAGAGTATAAATAGGTGTTAATGGTGATATGAGTTTCAAGGTATCTGAGTAGGTGCTTGGTTTCCTAGAGGGTTGGTTCCTCCTTGCAAATTGAAGCTTGTAAAAGTCTAGTTGTGTGGGTGCTTAGCTAGATGGCTTATATCTCCTTGTAGGATGGGTGTCTTAATAAATTTATATGTTATTATTATAGGAATATATTCCATATTGAAAGGTTTAGTGGTTTTTATCCCTATGACTCTTTCCCATATAGATTATGTGTTCATGTTATGTATGTTATTATTCATGTTTTGGATGTATGTGCTTTCATGATTATGTTGCTAGATCAAGTTGATGTATGATGGAATGGTTT
The DNA here is from genome assembly GCA_037957365.1 of Torreya grandis. Taxonomy (NCBI): domain Eukaryota; kingdom Viridiplantae; phylum Streptophyta; class Pinopsida; order Cupressales; family Taxaceae; genus Torreya; species Torreya grandis. The sequence goes on along the minus strand of JARHVA010000655.1, from coordinate 359,928 downwards.
TGGAATTGAGTGCCTATTTTTGTCTATTGATTAACCCCATTTCTAATTATCTACTTATAATATATTATAATTACCATATGTTGAATATGGAAGGTTAGGTCCAGTCTAGTAGGAGGTCAAACCCCTTCACAAGATATTCAAACCTATTTATTGATCTCACCTTCTTTGGAGGTTGATTTTATTACACTTGTCACTCAAAGTAATCCTTTCACTTATAGAGGAATTTTTAGCTATAGTGACATCCCTTTTATTTTTTAATATAATTTTGAGCCATGTTTTATACTCAAAAGATGTATTTTTAATGGTAATTGACATCTTTTGTAGAGTCTCTATTTTGTTCACATTTAGCTATTTTACATCACTATTGGTTTTTCATGACTCTAAGTTTGAATCCTCATATGATTGAACCCATTAGTGTTTCAAGCTACATTACCTATAAAAATAAAATTTAGATGCACTTATAAATGAAAGTATTGTCAAGAGTTGTTATTGGTGACTTTCCCATTTTAACAGATAAGGAGGATATTGGGTGGCTTACATCCTTACAAAATAAGGCACTTTTGTTTGTTCCCCTCCATGTTTTTGATAGTTTTTAAACTCATTTTGAGTATGCCACATCTCATAAAGAATTTTAGGACATTATTTCCACATTTTTTGATGAGGTCTCTTCACCTCTCATTCTTCCTCTTTCTTCTCCTTCCTCTCATTTTGATGATTCTTATGTTGGTGACATTGTTTCTCCACTATATTATCCTATTTTTAAGGATGATATTATTGATGGTGATTTTGACTAGGACTCTTTGGAATCTCCTTATCCTCCTATTTATTCTTGACCTTTTTCCATAGTTAGTTAGGACACATTTTCTGAGGATAAGACACTTATACCACCTTTTCCTATTGCTCCTGATATAGATTTGATTATTGGTGGTCACTTGGATGAGGTACCTTCACCTCCTCCACCTAATGATTCACATTATAATATAGTGGTTATTGTTCCTATTTTTTATTTTGGTATGATTTTTGAAATTACCCTACCAATCCCTAATCAATCCATTAATCCTATGTCCTTTTTCCTAATAATTTAGGAATAAAACATGAAACTCATGATGTAGAATAATCTTTCATGCACTTGATTCATAGAAAGGATTCCCTCATTTGTTTTACATTGAAGAAACTCATTGGCATACAATATCAGCCTAGTAACCCATCATGTAGTGTTACTGAATCTAGTACACATCCACTTGATACACTTTTATAGTGTGATCTATCAGGTTTTGATTATCTCATTATTTATGTTGCTCCTATTTTTGAAAATTATACTTATGTGCCAATTATTTTTGCACACTCTATACATCCCACTCAAGTTCTACCTACATATATGCTTACTTCTTTTGAGAATCATACCACTAGCTTTGGCTCCTACATGCTTCATTCCATAGGTCACACTACTAGACTTGTAAGCATTAGGAAGCATCTACAAGGAATTACTCACCCTATTTAGTCTATTAAGTGGATTTATTGACATGACATTGGTTATGTTGTAGGTGCTTCATCTTCATTTGGATCTATTTATGTATCTCCATCATTTTTTGTTCCACTCATTGTGAGGATATTAAGCTACATATGGGCTCTTTTGCACCTTCACTTAAGCCTAAGAAACCTAAGACTATAATGGTTATACATGATATACCCAACACTTATTTAGATGTTACCTCACATTATTATATTATGGACTTTGCATCCATTCATATGAAAACTTATTCATACTCCATTAATTTTCATTTGGGGTAGATTTATGATCGTTCTTGGTGACATCGACACTGTTATTTGAGAGGACTCTATAGGAGAGGTTCCTTTACCACTCAGCTTTTTCAACTACACATTATTCCACCTACCTTTTAAAACTCCTTGGTTATTTGATATCCTTGTTAATAATAATTTTGTTTGGATCTTACATCTCTTGTTTCATAGCTATCATCTGGTACACATTGACTACATTGTGGACATTCTTGCATCACTTGGTGATATTTTTGTTTTATGGTACCTTTATTTGTAGTCACACTAAGTGTCATGGAGTTTATTTTCTTTATTTTTGTGTGTTCCATATTAAACACTTTACTCTTTAGTTTTTAACTATCTCATCACCACTAGGGAATTATTATTGAGAGATTTATATATGTATGTTTAATGTTGATAGTCTCCTTCAGATTTATTGTGGAATTTGATCTCCCTTTAAAGATTAGCTAGTTTGATGCATCCCAATGTCAAAATTTTAGTTTTTTTAGTGGGATTGACCCACTCATATAGATATGATTTTTGAGTCACTACACCCACTTAACATTATTGGGGTGTGTGTACACAAAATTCTTCAAGTGTTGTGCTCATTATTATCCCTTGACACACTACATTTTATTTTAGAGTTAGTTGATTGAGTGCATATTTTTTTTATGGGATTAATTCCATTGAGTACACCTATTTTAGGATTGTGTTGATATTAAATTTCATGTTTCTTGGTATTCCTTATAGCATATGTTATCTTCTTTACTCTCACTATGGTTTTTACTAGTTTTTGGGTACTTTTTAGTTATTCTTTTCATACTTGGTATCTCTTTTTCACAGTTATTTTGTGATGAACATTTTTATATAGTGGCCTCATATAGAGTACCAATTTCTATTTTACTTGGTGGTTATAGTGAGTCAATATCCATGAATTATGGTAATATGGATTGGTTACCATAAGGATACTTTATATTTCCCTATGATTTATACATGGGTACCTGAATAAGCCTAACTATCGAGACCCATTCATTCTCTTTGATTTATCTTTTCTCACTCCCTATTATGAATTTAAGGGAGGGTTTTGGATTGTTCATGTTCACATTGGCTAGTGGTTTGAGTTATTTCCAAACCTATTTTATTTTTATCCATGTTTACATCTACACACGGAGTTACGCTTGATTTGGAGTTTTGTTATATTTATTAGATTATTTTATTTGTGTGCATTAATAATATTTTATTGTGCACTTATTTAAGACAATTCACCTATATTTGGTTTGATCACAATAACCAAGTGGTTATTGTGAAACCAACTCCTTTGATTATTTATCAAGCACTCCTTGTGCTTCTAATGAGTGCCTGAGAGAGAGAATTATTTATAGATAATAATATGTAGACTCATTTGTGCATAATATTTGTTTGATTATTATGTGCATAATGTTTTTATTCTCTGTGGTAATGGTTTTCAAGAGTGACCATGTGATTACATGAGTGAATAAAATACTCCATCATGATATATGAGTATATAATTACACCTTATGATTCACTCTTTCTGTATTAAAAAATGACACAATCACAAACAAAAAAATTCTTTGTCATATCACATGAACAACATATTCCAATGGCACAAATGCATACTTATGAAGTGAGTGAATCAATGACAATTACTTATATCATTATTTATTTACATCTATTCAAGTGGGCGAATATAGAGATGTCTCTTATATATAAAGTAAGGAAAAATTACCCATTTGCACATAAGGGGATCTATAAAATACCTCAAACAATAGTAATACTATTTAAAAATTGGTTGACTCTTACACTTATCCTAAAGTGGTTACACCTCCAAAAGTTCAAGTATAAATGGAATAATCACATACTCACATAGAGCTACATTTAAAGATATAAATACAAAAGTAAAGTCAAATTACTTTGAAAATATGATTTCTCATTAAATTTATTTTAAAACAAGATTCAATATCTAAAGTTACACTTGTAAATATGGTTTAAAAATATAAATTAATGGAACATACATATTATTTAGATCCTCTCATTATATGGATGGAAAATAATGCACTAATATTATTGTTACTCATTTACAAGAAGATAATATATGAAATATATATTTTTATGGTATCTTTAGTATGAAAAAAAAATTCAATAAAGCTACAAAACCAAATCATTTCATTAGATCTATCATATTTCCAATCACTCTTGGTCTAAAATCATGGCCATTTTTATTTTGTATTGATCCTAATTTAGAGTAATACAATGCAATCCATGGTAGATCATTGAAAATATTAAATAAATCCAACTTACATACCAATTATGATTCTGTAACATTTAAGGATGATTACATAGTGATCTGTATTTCAAAATAGAACATAATCACAACCTAATAACAAATATTAGGTCATATTTTGACAAGGATATCTAATATAATTATGGTTGATATGCATTATACAACACCTATTATACAGTCTAATGGATAACAAATTATATCAAATGGAATCCTACTAAAATTGGGGGCTTATCATAAAATTAAGTAGTTAAATATATATTTTATGTAGGAACTCCATGGGAAATCTCCTCAAAGCAAGTTAATGATTAGTTATTTATATACTTCCCTTTGTAAATAGTTATTTTATTATGCTTACTTGCTATTTATTATATCCTAATTACAATAATTATTAAATCCATTATATTTATTTTAAATTTGGGAAGTTTACCTCTTGATTTTCAAACAAATTTAAATAATCAAAATCAACTATCTTTCAAATACCTTCAACACTAATTTTTCCTTACTATTACATTCTTATCATGTTATACCTTGCATTATGATTACATGATCACATTTCTCTCTTGAACATGAGGAGAATACACATTCTTATACATTTCAATAAATTGATCTACATTTTTATGTCTCATTTACACATACATTGGAGGGTATCTCACTTACCTTTCTACTTTATACTTTAACACATTAGTTAGGATTTTTTAAATACCTCACTTTTACATTATTTTCAAAGCCTTGATTATTATAAATTTTAAAATATTTTATTCAAATATGTTAAAAATTTTAAAAAATAAAATATGGAAAAACTCAAAAAAAATCAAATATGATAATAATTCCAAAAAAAATCATATATGTCAAAAATTCAAACTATTTTCAAAATTTAAAAATCAAGACCTAAAAGCACTTTCACTTTTTTTCTAGTTTACTTCCTCACATATGTTATTTGTTATATGTTATATAGATATTATATATCAATTTTCAATACATATTTCTTTTCATCAGGTATTTGAGTGTGATATAGGTCAAACTTTTACATGGTTTTGATGTTGGGATTCCATTATTACCCAATGACATTGCTAAATTGGGGTAAAAGTTCATTATTCATAAAAAGATTAATAGTTTTTATTTATCCACAAACATCTACCATGTTGAGCTAAATATCATACAAATGTTTTACTACTCACTCATACTTTACATTCTTTTACATAAGCATATTATTTTTTAATAATGATGTGAATCCATATGATGGATGATTTCATTTGTTCTATGATTGATCTTACTTTACTACATAACAAGATAGAATTTTATTGATTATTGTGTGTGGTCATTGGCCTTATAAGTGTAAATTATTACTTTTATGGCATCATTGTGTTATTTGTATGTGTCCCTTCCTCTTGTGTGCTTGTGTTACATTGGAATGTCCCTTATATGTGGCATTTGGGGCTTATATATGACATTATATGAAAACTATGCAACATTGTATGAAATTGATTATATGATCATTATTGGTTACTATGGTTTCATGATTCATATCATGTGTTACTCCTATTATCTATTCTGATTTTGGTGTCATATTATATATCATGCATATTATTCTTATTTTCTTCAATGATATTCAATCTAATACATATATCATATGAAAATTCATTGTTATATTAAAACAATGTGATGCAATAAATTCAAAGTTTCAAGTGATAATATGTGATTGCATATTTCACATATTACAAAATTCTTTTTTTGAGCTAAGTGACTTTCAGGGTACATCCATCAACTCAAAATGGTGGAATCACAATGGGATTTTATTGATAATCAATTCCTCATTAGCAAAATTTAAGATTTATGGTAGCATAAAGTTTCAAAAATTACACCATGATTCAGAATTTTTAGATTATGGGTGCATGTGACATACATGTGCACTTATTATTATAGTTACAAGTGAAAAATTTCAAATAGTTATAGGTTTAAATAGTTTTAAATTTCAAATTTCATTCAATATCAATTCATTATAGTATAAGGGGAATGATATTCATTCATGTTAAAGTTACTATATGGAAATTTTAAAATTCATCAATTTTAATGTTTCAAATTTGTAAATTTTTAAATATAATCTATATTATCTATAGCTGCATGATTCATAATCATGTTAAAAGTGGGCAATATTAGAGTCTAGTGACACTAGACATCTATGGTTGTATTTTTTATATGTAATGGGACATAATTGGTGGTTCCACCCCTCCAATTACTCTAAAAAACACTCTACACATTCAAATGAAGTTGGAACATACAATCTTTATAAGTCAAGAACATTCAAATGTTTTTAAATTAAGACTTTATCACCGTTTATTTGTCACATGTTCAACATTTATTCAAATGCCTCAACAAGGGGGTAAGCAATAATTTAATTTCAATTTATAGTGTAATTAGATTTCATAATATTTCAAGTGTATACTTTCCTTTCTCTCTTTTCAAAATTAAAATTTTAGGTATTATATTTTTGAAATTTCAAATATGGACAATATCTACTTCTAGTGATATTTTTTCAAGTTTTGCATTAAGACATCTTACACAATAAGGATTTGAATTAAAATAAAATGTGTTTATACATTCTCTAGTCCACATCTACTTTAGTAATTTCACTTTTTTGAATCACTATCATAAAGTAGGGGAAAATGTAGACACCAAAGTTTAATCATTAAGTGTTTTACAATGTTTAATCTTAATATTCTTACCTTGATTTGTCTATTCCCCATTTTTCTAACTTGAAGTATATAATAAAGATAATATTATATTAAAAAAACTTACAATATCATACATGAATCCATATTTAAACTCAATTAATCCATATTAAATCTACAAGTTCTTGTTAAAACTTGTATACTAATCTTTATCTTTTTGGGACAAGTCTACACTAGGTCAGACATGATAACATTGTGGCATTATCCATTAGTGTAGTCTTGTCCCACATAATATAATAATTACATTTTAAAATCAAGACATATCATAATGGATATTTTGTGCCTTTTTAAAATTTATAGCTAAAATATTCCAACTATTCCCATATATAAGCACATCAAGAATTATCTAAATAATATAACAATCACTTGGCAATTCTATTGCACACTAAACAAAAGATCATCATTTCTTATAATTTTAATTTTTTTTCACTATAATTGTCATAGGATAGATATAAATGTATTTTATTATATTTCAAGTGTGTCTTTATCAATAATTTTAATCAATATTATATCTACTTGATATAGGTGAATAATTATGGATTAAAAAAATCACCATGGGAGTGATAACTACATTGGCATAAGGCTCAATTGGGATATATAGGTCATACTTAGATTACATGGGGTATTATAAATATATCTTAGTTATTACCCTGAAGTTCCCCTAGAAACAAAACCTTAAAGATAGTCACTTTAACCCATATCAAAAAAATTTGGTGCATAGTAAACCATGAGGTAGCCACAACCAATAAAAAAGTCTATAATATGACTTTGTCTTCCTCCTATAGACTTTTACCAATGTAGTTTAAATTCCTTTATTTATTTCACACATGTGTACACACACACACACACACACACACACACACACACACACACACACACACACACACACACACACACACACACACACACACACACACACACACACACACACACACACACACACACACACACACACACACACACACACACACACACACACGTATCTTTTAGTTAAAATCATCTTGCACAATCAACATGAAATCTATTTTAGGAATATTTGCATATCTGTAGGCCTATTTACTATTTTTAGTTAGTTTTGAAATTTTTAAAATTGAGTAGCATATTTTATGTCACTATTAGATCTGTATATTCTTGAATATCAATTTCAATAGTTTAGATATATTAATTTGATTCATTTCAATGTCATTTTGGCTTTCATCTTTGTGTTTATTTTTTTGGAATGGTGGGCCTTTGTATAAAAAATGTCCCTTTAAGGGATTTTATATGATAAATCTAGTGTTTTCTTCTCACTATTTTAATATAATTTTAATTGGTTTAAAATTATATTATTATTTTACCCAAATGGGTTGATCTTGTGGATATGTTGTGTCCCTTATTTGGAAAGGTTTGGGCATGGGAACAAGGTTCCAAAACCCTTCTATATGACTTATGTATATGGGATTTTAGAAATATGAAAAATAAAAAAAATTCAAAGTCCTCCAATGGCAATGGGAAAAGGGTTTGGGTAAGGGGACATGTTGGAAATCCCTTTTTATCTCAACTGATCTAATGGAGTGTATAAAATCTTGTCCACATTGTTGATATATGAGTCTTGTTGATATTGAGAGTTCTTGTTTCTACCTTGAGTTAACATAGTTTGAATTTTTATATTTCTTTAAAAGTCATCATGTGTTTCTATATTGGGTTGTATAAGGAATATCTATATTGTAGGGAAGGTTGATAAGATAATCCAAACAAAAATGCTTGTCAAATTCATTTACCCACCTTGCACCAACATCTTGGTAATACCTATCCCTATAGATGAGAGTCCTTTTCTTGGAAAATGCCTAGGGTAGTCATATAATGATGTTAATAATATATGGGATGTGATATACTCATTGTCTTGGCCTCGAGAGTTACTTGGATTATGGATTTATATGTTAGTTCTCCTTATTTTGATAGATATTTAGGGTTAAAATGGGACCTTGATATATTTTGATATATATATATATATATGGGTCAGGGTCCCATTTTAACCATCAATATCTATCAAAATAATGAGAAATAACATCTAAATCCATAATCCAAGTAACTCTCAAGGCCAAGACAATGAGGATATCACATCCCATATATTATTAACATCATTATATATATATATATATATATATATATATATATATATATATATATATATATATATATATATATATATATATATAAGAAACAAAGAGGCTAATGCAAGAGAGCCCATCCTTTCCTAACCATATAAAAAAATACCCAAAAATATGGGGTGGCCTAAAAAAAACCAAGGAACAAACAATGATACAAGATAAAAGTAATACAAAGCCCTAAGGGCATGACACCTATACCTCTAAAAAAACCCCTCTCAAGTATTAGGGTAAACATTTACTTGACACATATGAGAATCAACCACTTCCATGTAAGCCTCCACCATGCCAGCGAATGAAACCTATAAAGCCTATATTTGAGAGCATACACCCTCCACATTAGTATGTAGAGCATAGGGAACTTTTCAACTTAATTTATGCCTCGACCTGCAACCCTTTGCCTATGATCCATCCACGTCACAACTATATTTTTAGAGAGAAGACCCTCCAAAACCAGCCAATCCACCATAGCCTATAACTTTATATACATGTTTACTGAGATACATATTTATGTTACCTGTTTCGATGACAAGTCGACCACATTGTCTTGTCTTCCATCCATAAACTTCATCATAACCACTACTCCCCTATCATAAAAAAAATTAACCAAAAAATTAGTTTCTAGCACCATATTTTTATATTCAATGTGGCATAAAATCCTATCCAATGGGGGAAATGGTTCCATGAGATCTTCCATAGGAGAGGCCAACACCATCATCCCTACTATAATTTCCTCAACATACACCAAAAGGTCATGTACTTTAAAAATGCTCCTCAAATTCATGAAATATTGATAATGGAATGAAACCCACATACTTCAAGCTATAAAATGGAACATTAGGTCCAATTTCTATCACAATCCCACTCAACTACATTAATAGACCACCCATCAAGCCAAGCCACACTAGAATTTCCACCAATATTATACCTACAACCCCATCCTTTAACACTCTCAAAAAGTTTGAAGCAACATCCAAAGTAATATTATTTTTCCATATCACCTACATATACTCTTGACCCACAATTTCCTTTACAACATTCAACACTTCAACATTTAGGGTCCAAAAAATTAGCCTTAGCCTATGACCCAAAACACTAATATGGAATACCATTTCATGCTTATCAGCACTAAGGGATAGCATAGGAATGATCACTACCAAATTCAATAATAAATTATTCATGAATACCATCAAAGGAAAGACCCAAATAGTTCACATATATATATGGAAATATCCAAAGAGGAACATAAATCCCCCCAATGCACCTTCATCTTATAATTATGGAGTGTTGATTTGAACATTTCACATGTGGAAACATTAAAGTTTCATCATCTTAGTGAAGGCTTAGCTTGACTACATATCACATGATTATACTTCCTCCCCTAGGGACTAGTACACTTAAATTTTATCAATATCTTCTAAACCCATTCATGTTTTCCACTGATTTTTAATGATTAATTAATTATTCTAGTTGATCCCCAATTTTTTTAGAAAACCAAACTTCTTGTTTGCTTCCCTATAGCAATGTCCAACCATTTAGGATGTGAAATTGTCCAAAGATAGAAAATATTTTTCCATAATTTTGTTGAGATTATAAGCCTTGGTTTTTTTATTTCTCAATGCATCCACAATGGTCTTAAAATCCATTTGGATCACTAGCTTATCAATACCACATTCGAGTGCCAATTGAATTCATATTATTACTACTTGAGCTTCAGGCTCATTATTCATTTAATCTTAAAGTGATGTATGTTAATCTTAATCTATCTCTATTTTTAGTAGTCTTAGTTTATAGGAGTCATTTAGAGTGTGTTTATAGTGGTTAGAGTCCTTATGTGGTCTTAAAATTCAAATTTGTGTCCATATAGTGTTTTTCCACCAAAACTAGAGGTCAAATATTTGAATTCTAAGAATTGGTTTGAGTGGAATTTTGAGTTTATAAAATAAGGTAGTTAGGGGTTAGTGTTTGTATTCTCCTTTAAAAGGATTCAAAATAAATTGTTACGTAATTGAGTCATTAATATGTTATGTTAGGAGTTAGGGTATGTTTTTAAGAAAAAACCATTGAAAAGGTAGTTATGGACATATATAAAATTGTAAATGATTTTGTGTAAGGGAGATTGGGGTTAGAATCAAGGTTTAAATGGAGATAAAACCCAAAATGAAAGAAAATTTTATTTATTTTGATAACTAACTCTCAGACCATATTTTATCTTGTTATTCTATGTTTTAGAAAATTGAATTACAATTTAAGGATGGTAAAATTGTGTAGATGTGATGAGAGAGAAGACACTATATAACATTGTTATTAATAAAAGTATAAGGTGTATGTTTATAAAATTATAATTTAAATATAACCAAGGGAAGTTCCCTTAGATTGATAATTAAATGATTGTGTTTGTGTTTCTGCACTCTGTGTGTAAGAGGATTTTGAGTGTGCCTCGCTTTGGGAAGAAAATATTATGGAATGTGTTTTAACCTGTTTTACATCTTAATAATATTTAGTATTAATTCAATTAATGTTATTAAAACCATTTTATTTGGTATTTTTAAAAAAATTAACTATGGAGAACAACATAGACCTATGTTCCTTGCCAAGATTGTAAGAAAGAAGACTGAGAAAACTTTAGATGTAAAAGAGAATCTCATGGATGGTAGTTTTGAAATAATTTAATCATTAGTAAGTGTGTTTTTACATTTTATTGAAGGTTATTTAATGTATTTAACTTGTTTTTAAACATATTACTTAAAAGAGGGTCTCCAACCCTATAAAATACTATGACTGTATATACAAACAATCAAACCCTAGCAAGAAATGATGAATAGAGGAGGTTAAAGAAGATCCAATGAATGGATAAAGGAATATAGAGTTAATGTAGATATTTTTTGACCTTTAAACTGGTATGAAACAAGATTTAGAGATTTAAACATCCTCTTATTCATTCTAAAGTTATTACAGACAAGGATAACCATGTATTAGGGTTTTCACATCAAAAACTTCTTTGAGAATGCTCTACCCATTAAAAATACAAAACTTGGTAGTTAGTTAGGGTTTAATGTGGATAAAGATATTTTAGAGGTTTTTATTCAATTCCATATGGATTTTTATGTATAAAATTGATTGTGTGTAACCCATATTAGAAATAGACCTAAAGACATAATCAGAACCTATGAAGGGTGTATAAAATGGATATAAAGATGAAGTTAAGCCAAGAAACTTTGTAGTTTTTAAGAAAGGGATAGAGGGTACCATAAAATGGTTTTAGTTTCCTAATTTTCCTTTTTACTTGTCCATACAAGAGGAAATAAGATAAAAAAAGGATACTAGATAGTATTAACCAAGAAGGTGATAGTGGGTATTGAAATCTTTGTACTTGAAGGTTGTGTGAGTGGAATGAGAAGTCAATAAAAATTGTATAAGATGGAATGTGACTAAAATTATTATATGAACATCAATGTAATGACATATTTTGGGCCTTTATGGGTTTGGAAGGCTATGAATCTAGTGAAGAGATATAAGCTAACAAGAAGATGGGAGACGTGAGCATTCAAGAAGGAAAATGTGGATAGGGTGTTAGATACTGAGAATAGAGAGGATGAATTAATATAGAGAGTGAATTTTATTTTCAATAGGTAGAAGAGTGAATGTACCAATAAGAAACTATAAACCTTTATAGATAAAGAAGAGATAAAAGAGACACAATCTTAAAACAAAGGATAGAGCCAAATATGAGTATGTGGTAGATGTGAGTGTTGGTTATTGTTTTCATACATTAGTGACAAGTTTTATTAGACTTATTAATTATTTGGTATCAAAGTGATAATTTTTTCAGGAAGAGGACATAAAATATTGCAAGCTAATGAAGGTATATATTTGTTTTTATTTTCATGTTATGAATTTGATCAATTCATTGAAAGAATGGTGAAGGCTACTTGAAAGTTACTAAATAAATTTTCAAGTATATGAGAGAGAGATAAAAAATTAAGGTTTTGTGGTGAATCCCTTAATCCAAGAGGATTGGAGAGAGAAAGAGGAGAACTAGTGTAAGCTCAATAGCGGAAATGTCAAGGAGATATTAAACATAGAAGAGAGAGACAAAGTGAAGGTTAAGAGGATAAGTAGGTAGGCTTGTCAAGAAGGAAATAAAATTCAAGTTGAGACCTAGAGAGAAAGTGAAGAGAGTGAAAGTAAGAGGAAGGGATTGAAGCAAGAAATCTATCATAAGGAAGTAAAGAAAGATGAATTTGATAAAAGGGAGATTATTGAGTTCAAGGTAGTCTTGGAAAAGTTGGAGAAAGATTTAGAATAAATTAGACCAAAGTTTTTAATTGATATTAAAAAAAGAGTGAGATGGACTCTCAATAAAATGTTGATAAAGAGGAAAATACAAGAAAAATTATGCAAAGTGGAGAGACAACTGAAAGTGTTGAGCAATCAACCTAAAAAAAAGAGAAGGTGGAAATCAAGCCTCATAGATTTTAAACTAATAATGCTTTGGTATGTTTGTATGAAGGTATGAGAGTTGAAAAATAGGATGAGATAGTATGGCCAATGAATAGTATCAAGGAACAAGAAGAGGAAGCATTTGACCAAGTGGTATTCAAGAGTGACCAAGAAGAAGGAAAGGCTCAAGAGAGTCTTGATGATGGAAGAAGAACAAACATTTTATCCAGATATAAAGTAAGATAATATGAATCATGAAGTTATCCTCACTCAAGAGGAAGAAAATGAAGATAAAGAAGCCTTGGGACATCAACATAAGCAAAGGTATGAGGACTATGCTACTATGTATGAAGTCTTGAGGAAAGAACATAACTTTGATACTCATCAAATGTATAAAGAGATGGTAAAAAAAGTGAAAAAAGAGAATATAGACATATGACATACAGTAGTGATGACTAAAACAAGATCACTCATGAAGCAAATCAGTAGTCAAGCATATGAATACACTATACATGATGAATTTGTAGATTCTAAGGTTGAAGTACATGTTATAAATGAAGTAGAAATCTTATAAGGAGAAGAACAAGATGAGTTAGGGTTTGATGCAAATAAGAAATATGAGCCATATAGGTCATATGAATATGCTTAGTAGAAAAATAAATATGTGAATAAGAATAAGAGTTGGAGTATGCCTCAAGGGCATGAGAATAAAAATGATTTTGGTAATGATTTATTATTAGTTATAGGTATAACTTGGATGAAGATAACAAGAGGAAGGATAATATATAAGTGTGGATCAGGAGAGCATGTACATATGCATGAGAGACTAGCTATAATAGTATTAAATATATAAGGAGGTCTACATTCCTCAAGTAGGTCTTGGGATATAGGAGGCCATGAAAAGAAGATCAAAGTCATCAAGAAGGAGAGCAAATGTGAATCACATCAAGCAAGATTGGTTATAAATTTTAGGGAAAGTTTTATTTTCCCTTGGTATTATGATGCAAGGGAATATTAATTTCTCTCAATTTTGAGTTTTTATAGTTTATATAAGTCATTTGGAGTGTTTTTTCTATGGTTAGAGTCCTTAGGTGGTCTTAAAATTCAAATTTGGGTCTATATAATGTTTTCCTACCAAAACTAGAATTCAAATATTTGAATTATAAGAATTGGTTTAAGTAGTATTTTGAGTTTATAAACGAAGGTCATTAGGTGTTAGTGTTTTTATTCACCTTTATAATGATTCGGAATAGACCATTAAGTAATTAAGTCATTAGTATGTTATGTTAGGAGTTTGGGTAGTCAGGGTTTGTCATTATTCTTAAAAAAGAACCATTAAAAAGGTAGTTATGGACATATATACAATTGTAAATGTTTTTATGGAGGGTATATTGGGGGTGTATTCATGGTTATAATGGATATAAAACACCAAATTTTTGAAGCATTTCTTAATTTTGATAACTAACTCTCAGATCATATTCTATCTTGTTATTTTGTGTTTTAGAAAACTGAGTTACAATGTAAGGATGGTAAAACTATGTATATGTGATGAGAGAGAAGACACTATATAATGTTGTTATGAATAAAAGTATAATTTTTATGTTGATAAAACTGCTAATTTAAATATAACCAATGTAATTTTCCTCAGCTTGAAAATCAAATGACTATGTTTATGTTTTTACACTCTATGTGTAAGAGGAATCTGAGTGTGCCTCACTTTGGGAAGCCAATTTTTTGAAATGTGTTTTAACCTCATTTTTATGTTGATAATATCTAGTTTTAATTCACATAATGTTATTAAAACCATTATCTATTTTATTTTAAAATAATTTATTGTGGATAATAACACATACATGTGTTCCTTGTCAAGATTGCAAGAAAGAAGACTGAGCAAACTTTGGATGTAAGAAAGAATCCTATGGATGGTATTTTTGGACTAATTTCATGACTGGTAAGTGTTTGTTTCCAAGTTATTTAAGTTTTTTTGAATGGATTAAACTTGTTTTGAAATTTATTCCTTAAAAGAGGTTCTCCAACCATATAGAATATTGTGATTGTATATACAAATAACCAAACCCTGGTAAGGAATGATGAATGTATGAGGTTAAAGAAGATATAATGAATAGATAATGGAATATAGAGTTAATTAATAGATTTTCCAACCTTTAAACTAGTATTATACTCAATTTGGATTTTTAAAGATCATCTTATTCATTCTTGGGTTGTTGTAGACATGAATAACCCTATATTAGGGTTTTCACACCAAAATCTACTTTTAGAACGTTATACAATTTAAATAAATCCAAAAATTTGTATTTAGTTAGGGTTTAATATGGATAAATATATTTTGGTTTGATTTCATATGGATTTGTATGTATAAAACTAACTGTGTGTAACTCAGAGTAGAAAGAGACCTAAAAACCTAATCAAAACCTATGAAGGGTGTAGAAAGGGGATCTAAAGATGAAGGTAATCACAAAAACTTTGTATTTTTAAATAAATAGTTTTGGTTTCCTAATTTTCCTTTTTACTTGTCTTTGCAATAAGAAGTAGGAAAAAAAGGCTACTAGACAGTATTAACCAAGAAGGTGATAGTGGGTATTGAAAGCTTTGTACTTGAAAGTTGTGTGAGTGGAATGAGAAGTAAATAAGAATTGTATAAAATGGAGTGTTACTAAAATTATTATATGAACATGAATTTAATGATAAAGTTTGGGTCTTTATGGGTTTGGAAGGCTATGAAGCCAATAAGGAGAGATAAGCTAAAAAGAAGATAGGAGATGTGAGTATTCAAGATGGAGAATGTGGATAAGATGTTAGATACTAAGAATATAGAGGATGAAGAAATATAGAGTGAAGTGTCTTTTCAAGAGGTATAAGAATGAATGTACCAATAATAACTTGTAAACCTTTATAGATAAAGAAGAGATAAAAGAGATAGAATCAGAGAATAAAAGATAGATCCAAGTAGGGGTATGTGGAAGAGGTGAGTGTTGGTTCCTCTTTTCATACATTAGTGACATGTTTGATTAAACCTATACATCATAAAGTTTGTTTGATAAGGACTTGGTCTAATACCCTGAATAATCTGTAATAAAACATCCCATACTGAACACACCCAATTTACCTCTTGTTTCTCAATCAAAATTTAAACTAAAACTTCCCACAAGGGGAGGATTCTACGTGGCAATTTTGCATCCTAGTGAAGAAATATTACATACCCTTAACCCATTAATGGGGGGGGCTCTATTTATCATTTTATTATTATTAACTTTGATGTAATTTTTGTCTAAATGTTGGAAGACATGAAAATGTAATAATTAAATTTTATAATCTATAAGAAAAATAAATATAAATGTAATTTATTTGATATTTTAAAGTGTTGTAACATTACTTATTATATTATTATTGAAATAAGGATAAATTATAAATTATAAGTTATTTTCTCAACATACCCTAATCTAATAGTTGAGATAGGATGGTTATAACAATTGAGATGGAATGATCCATCCTCATAGAGACAAACATCTATTTTTAGACATATTTTTTAGGCCACATGAAGACTTTGGGATATTAGTTTGAATAAATTTACATAAAGGTAAATAAACTTGTAAAATAGAATTATATTTTGAGTTAATGTGTGTATTGAACCCTTTGATTTTCCACAATCATTTAGGATCCCTTTTACAACTTGTTAATAGTTATAACAAATTACTAGCTAGTGGTTTCTTGGAACCACCTCATTTTATATAAGTGTTTAGTTCGGGGCTTAGGGTTGTGGGTTATAGTAGGGTCTATTAGGTATGCATAGGAATTTTAATCTAATTAAGGGCTTGTAGGCATGTTAGATAAAATGGGAATGGTGAGGTAACATGGTGGTCATGTAGTTTTTGTGCACTAAAATCTATGTCATTTAGGCATCTGATGTTTTTTTAATGCATTGATTACCTCATGCCATAAATATAGGTATCCTCTCAGCAATGTGGATGTGTGGAATGTGAATTGTAAATTCATAAAAAACTTGGCCTATTTCTTTTTGTTATTTTTTTACATATTTTTGGACATGATATTTTGGTATTAGATCACAATTTAAACATCAAGAATTATGTGTAACTTAGTTGTTAGTTTGTTACTTCTAATTTTATTTGACACTTATATTTTATTTATGTATTGTGTCTTTTGGTGGATGGATATTAATACAAGATCATGATGATATAATTGTTTATCAACCTCCTAATTTTAGGGTGAAATAGTCCTTAAACCCAAGATAATATATGCCATGTATAAAATTCTCAATGTATTATAAGAGAGGTTTGTATCCATGTAGATTATTTATGAAAATTATTTTATATAGCCTACATGGTGTGGACATAAGTTAGTAAAGGGATAGAGACAAAATATCCACAAATAAACATCACATAGGGTAGAGGAAGATAGAGATAAGATGAGATCTTGTATCCATTTTCACCAGTGTGTATAAGGAGATAAAGAAAATTCCCAACATATAGATAAACCCCAAGAGATTTAAGGTTATGACTATACTCATAGTCTAGAACCAAGCTATATGGTTAAGTACCTAATCTAAATCCATCCACTAAATTTTTATGGCATCATAAGTATTTTTTTATATAAGGATTAAATAATGAGTGTTTGAGGATGTTTTACCCTTTATGATTTTTAGTATAATATTAGATCTCATCTGCATACTCACCTACTAATAGGTGAAAGAAATATATGGTGATAATATAAGGAGTGAAAGATCCATTTTACTACATTCACTAATAAATGTGAGATATTTCAAGAGTTCTTTAAGAAACCATTATATCTCAGGGCATTACATATAAAGGAAGGCATATGAGCTCTATGAACTTTGACAAGAGAATAGTATAATTTCATAATATGAGTTTCATTTCCTTAACTCATTATAGTATGTTAGGCATGTGATATATGAGTCTATTTAGATAAACCATTTTCCTAGAAGTTTGAATGTTGACATGGATCACATAGTACACATAATGTTCCCACCAAACTTAGTATCATAATAGAGAAGTAATATAATGAAAAAGATTCTCAGAGGAGACCCTAAGAAGTATAATATATGTTATATAAAAGTTTACTATCATGATTTGATTCCATATCACATGATGCATATATTACGACTAGAGGAGGTTGGATATATACCTAATTAGATCCTAAAACCTACTAGTAAAAACACAAGACTATCTATCATGAATGTAGTACATAGAGATTAATGATGTGATGTAACTAACTAGGATATAATAGTGAGAAGAGGCATTATGTAAATCATGACAATCATAAAAATAGGTTAGTGTAGACTCAATAGTCTGCACAAATATAGCCTTTAGGGTCTAGAGATATAGTTTGGGAAGAAGAATATTGGATCCCCATTGGGGAAAGAGTATGTTTATAAGTACATGATTCAATTATTTATCACCACAAAAATATTCATGGGATTAATTGAAAAGATTGTAATCTAGTTTAAGGAAGAAGGATATGATGTCTAAATAAGTGATAGGTGTTGTGGGGTAGGACCACAAGATGTATGTAGTGGTGAAAACACACCAAATAGAGCACTAAGATACAATTATTTATACCATTGGTATGATTAACATAGTATATACTATAGTTATATTTGATTTTAGATCATCTAACTCCTTCATATACACTTTGGCCATGGACTATAGTGGGTTGGTACATTCTAGGTAGGAGAGTGGTTGGATGTTGATTGGCCACTAGGGCCAAGTTGTTCATTATCTCATTGGGGAGATATTTTTATCTATATTTGGTTAAAATATGACCATTATTAAATTACACATTATACCCTTGAGGATATATGAGGTCATTCTAGGCATGGATTGGCTAAGTTCTCATAAATCCAAGATGGATTGTCATAGCAAGCTTATTGATAGTTTTGGTGTAAGAGTATAAATAGAAAAATTAATTATAATATTAATTACATGGAAAGTAAATATATGCATTAAGTTCATAAAATAAATATTCATTCCTTACCTTATTCATCCTATTTTATGTTAGTTCTTAATAACTCAAATATTCCTTAATGTTCATTTTTAATTAAAAATGAAATGCTGAGAATAAATAAACTATTGAAAAATGATTTTAATCTACAAAATTATACCAATATGAATACAAAATAAAGTAATTTATATAATTTTAAATGATCTAAAAAAATATTTTAATTGGGAAATAAATATACAAACCTAGCCCAAACTATTTTTATGTTATATGTGTAAGCTGAATATAAATGAAAACAAGATGGAAATACTTGCAAACTCTGTTACAAATCAAAACAAAAATTAAAATCATGTTAGGAAAAGGCCACATTGTGGCATTGTTTGTTTAATATATTTACATCCTAGTTGATTATGTGACTAATTTTTCCATCTATGTGTGTGTGCCTATCTATAAGGGTTTTATTGTTTGATTATGTGTACTAATTTTATACATGAAAAACTTAAAGTATCAAAACCCTAAATACTAAAAATTAAAATAAATAATAATAAAATTCCAAGGTGGAATTAGGCAAAGGGAATAATTGATATATCCTAAGAAAATTGTGTATAGTCTAAGTGTTTCCTAAATAACATAAAAGTCTTATGGCCAATGTGTTTATCCCTCTTATAACGAGTGTGTGAATATTGATATTTACTATATGAATGTAACTAGATATATTGACTTGAATTATTGACAACAAGTTCCCTTTACTTATAATAAAATAAATTCATACTTGGATTCTAATTATAATAATAAATCAAAATTTCAATTGGAAAAATGAGTACTTTTTACCCAATGTGCAATGATTTTTGTAAGTTTTTATAGATGGTATATTGAGTGACTTAGATGTCCTCAAAGTTTCAAAATTTTAAAATATTCTCATCAACCAAATTTTCTAAAATCAATAAAGGGTCGACATCGAACATTGAAAATTTGAAAAGTGACCATAATATCATTGTGGACAAGGGCACACTAATGCATATGGGCAGTCTATTATATTGTTTGAATAGTATGGTCTTGTACCAAAAGGTTAAAAACTAATGAAACATGTTTTTCATAATCTATAAAAATAATAGGGATTTTGTGATATTCTAATTATTTTTAATACAATGGATGTAATAGTGAAGTTTTTCATAGAGATTGCAATTTAATGAAATTTAAAATAGGTTAACTAATGATAAAGATGTCAAGACTAAATAGTTTCAAAAAATTAATGATTAAATGTGAGTCTCTACATTTTTCCCCACTTTATTCTAGTGATGTAATGAAGTGAAATTACAAGAGTAAATATATTCAAACCTAAGTGTGTATACACCTTTAAATTTTTACATGAAAGTTGATCATGAAAAATGCCTCAATGAAAAACCTAAAATAATTTCACTAAAATTAGTTACTATCCATATTTTAAAATCAAAATTTGAAAAAAAATAAAGGAAATCATACACTTGAAAAATTATGAAATACAATTTCCATATATCATGAAAGTGGAGAAGTGCATTCATTATTTTTGGGGCGTTTGGGGTGAAGATAAGGTGATTTCAACCTTGTTTATTTCTTGTTTATGGAGAACATACAATTTTTAAGAGGTAATAGGAAGAGTATGGTGTCATTAAAAGATAACCATATTATCTTATAAGGTTGAAAATTTTGAAAAAATTAAGAGTGATCAAGTCTCAATGAGTGAATATTTTTAATTAGACAAGGGTATGATTTCACTTTGGAAGAGTGTTCTTAAGGAAGGTAAAAGTCCTAACCATTGAGTTTCACCAATTTATAATGGGAATAAAAAATAAATATGTGGAACCATGTAGTGGGTTCTCAAAAGTGAAGAGATAGACTTTGAGTGTCACTTAACTTTAACATGACCCACTTGTCATTTTACTAATCACAATGATGAAGAAAAATATAGATATGATTTGAAACTTGTACCTTTGAAACTTATTTAACTTTGATATATTTAAATTTTAAAATTACAATGTATAATCATAAAAATGAATTAATATTGTGACCCCTATATATATATTGAATTCATATAGAATGTAAATTTAAATTTTAACCATTTTAAGATTGTCACTTTTAAATGTTATCAACATGCCCATGCATATTCATCAACTAATAAATTTTTACTCGAGTATTTGAATCAGAATCAATTATCAAAATTGTATAATTCCATAAATATAAAATTTGTTGCTCATGAGGAATTTAATTACCAAGGGAATCCCATAGTGATTCTAACATTTTTAGATGAAGGATGCATCCTACAAGTCCATAATCTATAAATAATACTTGTATAATATGTGAAATATATAATTATGTAGTAGATATATTACATCATAGGAATGAATATATCATTAAATTTCATAATATATATATTTTTAGATATATATAGCTTTGAACTATAGATGAATCATTTATAAGATAGATATATAACACTAAAGCACATAAGTAGCATGTAAACATTTGAAATGAATTGCATCCTAGTATTGAATATAACATCGAAATGTATAAGAAAATGTGTTGTATACATATAAAATTGAATTTCTTAATTTTAACAACACGATCTCACTTAATTTGCATAGAATGTCACACATAAGGCCTAAAGTCTACATATTAGGGACATGTGAATGTCAAAAAAAATAAAGGTGGACAAGGGCCACACTTAGTTGTCATTACCGATGTCATACAAGAAAGAAAATGTGTTTTTCACACAAAAGACCAAGGGACACATATATTAAGAAAATCAGTATTTAACTTATAATGTATTAAAGTAATAATTTTGAAAGAAAGGAAAAATCAAATGAGATTGTTCTATATCAACCATATGCATCAATTTCATTTTTAGCAATTAGTATATCCATGTAACAAATTTTAAAGTATGAGTGATTAGTAGAAAATTTGTGTGATATACATCTCAACATGGTATAAATGTTGTAGATAGATACAACCTAGAGAATGATGAGATGCCCCCAACTTATCAAAGTTGTTAGGTAAAAAGGGAAGCCCAACATCAATAATCCATGTATAAGTGTGTGTTGTGTCACACTCAAATACCTTGTGAAAAGTATCATGTTTTTAAAATATGTAATATGATATCTACTTAGTCATGTAAAAAGTGACATATGTAAATAAGTAATCTAGAAACAATTGAAAATACTTGTTAGGTCATGATTTTGAATTTTATAAAATGTTTTGATTATTTAGTATTTTTGAAATGTTTGAAATTTTATTAATATTTAAATTTTTGAAATACTTACAATATTGGAATTTAAACTTTTAAAAAGCGTTAAAAATAAACGCTTCAAAGATATAATAAATGGGAAGGATTTAAACAATCCACACCTAGGTGCTAAAGAATAGTGTGGAAATAAAAAGGAAGGCAAAGAAAATTCCCCCATTGTAGATTTAAAAGAGTCATAGTGATGTAGTCATGATAAGGGATCCCATTGAAGGGACATTTCACCATGTATCCCACAAGGATTCTCACACATATAGAGAAACTCATAATCTTTATCTTATACTAATTAACCTCTAGGGTTAAAAAGTATTTGAATATATTCATATTTACAAAGGATCTCATATCCATTCCATAGAATTTAATCTAATCTTTTATTTTTATGTGTCTATACTTTTGATAAAATCTAGAAGATTTTTTTCTAGTTTGTTAGAGGTCTCTTTTCTTTATCCCTATCTGATGAGATTTTGGTAATGATTTCTGTATAACCCTTCACACTCTCCCCAATGGATCTCAAGAATTATTTTTATAGGCTAGCTAGTATATCTATCCATATTAATGCTTTGGCCTACCTTTCCCACCTTGGTATTCAAATCTTGTGTGTTGGTGGAAAAATAATTGCCATCTCTTAGTTTGAATCCCCATAGAAAAATGTCTAGAAGTGTCCTTTTCCTACTTTATTCAATTACTTATATTTCAATCCACTTTAGACAATCCTAGCTAGCACATCATACATTCCACATGGTATGTCATGCATTATAGTAAATTATTCCATTGTTATATTTTGATTTTTGTTTTTCCTCACACCAACCTTTTTGTGTGCTCCTCTACTCTCACATGACCACTTACTGTAGACATTAGAAAACTATACGCTTTTAGTTCTAGGTGTTTGAATGCCTCAAGACCACCTTAAATCCTCCTAAAACCTTCCTAATCCATTCTGCCACCCTCCTAACTTAACCAAAGTCCCTATTCTACCCATTTCTATTCAAAAATTATTAATATGAAAACACCATTCAAAAATAGTTTTTGAAATCACTATTCACTATGGGACCCACTTTCACTATTCATGATGACATGGCATATGAAATGATAAATGACATGGCATGTGACATGGAAAAATGATGTGGCAAAGTGACATGGCTTAGTACCCCACCTTTAGCCCCTTTTTCCAAGATGCTTAATGACATCATTTAAGCATCACAAGGGTCCCCACTTGAAATGGGTCAAATTTATCCTCAAGGGTAAGTCATTTGACTTGGTTTTGCATTTTCACATTAAAATAGCCTCAAAATTGACTTACCTACCCCTTTCACACCTTGGAAGGGACAAAGAGCCCCCATTTTGGACTTATTAGACCTAATAAGAGACTTATCAGTGCAAATTGGAATCTTCACCCACCTCACCTTGACTCACCGATGACCCATTGAAAAATGGCACCATATTTGGTGGGATAACCATTAAAAGTCATAAATGAGGATAAATAAGGGTGTAATAAAGTCTTCGGTCCCATTTTCAAACCATGTGCACAATTCCTTTTAAACTTAGACTTGAATGCAAGGTAGGGAGACATGACAACCCCCATAGGAATCTTACACCAACCCCATCCTTGACCTTGGGAAAAAATGTGCCATAATTCCAAGATTCCCTCTTTTGGCATGTTTTCTTATAAAAAAACTACAAATGCCCCCCCCCTCTCCTTCACTGAAGGGAGGGGTTAAAAAGTTAGAGTATTGTTTCCCAAATTTTATTGCAGGTGTTCATCCATTTCAAGGAGGTCATTACTCTTCCACATCTTGGAGGAAAATAATTAAAAGTAATGAAGCTCTACTAAAATTGCCTCAAGACATCTTCATCAACAATCTTCAACAAAGCATCTTCATCAATAAACATCTACAAACATTGAGGTAATATTTTATTTTTTATTTCAATTTATTTATTTATTTATTTTTGGCCTCCCATTAACATTTTCAATCCCTTCACCATTCTTGTCTTCACCCCTTCATCATATTACCATTTACCCTTTTACCCCTTTACCCCATTTTCCCTCTTTTCCATATTCCTCACTTGACCTCTTTCACCTCTTTGACACACTCGACATATTCTCTTCTTTGACTAATCTATCCATTTACCCTTTTGTAAATTTTCAGCCTTGATCATTTACCCAACCCAAAAAAATAATCTTTTTGACCATTACCATTTTACCTAAACCCCAAAACTATGGCCTTGCCTTGACTAGTTTTAGCATGTGCTAGATTTAGTCATTTTTCTTTGAATAAGTATTTCATTTCTTTTTGTATTTAGCATCTAATTTATCATTAATTTAAATATAATTAAATTTATTTTATTTTATCATATTCATTTTTTATTAGGGGAGTGTATTGACAAACATCCAAGGATGCTTTCACTTCTTGGATCTAGCATATGCTAGACAGTCCGCCCTGTATCTTTGTCTATCCAACAAGCTTCTGGTAATTTTGTCTTATTTTAGGTATTCCTTCTAGGACGAAAAAGGAGTTCTCTCTTCATTTGGTTATCAATGAGTGAATTTTTACCTAGTACACACCCTTCATCTTTTATTTATATACTTTCTCATAGAAAACTAAGAAAAAAGTGAAAATTTACATAAACATTCTGGCATGCCCAGTGGGACCTAGCATCATCTAAGTGCCCTTTTCTTCTAATTTTTCATATTTTTCATTTTCATTCTCTCCTCCTTTATTTTATGCTCATGAAATATGAAATATAAAAATTTCTTTGGCATAAATTAAATCTTTACGTTATTTTATGTTCATCAAATGAAATTTGAAATCCAAAATTTCTTTTAGCATAAAGTAAATCCTTACATTATTTTATGTTTATCAAATGAAATTTGAAATCATAAATTTCTTTTGGTATAAAATAAATCCTTTCATTCTTCTATTCTCATCAATTTGAAATCTAAAATTCCCTTTCACATAAAATAAATCCTTGTATTCTTCTATTCTCATCAATTTGGAATTTGAAATTTCCTTTGGCATAAAATAAATGTTGGCATTATTTTATGCTCATTCAAAGACATCAAAATTTTCATTTGGTTTAAAATCAAGTGTATTCATGGTTTGATTTCTTAATTAGCTCACGTATCTTTGACTCAATAGGTAAATTAATCATATATTCACTTTTCTTCTTCACACACAAATTGAACCACTTTCATAATCAACACACCAAAACAATACTTGAGATAAGGTCTAACTTGGATTTCATCACCAAGCGAAAACCTTACCCATACCCAGTTTTAGTACTCAAATTTAATCCCTGAGGGGTTAACCAACTCCATTCTTTGATAGAGTATAAACTCAAAACAAATGGTATATTTTGGCTAAGCAGCCTGACTTAGCTTCAGGTTCATGAAGTGTAGGGAGCAAGCCCCCAATACCAGGCCATGTACTCAGTTCAATGTAGAATTGACTCTTAAGTACCTAAACATCTTAAAACTAAACTTAGATGGCTTTGTTTAGGACCTATTTAAGCCAATTCTCTTCATACTAATTTAAGGCTTAAGCCCATAAGAGATAATTAAAAATCTAGGGCTTAAAGTTCTCTTGATTGTGTTGATTTCTTTTCTTTTTCAACCACTTCTTATTTGAGATGAGAATTTCAACTTACTCTCTTTGGTTTCTCACATGGTCTTAACCTAAATACGGGTGAGAAACCAAACCAACCTACCCCCACCTCCTTCCTCATCTTTACCCATGGAGTATGTCTTAGACATTAAGGCAACACCCCATGATTCTCCTCATATGCCTCATTTACCCAATAGACCCTTAGTGGTCCCCAAAGGGGATTCTAACTTCACTACCTATCTAGAGAGTAACCCAATGGTCTTGTAGCATTACCTTTCCACCTGGGCCCTTTTTACCCTAACCTCTTCCATCTCTCTCTTTAATCTACCTTATGACATGCCACACCACTTCATGGTGGGTGTCACCTCTACCCAACCTTCCATTTCTCATGCTTCTTCCTCAACGTATGGCCCTCTAATATATCAAACCCAATCAAATGTCCTAATTACTGCTCAAACACCCTCAAACCTAACTGACTCCTCTCACACAGAGGTGAGTGTGCCCCTTCCCACTGATACCCTACCAACCATAGGTCAAGCTTCCACCACTCATTCCTCTTCCCCTCTTACCGCTATCCATCTAACCAACACCCCTCTTCAAAACTTGGTTCTTTTGATACCCCAAACACTTCCTCCCATCCAAACTTGGGTAGCCTCTCAAATCCAGAACTCTCATACATCCATTACCCTAACCATAATTATTCTCCAACAAATAGCTTCCACCTCTTATCAATATGTGGCTAACCCACAAAGCCATATATCCCCTATGTCTTCATCTATACCCACAAGTTCTTATGGGGTACCCACTTAATAATCATCAACCCCTTACCACTATATTCCCTTATCCCAACCATCCTATCAATTTATCAATTCTACCATTCCCCCAACCCAGCCCCAAACTAACTTGGTCAAAATGTTAATCAACAAAGTTAACAATTTTGAATCTTCATTTTCAAGATCTAGCAACCTCTTTTCCTATGACCAAATATGTAATGAACACATCCATCCATCTATCCCAATACATGCCTACTCTCCCTAATGGGAAATCCCAAAATTTACTAAGTTCTAAAATAAGGAGGACCCCCAAAAACATCTTAGGGCATTCTGGCACTCATGATACCTAATCACCCATGATGACTCCTTTCTTCTCTAGACATTCCCCATGTCTCTAGTAGTTCTAGCCTTAGATTGGTATAGTGCCTTGTCTAAGCATTATATCATCTCCTTCACTCAACTAGACCAAACTTTCTTGGAACACTTTTCAATCAATATCTCTAAGAAATTCTCTATTATAGACCTCTAATTTATCTGATAATATGAAGATGAGTTCATTTCTAACTTTGTCACTCATTGAAAAAGCTTAATAAACCAACTTTCCTTCCCCTTACCTCAACTAAAACTCATAAATATTTTTTCTCAAGCATGTACAAAACAAATTTCCTCCACATTTCATGTCTAACGTTTTCAAAATTTTGATGAAGCCTTTACCATGGCTCATAAACTAGAAAATAGAGCCATTAAAGAAGGGAAGTTGAAGTTGAAAAATAAAAACTTAACTTACAAACCCAATGATCCCTCTTCTTCCAAACCTAATAACCTAACCAATATTAATACCAAGGAAAAAGCTATCACCAATGCTATTATCCTCAAAGCTCCACCTCCACCATCTACCAACCAAAAAAACTTGAGGAACCAAACCTATATTTCCTCAAATCTTTCAAACCAAAGAAACCAAATGTGGAATAATTAGAAGTAATTAACTCCACTTAGGGAACTATATGTTTCTATTTTGGAAAATTTGTTCAAATCCAACATCATTCAACTTCCATTGATTAAACCACCTCAATAATTTGATCCTTCTTACCTTGTGATAGTATGGTATAATAAGAATGACCACTATATATTTCATCAAGTCATGGGGCATGATATTAACATATGTAACAGCTTTAAGAATCTTATCCAACCCCTCATCAATAAGGGGGATCTTATATTAGATAACCCTAATGATGTACAAAATCAAGCTCTCGACATATTCAGATAGCCTTTTCCAAACCATTCTCCCAAAAAAATGAGAGAAATAATTTAGATAGCCTTTTCAAAACCATTCTCCCTTAAAAATGAGAGAAATAATGTTGAATGCTCTCCCAATACCTAGACCATCAACATGGTTCATGGCATGCTTGATGAAAAAGAACCTACTCATCAACCCACAAATTCCTCTCTACCTATGAAAGAAGTAGATTTACCTTCTACCCCTTTAAATACCCAAACATAAGAATTAACCATACTCAAACCTTTAATAGAAGCCTCCACACCTATCTCCCCTATTATAGAACCATCCATTCCCTCTTTGAACTCTATCTCACAAGAAAAGATAGTGTCATCCACTAAACCTCTAATTATGGAACCTTTTATCACAAGCCAAGACAAGGGTAAGAAAACCAAACCAGAACCCCTAACCCCTTCTTTGGTGAACCAACATATCACTTCTAAAAGATCCACCTAACCATCTAAAACCTTTGCTAAACTAACCAACCCTCAACCACTTGAAACAAATAAAGTAGCTAAACCTCATTCAAAACCAACAAAAATAACCAAGGTGGTAAAACCACAAAATAAACCAAAATCCCAAATTTACCCTCCTTAAACCTTTCCCTCCATCTTGAGTCCTCATCCCTCTACCTTCAGCATGAAGCCCATTATTTATACCAAAACCCTACCACCTCTACTAGTTACACCATCACACTTCCTTTCTAAAACATCTCTCCTACCAAAATCGACAATACATAAGCTACCTACCTTACCATCCTCTCCTTATAACTCATCAACTATATTACCTAAACCAAAGACATCAAGCAAAAATACCAATGTAAAAGCACCTATCACTAAATAATTTTCTATCTTGACACCCAAACCAAAAACCACCAAACCCCTACCTCCTTTGGTGGATTCATTCTCAACCATTCTCTGAAGGTTATTGTAAACCTCCTCCTTAACCTTACCACCTCTCAAATGTTTCCAACCTATCAAAATTTTTTACCCTTCACATCCTCAACCAAAATGGTTTAACGCTAGCTTAGTCTGTGCATACCATAGGACACCCGAACATGACATAGAGCATTGAAAATATATCTAAGAATTCATCCATAACTTATATGAGGATAATATGTTATTAGATGAACCTACCTTAACCAAGCTATCCCAACCTAACTGATAAACCAAAACTACTCCACCACCCATAACTTTAGCAATAAAAACTAATTTTAGGAAGGCTCCCAAAACTAAAAACCTATCAACTCCAACACATTTTCATGAATCCTATTCAAACATTTTAAAAAGGTTATTGAAAACCTCTTCCTTAACCTTACCACTAATCAAACCTTTTGACCCTATCAAAAATTTCAACCCCTCATGCCCAAAAATATCATGGTATAATGACCACCATGTGTGCTCTTACCATAGGATACTTGGCCATGATATAGAAAATTTCAAGGCTCTTAAAACCATTATCCACCATCTTTATGGCAAGGATAATATGTTATCAAATAAACCTATGTTGATACCATTACTAACCCAACCATCAACCAAGCCTACCCAACACTTGCCTATTCCCCCATTCTCACCTAAGACTAAGAAGGAACAGAAGCAACAAGCTAAACCAAAACTTCCTTTTATCCACACCATCTATAAGGTTACCCACTCTCAAGTTGAACAAAAGGATAAGGGAAAGGTTAAAATGTCCATTCCATAGACATACCCTTCAAAACCTCAACATTCTAACAAAACCCAACCAAAAACACCTTCACTTTGGGATCTTTTTCCCACCCACGTGAAGATTAAACTGGGGGAACTTTCCTTTCATAAATCCTTAACCATTTATTAACGTCAACCATGCCTTAACCATTAACTAAACTAACCCTTGGATTTTTACCTCAGCCTATCAATAAAACCTATCCATCAACCCAACTTGAACCAAGTGGTATATCAAATTCGGGGAACCCATTTGGATACCACCCAACCTATTTGGGATAAAAATTCTCCCATCAAACCATTCAATATTACCCACCTCCATCAAACCTAACCAACCTTACCTCAGAACTTGGGACTTCAATATCAAATATCTCATCCTAAAGGAAAACTAACATGGAAAAGAGTAAACGAGGCAAGTTTACTTTCAATTGTCTTCAACCCTACATCATCACCTATAAGTATGGATCAAGAGCTTATCATTTGTCCTCTCTCAAAGGCAAATTATAACTTGAGCCTCTCAACACTTTACATCTACATTTGTTTTTTTGTTAAAGAAGGATCAAGCTCACATGTTTGTCTAACTTAAGCTCATCCCTTGATTATAATATTTTAACCTTCACCCACCTTCCTCCTCCCCTTTTGAGGATAATTGATTACAACATAGAACCATGTGATTAACCGTGATAATCATGGCCTAATCTTAAATATGGGTACCATGGATCTACCCATAGCATGGCTCTCAAGGATACTTTTCATCTCTAACAAGATGGAATCCCATGGTCATTCTCTCTCAAAACCACAACTTTTCACATATCATTAACCTTCTTATGTAAAGTTTTACCCTCATAAAGGTAAACCTACAAACCTAATTAGACCGGTCTATGTATAAACACATTTCATCTTGAAATAATTAATTGGGTCAATATCTTAAGCATTTTAGACTACTCCCTCAAAGGATAACTACCCAAAACAAAAATAAAAATTTCCACATGTAAGGTAGACTTCTCCCTTGAAGGATAACTATCAAGAACATTAAAACAAAGCCAATAATATTAGACTAATCCCCTGAAGGATGGCTGAGTCAACTTTGCCAAAAGTAGAACAATTTTATGGAAGCTTCCTACATCGATCAACTTCCCATATACATCAATAAATAAAAAGGCCCACTTTCAAAACCAATTTTAAAGTTGCAATCATCTCTCAAGCAACATAATAAGTTTGAAGCTACAATCAACTTTCCCATGTAGACTTCCCACATTGATCAGTCTACATCTAGCATATGACATGGACTTATCTAATACCATTATTAGGTCACCTATGGAAGGGGTAAACTAATTCACATGATGTTATCATATTTAACACCCATTACCCTTCACATAACCTATCACCTATTTTCCCTTTTGACTATCTATAAATCAAGGGATTTAAGGCTTACTTGACACCCTGTGATCAATAAATTTTTTTTATCAACTAATGACCATTCATGCATAACATTTAAAGGGATTATATTCATTAAGCCAATCCCATTTTAGGTCCATTTTTTGTCCTTGTCAAAAATAAAGCATTGTGACCTATTCTCATCTTAATGTACTTGGTTGATTTTTCATCACAACTTTTAACATCTAACATTGAAACAACAATAGTAATTCCTTTTACATTGAGTGATAATACAACAAACATCACCATACCATTCATTACCATAACCATAGCATTCAACTAGAAACATCCAACACATTTTATACATGTGTACGTCAAACTATGCAATATTTTATTTAGGGTGTGAGGAGTCACATAACACATAAACTATTTTATTAGATTACACATGCATTGCAAAACACACATGCATACATTATTTTCCTACCTACACATTAGATGAATTATCTAGTGACTCTAGATTTGTGTTCAACCATCCTTCTACTTAATTCATAACATTCCCTATCTAAACAACTGCTAAAGGGTATACTCTATTCTTATCTCCCACATTCATCCCCATAGAGTGAGAATCATACTCTATTATAGGTCTTTTATAATGATACATTCACCTTCTTACCCCTTTTTCCCTCCTATTCCTACCAACCCACTACCACATTCTCTAAACATTAGACCCCAACCATTAACAATGTTTACTCAAACATGGTGGTCTTTTCTTTTGTGTCAATTGAATGTTCATTCATAGTAAGGAAACCACCATCTTCTCCCAGCCATGCAGCCTCTAGTTTGTTAGGCCTGAACTAGCAAAACTAATAAGTCACTAGTTCCATGGAGCTGGGATAGAGGATGTAGACATGGCCACCATTTATCTAGCCTACCCATGTAGCTATTGGTTCAGGTAAGGCCCATCCTCTATCACTCACCACACTGCTAACTTCCTTATAGAATCTACTTGACTATCAAATAAATTCTTTATAGGTCATCACTTCACTACTGCCATTAAAAATGAGCACATAGAGGTGATGAACCTTGGCCACAATAACTCTCTAGATCTGAATAGATCCCCACCTCCTAAAACTTAGATCATAGTAGTAAACACTATCTCCAAACTCTAACCCTCACATAATTTTAGAAGGTGTAACCTCCTAACAAATACACCTCTTCTTTGTATTAGTTCCATTAAAGGTCATTTGTGTTGTTAGGCCTAGTATTCCCTTCTTATTTACCCTACCTTATCTATCCAATCCTTTCATCCTACAACATGTGGGATCATTTTGTTAACTATTCACTAATTTACACTAGGCACTTTCACCATTACCTTCACCATAACCCAACACCTCTATGATACAAAACCTTCCACCATTAGCCCAAACCAACCCATGTGGTTCATCTAATTAGGGTAACCCACTTGAACACCACTAACCTAATCCCTATTTATAATTACATTGCCTTGATGTCCATGGACTATGTAGGTGATGCTTATGAGTAACTCAACCACTAAAATTTCCATTTCCTTCCCTTCACCATCAACCATGAGCAAACCAAAACCAACCTTAACCAATTTTGACCTCTTGCTAATTTTGAATCCAACCAACCTGACCTAAACTTTGCGGTGTTTCAAATAAATGCATCCCATTTTCAAGCCATAAGGGATCCTTTTAATCAAAAT
Source organism: Torreya grandis (assembly GCA_037957365.1). Lineage (NCBI taxonomy): Eukaryota > Viridiplantae > Streptophyta > Pinopsida > Cupressales > Taxaceae > Torreya > Torreya grandis. The sequence goes on along the minus strand of JARHVA010000655.1, from coordinate 326,812 downwards.
ACATTGGCCTAATGTCCATTTTGACTATGTAGGCACTACTCATGGGTAGCTCAACCACTAATAACTAACTCCCCATTTCCTAACTAATTTCTACCATTAACCACACCCCTCACCTAGGGCATCCTAAACCAAGACCACCTTGAACATTATTTCTTGGCACCCTTGGGTTCTAATGCCACTTGCCTTATCTACCATTTTTTTCTAGCTTGTTAATCTCTTTTAATCACTTTTCTAGCTTGTTAATCTATTTTAATATAAGGGTTGACAACATTCCCCATTGCCCCCCCTTACCTCCCATAAATCCACCTCCTACTATGTTTCATTGGCCTCCCCATCATCTTTCCTTGTGCATACTTTGTGGCCCACTTTTCCACCCACCTTTTACATTTTATGCCTCTCTTTCACCTTATTACCAACCTTACCCTTTATCCCCTTTAACTTCTTTCTATGTCCTCATCATCTCCCCTCCCCCTTGGCTATTTTTCATACCCCCTTTAGCACTCTCTTTTCCTCACCATTCCACTTCATACTGTGTATCTTGCAATCTTTATATTTATTCTATTTCTACACTTTTTATTTCCATGTACCACCACTCTCTACCATCCTACCACTCTTCCCTCCATACCCATTTTCCATTCTTTATGTTTACTTTTTTTCCATCCTTCCATCCTTTTTATCATCCCCTTTTTCCTCCACAACTAGTTTCTCCCTAGGTATTTATCTTTTGAGAATCCTTCCATAATTCCCCTTTTCTTCTTAACTATTTTTTCCTATGGCCCTTTTTACATTCCCCTTTCCCCTCTTTTCATCTTGGTACTCACCTGTCTTTTGCATCTATGTGAGTATCCATGTTTTATATCCCTACTTCAATTCTTCCTTTTTATCATCACTGATTTTCATCCCTTGTCTTCATCTCATTCTTTCACCCCTTGTGTTTCCCTTTTCTTTCTCTCTCATGTTCATCACCAAATCCTTCTCAATATTTTTAGACTTATTTTCAATCCTTTTATGGCCACTTAACCATTGGGTTCACCATCCTTCATTCTCCATATTTTTCATTTCTTCATTTCTGCTTTTTATTTTCCTTTTCTCTTCATCATTACCTAGCACTCCTTGTTTTTCATCCATATGACCATGCGTGGATCATTTCAACCCCCTTGATCACCTTTATGCTTCTCTTTTCATCCATCTCCTACTCATCCCTTTAGTGCTTTCTACTTAACACTTTTTAATGCTTTCTACTTAACAATTTTTAGTGCTTTCTCTTTTTGCTTCATTTGCAAGTCATGTGACCAAAAAACATGCACGAGCACTACTAGCTATTTAGAAGAAGTTTCCTTCCCCATCCCCCCAATCTTGCTCATTTTATATCCCTTTTGTTCTACTCTTTCACTGCTATTAGAATCAAACTAAAAACCATCTTCAAATGAGAGATTTGGGATATCTGTGTAAGAACACAAACTACTCCCTAAATTAATTAATATTTTTATATATTTCAAATCCCCTCAGCATCTTTCTTAGAATTCCCTTAAAACTCAATGGTTGCTTATTTTGGCACCCCACTGGCTCAAACATCAAGGGTTTGAATCTTCACTGTGACCTATTTACCCACTTTGCTATTTTGCTTCCCTGAATCTTTGAGCCATACCCCTTCCATAGCCTATTCACAACATTATTATGGAGTATGCATAATGCCATCTTATTTGGATGGTGATGAATGACTCCATCAGATCACCATGACAATTTGAGTAGTACCATATTTCCTACAACCTGTTATAACCTATTTTCCCAATTTTTTGGTGGTAGAAATTTCAAAATTATTAGCCCTTCATTTTATTATGACCTTCTTTTTGTCCTACCCATATTTAGACTCTCCTATCCTTTTCCATCCTAATTTTTATCTATGAACTCATCACCTTTTCATATTGAGGAAACTAGTTACCTAACACTCCCAATCTCAAAAGAACTACATTAAGTATGAAGTTAATTTTGGACATTATGTCCATGGAGCTATGTAGGTAGCATCCACTTGCCTAGTACATATGTCATATTCTCAACCACCCCATTCCAACCACCAAACCACCTTGCCCATGTCTACCCTGATGTTGGTTGTTTTTGACCCAACCTATTTGTATATTTTCAGATGCCCTCACTGTAGTCTTTTTGACTACACCAACAAATTTTTCCATGTTAAACATTTGAATATTTAATATTTTGCACCACCTAGTACATGACCTGACCATTGGTGTTTTACATAGGATCACTTCTAATTTTAGTTACCCACACATCAGATCACTTCTAAATTTAGATACCCACACAAACACTACCCCTTTTGTTATGAAGGCTAACAAGTGTACCTAACCATCATAATAATGGTCACATGGTATATTTGTCACCTATATTCTTAGTACTAAACTTATTTTACCAATGTTGGTAGCTTTCATCTTTAATTAATCTTGACTACCACACTTAGTCACATTTTATGCACCTATTGGCATCTCATATGCCCCACTACCTTGTAGCACCACCTAGTGCTGCCCCACCAACTGATTATCAAACCTATATCAAATACAACCTCTCTTTATTGACTACCAATTTGAGGTGGAACACCTCATACCATACTTGGGGCACCCTAACCTTTGACCAAATAATATATTTTTGTTTTGAAAATTATTAATTCAAAGTTGCATAATAAAAATGGACAAAATATAAACATTAGAAAACTGCACACTTTTAGTTCTAGGTGTTTGAATGCCTTGAGACCACCTTAAATCCTCCTAAAACCTTCCTAATCCCTTCTTACACCCATTTAACTTAAATAAATTCCCTATTCTACCCATTTTTATTCAAAAATTATTATTTTAAAACACCATTCAAAAATAGGTTGTGAAATCACTACTCATGAACACTATTCATGAAACATTATTCACCATCACTATTCACTGTGGGACCTACTTTCACTATTCATGATGACATGGTATATGACATGGAAAGTGACCTGTCATGTGACATAACATGTGACATGGCATGTGACATGGTAAAATGATGTGGCAAAGTGACATGGTTTGGTACCCCACCTTTAGCCCATTTTTCCAAGATGTTTAATGACCTCATTTAAGCATCAAAAGGGTCCCCACTTGAAATGGGTCGAATTTATACTCAAGGGTAAGTCATTTGACTTGGTTTTGCATTTTCACATGAAAAAAGCCTTCAAAATTAACTTACCTGCCCCTTTCACACCTTGAGAGGGACAAAGAGCCCCCATTTTGGACTTCTTCACCCCAATAAGAGACTTATTAGCCCAAATTGGAATATTCACCCACATCACCTTGACTCACCCATGTCCCCTTGAAACATGGCACCATATTTGGTGGGAGAACTCTTAAAAGTCATAAATGAGGACAAATAAAGGTGTAACAAAGTCTTTGGTCTTATTTTCAAGCTATGTGCAAACTTCATTTTAAACGTGGACTTGAATGAAAGGTAGGGAGACTTGAAAATCCCCTTAGGAATCTTCCATCAACCCCATCCTTGACCTTGGGGAAAAATGTGCCATACTTCCAAGATGCCCTCTTTTGGCATGTTTCCTCACAAGAAAACTACAAATACCCCCCTCTCCTTCACCCAAGGGAGGGGTTGAAAAGTTAGGGTACTGCTGCCCAAATTTTATTGCAGGTGTTCATCAATTTCAAGGAGGTAATTAATCTTCCACATATTGGAGGAAAATAATTCAAGGTAATGAAGCTCTACTAAAATTTCCTCAAGATAGCTTTATCAATAATCTTCAACAAAGCATCTTCATCAATAAGCATCTACAAACATTGAGGTAATATTTTATTTTGTTATTTCAATTTATTTATTTATTTCCTTTTGTCCTCACTTTAATTAACCTTTTCACTCCATTCACCATTCATTTTTCATCCCTTCCTCATCTTACCATTTACCCTTTTACCCCTTTACCCCATTTTGCCTCTTTGCCATATTCGTCACTTGTCCTTTTTCACCTCTTTGCCACACTTGAAATATTATCTTCTTTGACTCATCTATCCATTTAACCTTTTGTCCATTTTCACCCTTGATCATTTACCCAACCCAAAAAAATAATCTTTTTGACTATTACCATTTTACCTAAACCCCAAAACTATGGCCTTGCCTTGACTAGTTTTAGCATGTGCTAGATTTAGTCAATTTTCTTTGAATAAGTATTTCATTTCTTTTTATACTTAGCATTTAATTTATCACTAATTTAAATGAAATTAACTTTATTTTATTTTATCATCTTCATTTGTTATTATTGGAGTGGATTGGTAGCCATCCAAGGAAGCTTTAGCTTCTTGGATCTATCATATACTAGGCGATCCACCCTGCATCTTTGTCTAACCAACAAGCTTCTGGTAGTGTTGTATTATTATAGGTATTCATTCCAAGAAAAAAAGGAGTTATCTCTCCATCTGGTCATCAATGAGTTCATGTTTGCCAGGTTCACACCCTTCATCTTGTGTTTCTATCTTTTGTCATAGAAAACTAAGAAAAAAGTAAAAATTTACAAAAACACTTACACATGTCCCACATAATGCTCCAAAGTTTTCCTTTGTTGTAAAATTTGCATGTATCTAATGATAATTTTATTAACCTTAACCATCACATTCTAATTTTCCCCACTTTCACCCATCACACTCATTTATGATTGTATTTTTGAGGAAGTCTTTTCTCTTTACCTCCTTTTCTTATCCTTTGTGCAAGGTTCCCCTTGCATGCTCCATGCCTTAGGAAAAATTTCATTCATTTTATTTCCAATATCCATGAAACTCTTAGCCATGTTTATTCACATGAAAGTGAACTCTTTAATTATCTTGAAGTATTCAAATTGTTTCACACACATCCTACATTCCAAAAAATTGGGATTATTCTTTGAATGACTTGAATCTATTTTTTTTATTGATGTGGATATCTCATTCACCTGGGATGGTACTGCATCAAATTCCCTATGTAGATTAAAATTTAATCTCATGCTTAAAAGTATGTTTTTATTGTTATAACCACCCATTTCATCGATTACCTAGACCATGATGTTTCCCAATACTTATTATGTTGTCTCCATACACTTGATCTACACTTATTTTTTATCTCAAGCCTTATTGGACCATTAAGTGTCCTCCTACACCTACCTCCAATATTTATTATCTTATTTATACTTATATTCATTAATACCCTATTTATTACTCATCTTGTCCTCTTCTTCACCCTCTTTCTTCATTTAGTGTATTGTATTTGCTTTTATCCGTCCACTTACTCTATGTGTTCTTGATACTTCTTCCTCTATCACACACTTCACTTCCCACATGTTTCTTCCTTTTTCCTTCCTTTACCTTTTATATCCTCTTATTATTTTCTATTTGTTTATGGTCCCACATTTTACCATCCACCTCTCATAGTTCTTCTATCACTTCTACTAATTTCTAACTAGATATGGCTCATCTATGCACTCTCCTTTGTTGTCATATTATCTTCACTCTTGTGGTTTTTTCTTCTTCATATCTCTTTTGATTATACACCCACTTACTTCTCCTATAGGTTTTTGACCACCTATTTGTATCTTCTTACTTCAAGTAGTTTCATCAACACCCTTCTTGTGCACCATGATTCATCTTTTCTTTATATGCACCCTGTTATTTCTCTTCTCATCCTCTTCTACTTATGCAGGCTAGTGAACATTCAATTCTTGCACTCATGTTTCTTCAACAAGAAAATTTATCTTCATATTATCTCTACTAACCACCTTCATATCCTCTTTGTCTAAAAATAGTCCTTTTTACATGGTACTCTTTCTACTTTCTCTTCTCCCATGTTTATTATATTATATGCCTTTAGTGGCATGCACTTCTCCATGGGATCAATTTATTGTCATCTCTTCTCCTTCCCCCTTATTATCTATGATCCTCTCATGATTTATTCTTCATTAATTTATTTGTGCTAGTTTAAATGACTATTAATATTTCAAAACTTCAAGTTAATCTCCTCTCTCTTCTTTGACACTTATGTAGGAAACTTATAAGTCTCTCACATCTTCAAAATTCATCTCCTAGGTAATTTGATATTATTTCCTTCTATGTGGCACTTGTGGTGTCCACATTTCTACATACTATACTTTATCTAACACATCTCTATCCCTTGCCTCTAAGCTAGGTGTTTCTCCTTATTCTCTCCATTGGTACCTTTTATGTTACCACATGTGGAATCCTACTCATTCATCTCTTCCCATTACTTCTAATCAACATCCTTCATTTTTTTAGGACTTAGGTATCCCCATCTTCATTTTTATTCATATTCTCTTCTATAATATCTACCAAGGATATTTCTACTTTATTATTACACATGTTTTATCTTCATTTCAAAACTATCTTATGTGTTCTTCAGCCAATATTTTCCAACATTATTATTCTATCCATATTACTCTCACACTCTCTAATTTTGGGTGCATCACTATGTTATCATCTAAATTAATTTGCTTTAGCTGTACACTAAAATTATACTCATCTTTATCACTTGAGGATTCATCCTTGTGCCTATTTTTCCTTAATTACTTATAATTAACAAGAAACCTTTATTTATCTATTATTTTTTATATAATATTATGTAGTTTTATCCTCAGTTGGTGTAGTCATAAAAAATACAAAAAATGGTAACTTGAGTGTGGCTTGTGACACCCAACCCTTAGGTTCCTCTTTCTTGATCTCATGACCCTCATAAGCATCTTTTCATTGATTTCCAATCATTTATAACCTTTCAGACTTAATCCTATCTCAACTAGACTACTCTTTCCATGACTAATCCATCCCCTTAAGCCCTATTGGCTCAAGATAATATCACCACACTTAGACTATAACATTAGTACCACTCCTTTCTACTTTTGGTGCTCTTATCCAAATGTATTTTTGGCTCCAAGGGTAAGTTTATTCTGATTCCCCATCCTTCTCCTTATTGGCCTAACATGAGTACATTTTACCCATCAACAATAGATCCCTATAAAATCCCATTCAAAGATCATTTAGAAAGGATTGACAAATATCACTAAGCAAAAAATAATACTCAAAAAATCTTCCCTATTCTTTGCATAAAGCTAGCCAATATACTTACAAGCTTATCCAAATCGTAAAACCAATCCCTAGCCACCTTAAATTCATCTAGTTTAGCATTTTTCATATTTATACACTTAATTTCTTAAATCATGTCAAGTGGGAGAACTACATATGGCTTGATCCCTTTTTGAAGTATTAGTATGTAGGAAACATTCCCACACAAGGGGTGTGGATTCATGTTCAGTGAATCTTACACATACTAACCCCCTCTCTTTCTCAAAATTGGTCAAATCACAATGGAGTATAGGTTTTGAAGAGAAAATCTACTCTATAGGGAGTTCTATAGACTTCTATCTATAAAAACTTCATGGATAGAGTCACACAAACCTTGCGAACAAAACCCATAAAGCTTAGATCTTTAGGAAATAACACCAGAGGTGGCCTAAAGTGTTGGTTCCATTCATATCTACTTTTTAATCTCCTATAAAATCAAAAAATAAAGGTTATATCTCAATTTTTGATAGTTTCCTAGTCCTGCATAGTGAATCTTTGACCCTATCTTAACTATATCATCCAGTTTCTAGCTAAGTCTTATTTTCTCCATCTTATTACTATTTTTAGAAAGGTTAAAATTACAATGTAATTTAAAAAAATAAGTATCTTAATTATTACATATTTATTTACTAATTTTACTACTCAGACCCTTTAGTTAAATTAGGAATAATAAACTAATATTCCCAAAATTGTTAAATCATTTGGTGAACCTGACTTACTTTGTATGCACACAAAACCCTAGGGTAAATTTCCTACTAATTTTTCCTATATTATTAATTTTTTATCTACATAATTAAATAAAAAATTAGCATTAAATTTTAAATTTTCATAATAATTTTAAAATAATTTTCTTTCAAACCCTAGTTGCCCATACTAGGTCCCAATATTTTCACAATAATTTTATAATAAAAATTTGATTTTTTACTAGAATATTAAAATAAAAAATTCACTTAAAATTTCAAAATTCAGTAGTAATTCTCAAAAATATTTATTTTTTAAAACCCTAGTTGCATATACTAGGTCTTTATAATCATAAATTTTCCAATAAAATTTTGATTTTTTACTTGCATACTTAACTCAAAAATTTATTTTAAATTTCAAAAATTCATATTAATTTTTCAAATTATCATATTTAAAACCCTAGTTGCATATACTAGGTCCCATTTCTTCTTTAGTTATCACCTTACATTTAAACTTAGATTGCACGTCAAAACAAAAATGGATCTCACTTATTTCCAAATATTTCTTACATTTCTTACAAATAATGAGACCATACTTGGTCCTATCATGTACATGAACGATGAAGTTTACCATATGTTAAAACAAAGTTTCATTATTTCTCTTTCATGATTAATTTTAATAATAAGGAATGATTTTACAAAATTTGTTTATAAACATGCATAAGATTTCAATATTTCTTTTGCATACTCTCTCTCTCTCTCTCTCTCACACACACACACACACACACACACACACACACACACACACACACACACACACTCACTCTCATGCATAATAACTTCCAACTATATTTGCTAAACATGTTAGAAATATTATATTATAATTCAAATCTCTTTATGCATTATTTCACAATTACATGCTCTTTACCCTTAGATTTCTATCTCTCATATGGAAAAAATTCAAGTTTATCTTGGCACACATATTAGACATATCATAGCACATGTAACAGTTCTTTATGCATTAATGCAAAATTTCATGCTCTCTATCCCTTGATTGCTCTCTCTCTCTCATGTGGAATAATCTTTATAATAATATTTATATACAAATTATAACTCCACTTACATGAATTTCATCCCATATAAATGGTTTCTACCTAGATATACCTAACTCATTGACTACAAGGATGTTACATAAGCTAACTCCACATGTCAAGTTTCAATTTCATATCTTATACACAGGAAAGAAATCCATTCTCCTCTCCCAAAATAGGGTGATAGATACATTCCCTCTAACCATGTCCATGATATCACCCCTCCAAAAGGTGAGGTATCCTATACTATTGTTCCTAATGCATACATTTAACCTATAGCTTATTCAAACCTTCTTTAGCATATGTACTTACATATTAAATTGGAAGCAACTAGAGTTACACTTGTAAGACTCTAAGGGATCAAATAACCAATATGATCAAGTTAATTTCAAATTTAAAAATGTAAAATTAGTTATTACATGAATATATCACAACATTGGAAAATCATATTATAATATAAAAGCCTCAAAAGAACCCTAGTGTCAATCATGTATATGCGCATTCACCTAGTCAATTGGTAGTAACAAATGTTACAGATCAAAGCAATAAATCACAACAAAGTAACTCTACAACTAGTGACTAAAAAATAATTAAAATATCAAATAAGATTTCAAGTGAGGTACTAAGAGAAATGATTAAATCTAAGTTAATCAAACTACCTCCTCTATATCCAGTGAAAAGATCTAGATATAATTATGCATATCATAAAATGCATAAACATCACATAGATTCATGTTTGGAATTAAAAAATATATAAAATAGATAAATGAGGAAAATATAGAAGGTAAATCAGTAAATGAATCTATAGTGACACATGAACACATTCAAAAAGGGTCAAATTTAGAAATAGTACAAAAGTGGATACTAAAGATTAACTTATAACAACAAAAGGATCAAAAAGAAAAATTAGAGTAACAAAAATTATCACAAACATAGGCAAAGCTAAAAAAATATGCAAATATAATTCTCCAAAATGAGGCTTCAATTTGAAAGCAGTATGGGTTTGGTAAAAAATATCTACAATAGTTTGATTTTCAAGGTTAAGGGTTAGGCAAGCATGCTCAAGGCATCACTACTCCTATCCTATCAGTTTATAATGTTTGTCACCAAGGTTTGGGTTTTATTGAAAATCCTAAGATAAATCATTCATAGACACATTTTATCAAAGGAAAAGATCCAGATACAACAAAAGCCAACACGAGCATTCTATTGGTTCAAAATCAAGATGATAATGATGAGTGGATTAATCTAGGTTATTATGATTTCCAAGATACCAATAATAAATAAAAATATTTATGGTAATATTAAAAGTCATTCCCTTGTGTTTTAGAATCATTTACTATCCCTTTCCTCGATACAAGACACCATGATAGGGAGTCTCCCATGAGACTCATTGGTTAGTATCATCCCTTCGTAGCTTACTTGTACCTAGTCCCTATCCACCTCAAGTACATCTAGTTTAGTATTTTGTATATTAATAAACTTAATTTCACAAAGCACATCAAGTGGAATAACTACATATGGCTTGATCCCTCTTCAGAGTATTGATATGTAGGAAGCATGCCCATATAAGGGGTAAGGATACATGTTCAGTGAATTTTACACACACTAAATCCCCCCTCTTTCTTGAAATTGATCAAATCACAATGGAGTATAGGGTTTAAATATAAAATTTTCTCTATAGGGAGGTCTATAGATTTATAGCTATCAAAACTTCATGGACAAGGTCGCACAAACCTAGTGAACAAAACCGAAAAAGCTTAGATCCTCAGGACAAAAACAATACAGGTAGACTATAGTACTGGTGCCACTCCTATCCACTTTTGGTACTCCTATTCGATCATAAAATGAAGGTAAAATATTTATTTTTGATAGTGTCCCAATCCTATATAATGAATCTTAGACCTTGTCTCAACTATATCAGTGAATTTCTAGCAAAGTCTTATTTTCTCTATCTTATTACTATTTTTATAAAGGTCAAAATTGTAATATAATTTACACAAATAAGTAGCTTAATTATTTCATATTTATTTACTAATTTTAATACTCACACCCTTTAAATAAATTAGGAATATTACACTAATATTCCAAAAATTGTTAAATCAGTTGGTACTTATTAACTCTCTTTCTCCTTGGGCACATCTTTAATCACATGTGCCTCTATTGACTGTATCTCATTTTGTGCCCCATTAGATTTTAGTTACTCATAAGTCAACTCTTCTACTACATTATCCACTTTTATAACATTTGTGGTTACTTATTACATATTCACTTCTACTCAAGATGTATCCTCTACTGGCCTAAAATCATCTAACAACTCTTTTTCTAGATAAAAACTATCACACTTGCATAATATTTAATGCTCTTTTCTTATAAGGTTTATGAAAAAACCTTCTCCATGTTTATTCTTAGAATAGTCTCATGACATTCCAATGGCATGTAATCCTATTCATTTCCTTTCATGGAATATTCTCTTATATACTACTATGCATCAAACCTTTGCATTTTTTCCTCCACTCGGGTTACTCTGATAGACTCGCTTCCTAGTCTAATGACTTTGACACCATCTAGTCCTAAATCTTCACCTTATGATTCTTATTCCATATCCTTATTTGTTGAATATATATCCAATATTCTTTTATGTATCCACACTACCTATTTTACTCTAACTCCAACTTATTGGATTTTTATGTTATCATGGGGAGAATACCTTGAGGGATTAATGACCTAGATGAGGGGTCACTATTAAATTTTTATGTAGGTGTTTCACCTTTAACCTAGTCTATTATGTGCTTCAATTTTCCTATGCACTCATCATATTCTATATACTCAAGTACTTGCACATGTTTAATAACTTATGCACTTTCCTATTATCTAGAAGGTACTCCCATGATCTTAATCAGATTTATCATCCTATTTTTTTTCTAACTATGATGTTTTATTATAAAACACTTCTACTCTAGTGGTCGACTCCTATATCAATACTATGAGCTGTGACACTGAGTCACCATTTTATTTTGTGTTATACTTCACCATCATATTTACCCATTTCTCTCTACGCACTACTCAAAATTAATAACAATGTCCACACCTTCTACCCAATGTTTTTTCATTGAAATATGTGTCTTTCTTCACCTCATATAATAAATATATACCCTTATCTTTTTTGGTGGGTCATTTGGCACAAAAACTTGGGCAGGGTGATAACCACCCAACTTCTCTTGTAATTATTTATAAATATCCCTAAGGTCTATTACTCCTAAGTATTAACTTGAAATATAACCTAGTGGTTGATGTGAAACTATTCCATTTCAAGGAACATATTTGGGATAAATTTAGATAAATGATAGATAGTGAAAGTCTTTTGGATTTGTTGCCCAAGAAATTAACAATGTGGATTTGGCCTTAAAATATAGATTATTTAATACATGTTCATTACATAAGTAAATGAAATAGTTTATAAATAACATTAACAAAGGTTTTTAATCAATATAAAGCTTATAAATATGGATTACAACTTTTAGATCTATTCTACCTTCTCTAAAAAATTAATTCAAATTTTCAAAAGATAAAGGTAAGGAGAAAGGTGTAAGCATGTTTTGAAGTGAAGATAAAACTAATTCACTAGATTAGGTGAAACCCATGAAATGAATCTTTTATCTAATTAGTATGCATGTAGCTATTAAAAAAAGATGATGAAATAATATGAGGTATTAAACTATGAATAAATATGAAAAAAATTACTATATACATGAAAAAAAGTCTTTAAAACCTTTCAAATAATAGATATTCACATGATATGATTCATATTGAGGAGCAAATGTTTCCTGCACCCATGGTTTCAAATAGGGCTTCTAGTGGTACAAAGTTATCCCTAGTGGTTATGAGGATCAGGTTAAGGGAGAAGGTGAAAGTTTTTGGTGATGTAGAAATCATGGAGATGCATGTGGAGTCTTTGGTAGAGGAGGAACTTAGGAGGGTGTAACACAAGAAAAAACATGGGAAATCTTTTGAAAAATCAAATGATGGGAAGGGTAGCTTGGTGGACTCAAGGCTCCAATCCTCTTCAATTTTTTTGTTAAATCACTTAGCTCAGGTCTCTGAAGATCATGTGATTTCCCTTGTAGATCAGGCTAGGTTTTCTTCAAAGATAATTATTTCTATTAATTATGAAAATCAAGATATGGAGGATGTTTTGGAAGGATAAAAATAGTTTTTAGAGAGGAGTTTGGTATGCCATTTTGATAGGTTTTGGCCATCCCTTTCCTATTTGCACTAATGGATATTATATTCATGGAGATATATGTTGGAATACAATATGGAATTTTTTCCATGTGCCAAAGTTTTTTTCATTGTTACTTTTGATTCCTTAGCTGACCGTGATAATATTTTTTAGTCTAAAAAATAGAGCTATGAAAATCGCATTCTACTCATTAAACCCTAGGCTCTTAATTTTAACCCCTTGATATAAAGTCTTTCACTACATCCTATATGGGTGATATTTCCTTATCTTCTAATTTAGTTTTAGTCCAAAATGGGTCTTCAAATTATTGGCTTTTCATTGGGTGACATATTGAAAATTGATGATATTTGTTGAATCTTTTTCAGACTACCTTTGCAAGAATTTTGGTATGTCTAGACATTTCTCAAGATCTACCAAAAAGTATTAAGTTTAAAGTGAATAATAGAAGCTAGCTTCAAATCCTATATTTTTAAGTAATCCCCTTTAAATTTTAAAACTATTTTTAGGTTGGGCACCTCTTTGATTCCTACTAAAAAGTTAAGCATAATCATGAATCTTATTGGGGAAAGGAGGATAATGAGAAGTAGCTAGAAGTTTTGGTGGATGTTTCAAATCATCTAGAAGAAGTGGCTTCAAAGAGGTCAAAAGGAAAAAATATGGACAAGGTAAATCCACTGGTAAGAACAAATCAAAAATCTAAGTTTATTGGTTATAATGATAATAATGTTAATAAGATTGAAATTGTTAGATGTAAACATAAGGAAATAAATAGAATTTTAAGTTTCAATTTAGTCAAATTAGGGGATGATGATGAATTAAAATTGGTAAAAAGTAGGAAAATATAACATCAAATCCCTAGCTCTCCATCCAGGAGATCTATAAATGATGAAAAAAGTAATCATGGATATTCGGTTTGATAAATTTGGTTCTTAAGATAAATTATTTTTTACTTTCAGTAGGTGGAACTTTTTTATCATTTAGATGGCTTTATGCCTTGATGGTAATACCATTAAGCTAGGATTATTATGTTTTTCTTTTAAAATTATATTTTTAAAGGGCTAGAGACCCATAAAATCTCTAGCATTGATTAAAAATAAATATTCACTTGATAAACATAGTCTGAATCCACCATAGCTAGATGAAATGTAGAAAAATACATTAGAACATAATTACTCATAAAACTAAGAAAACATGAAATTTTAGAGAATAAACTATCGTATCCTCTATTATACTCTATAATTCTATTGAAACATCCCATTTGTAAATAATCAACCAGATTATTATATAAAAGTTGTCCATTGACCAATTCAAATTTCCATGAAAAGTTTAATTGGAATAATTTTATGAAATCCATCCACCATGATTCAAAGAATAAAATCACCTCTTTTAGCACTAGAGGATAAAATAAATTAATGTAAACATCTTGGTTGTTTTCCAATCAAACTTTGAGCAATGCTTTCATCTTTCTACCCAAGCTAAATAAATAATAATAATGAAACATAAACATTGACTAGTTTTGGACCTCACATTTCTCCTACTTGAAATAAACTTAATTGTGAATATAGAAGAACTATATATATGATGACATATATGGAATGCAAAATAAATCATCAATTTCAAAGATATTCTTAAAAAATTGATGTACATTTTATTCTACACATATTTGAATGTTTAGAAAACATTCACTTCATGAATTTGGCACCTTTTTTGTATTAAATGATGATATTGAATTTTATTTTTAGTGTAATACTCCTTTTTGATTGTATATCTCCTTTTCCTCACTTAACCCTATGAAATAAAAATAAAAAACTGTCACATTTTTGGTAGAAAATAAGCAAGATTAAAATAAATGTAACATTTCACAAGTAACACAATTAAATTGTAAGAAAATTATATGTTTACAATTTGTGGTTTCCATGTGTGATAACCGTACCATTGTGAATACACCAATTTCATCTTCTTAATGCCACTATTGGCTCAATAAATAGAGATATTGTTCAAATACATGGCTTAAAAATAATGCGTAAAGTGAGAAAACAAATCAACATCTTTAGAAGATGACTAAATATAAATTTTCAAGATAAATGATGAGAAATACCCATCATATCTTATATTTATATAAATATATTTAATATATTCTGAAAAATTGTTTTTTTTTTAAATTAGTTTACTTCTTGCACAATACTTTTTAAGTGGTTTCTATTCAAAAGTTGGTTAAATAAAAAATCATTTGGAAATGGTTATTTTGCATAATAATATCCTTCTATTATAAAATAAATAACTATGTTATATTATAATATCATGAGGATATTACCATGAAAAAATTAAATTAATTTTTACCTCATCTAATTATGTAAAACTATGTTTGAAAGGTGTGCACATTTAGACTTGAAAACTAAAAGATGCAGAAAATGACTCACCTAAAATTCAATGTAGAATACAATTTACCTTTCTATGAATTTCATACATGGGAATTAATTTAGTATTAATTTATTTACTGCCTCATTTTACTCATAATTATATACATTAAAAAAATCAATATAATTTATATTCATTTAGTTATGTGAAAAGCCTCCCAAAAAAGTTCTTTCATGTAAAATTTAAAAAATGGAAAAACACATAACTCAACATAGAAGATAGTTTTGATTGTTTAGAATTTAATACATGGGAAATAATTTAATGAAACATTTTAAACTATTATATTATAATTATATTTTACTACCATAATGAAAAATTTCAATATAATTTTAATTCATTTAGCCATGCAAAAGGCCTCCCGAAAAGTCCTTTTTGGCTGAATTTAAAATCTAGAAGGATGTAAAAATCAGCACATAAGCCAATTTTGATTGCAAAGATATTTTCACATGGTAATTTTGTGTGAATTTATTCAAAATTTCATTATAATCACATTTTAATAAAAAAATTAAAATTTTCAAGAGAATGAGACCTCATTTAATGGTGTAAAAATAAGTTTGAAAATTACCAAGTGGTGATAAAATGAAAACTGCAATACACACCTAGAACCCTTAAACATTATGTCTAAAATAAAAAATAGAATTAATAAGATAAATTAATGGATACCATGATTTATCAATGTGAAATTAGGTAATTTTGTGTACTTTAAAACAATCTCAAATATTGGTCACTCTCTGGTGTTGTCCTAGTGTAACCTACGTACATCCACTATGCCCTTATCATTAGGTGTCTTTATTCTACTAGTACTTTGTAGGTTTTTTCTCACCCACCAAAATCCTATTCCTAATATTTTTCCATACCTATTTCTTGATCCTATATAGGTGATTCAAACTCAGGAACTACTACCATGAAATCTTGTTCACAATATTACGTAGTTCATCCTTAAATCTTTCAACCTAGCTCATCATCTACTAGTTGCCTCACTCCTTTGGTGATATAACAATATTAAAAATTAAAATCCACTATATACCTCAAATAAACATTTTTTTAGCTTCACCCTTATGTAACACTATCTATCCACTTCTACTAGTAGGTTCTCTTCGTATGTCTCCCATAGTACTCAACCTTTACTCCCCTTTGAGCTCTCCCAAATGGGTCTGGATCCTCATTTTTATAATATATCTAGTCTATATACCATCATTAATGATTCATCATACCTTTCCTACCTTGGTGTTTAAATATTATGTATTGGTACTAAAATACCCACTAGTTGTCATTTTGAATCCCCATGTAAAAACATCTAGAAGTGTATTTTCCTTAATTTCTTCACTTGATTATATTTTAGGCCACCTTTTATAGTCCTATTTATCACATAATACAAACCATGTGGCATGTTATATGTTTCAATAAAATATTTAATTATTATATTCTCCTCTGCACCTTACCTCATGCTAACCTTTCTACATATTCATTTACTCTAGCATGACCAATTTTATGTGCACCATGTAATGCTCCAAAAGTTTCCTTCAATTTTTTTTCACATTTTGGGTGACCATATTATATTTATTAACCATCACATTATAACATGACACACCTTCACACACCAGTCTCATCTATGCTTATGTTTTTTAAAAATTATCTTCTCTTTAGTGCCTTTTCTCAACCTTTATGTAAGGTTCCCCTAGTGTATTCCATGGCTTATCTAAAAATTCAACCATTTTATTTACAATATTCATGAAACTCTCAACCATCATTCTACCCATGGAATTGGACTCTTTCATCATCCTAAAGGATTCAAAATCTTACACATGTGCCCTACACACTAGTAAAGTTGGCTTATTCTTCAAATATTCCAACTCTATTTTTGGTTGATGTGGCATAAATCATTCACCTAAGATGTTCTTACATCACATAAAAATGTATCATAAATGATATGAAAATACATATGTTCCCAATAGTTAATTAACTATGTATTCTCATGAATAATGTAGGACAAGCTACAATATGCAAGATATCTTATAGTAAACAAATAGATTACCCTAAAAAATGAGCATTAAAAAAATTGTAATATCATTTTTTTTAAATTTATTCCAAATGATAGAAAAATCAAGGGAGAACATATCCAAGTGAAAATAAATCCAAGGGATATAATTTAGGGGTACTAATATATAATTGACAATTTAATTTATATCTATGCTCGAATTGTTTCATATTGGTATGAATTGGTGGACTTAGTAATATTTCATTTTATATTTTATTTATAATTTTAACATTTATAACCGATTAAAATTTCTAACTTGATGGGAACAAGAATACAAAATAATAAATTTATTGTTTATTGCTTACACTTGTAATAGTTGATTCATTATGCACATGTGTTTTATCATGCTCAATTGGTAATTTTGTATCTTATGAATCCATAATTTTGTAAGAAATGATGTTGGAATTTTTGAAGTTTGTTAATTAGAAAAATCACATTAATTATTTTTAATTGATTATATTTTTGAGTTAAGAAATTATCAATAGTGTATTTAACTTGATATTTGTCATTAATAGAATCCTTTAAAACAATTAGATCTTACATTATATATTTATGATCGAACTTATGTCTAACATTTGCAAATTTTGAAGAAAAAGATGAAAAATGTTTTGGCTTATTATCTATATTTTGAAATGAGATAATTGATTTATTTGCAAGGTTTTTTAATTTCTCTTGTTATGCATAAAAAACTATTATCATGATGTCCATTAAGGCCATGATCAATAAAAATTGGTCTACCTTCAATTTTTACAAAAAATGAGGAGGGTGATCATTGAAAGTAAATTTTAGAGGTTACACCTTCATTGTTGAAAGGTAATGGTTATGAATGGTATGTTTAGGAATAAATGATTTTAATTTACGTAATACTTTGACATTTTTGAAGTTAGATTTAACCATATTTATTAGATCATAAACATCAAGGTGTGCTTGTCTAGTAAGGAATTATTTAATATGTACACTTTTAAAAGGTATTTTGTGACTTTTTTCATCAATTTATCGGGAATATGTGTGTCAATATTAGATGGTTGGACCTTATGATGTGGATATTTGCTATGTAACTCAATTTACCCATCCATATTGTTTGATAGATGAACAAAACTCCATTATTATTATAATGCTAGTTCCTTATAAAAATAGCTATAAATTACTCATAAGTATAATACAATAGATTATATTTTATTGTATAAATTAGACATCTAGAAAAAACATCTTCTAAATCAGTTGGTTGGTAAATTAATTGATGCATACAAACTTAAATGTTATAATTTTATCACAAATGCATTCATATTTTCCTTGATGCAAATAAGGTAATATTTCATAAGTGACCTTATGTCCTTTTTTGAATATATTGTATCAATAATGATTTATCTAGGTCTAGATAATAATTAGGAATCCACTAGGAAGAGAATGAAACTAAACAACTGCACACCTATTTAGACTCTTAAGAAATAATTTTAATAACATTCAACTACCATTGTAACTATTCCTAGTTTCTTGAAAATATCTAAGATGTAGGTAAGGGTCTTCATTTCCACCAAATATATAAAATGTATACATTTATAAATTATGAGGAAAATGTGCATACAAAATTTTTATCATAATAATATTACCATGGGCTACATTAGAGTCAATCGAAGAGTGACATGATTTAATTTTTAAGGATAATTGATGTAATTTATCTTGAAAACCTCATAGAATATGAATTAAGGATATGAATTATTTGTAATAAGTTATGACCTTAACCATTGGTGTCTCTAGGTATATGTGTGACCAAATTGTGGCTTATATACCTCTTTTATTTACATGTTACATTTCTTTATGTTCTTAGATAGGTTAGCCTATGGAATAACCTTGGCTAAGTAGACTATATATAAGAGGTAGTGGTTAATATTTAATCATCATGTGAAGTATTATGTTATTAGTACATTGGTGTGAAGGTTTCCCCATCGAAGTGGCTTTTCTATATTATCCATTATTATATTTTGTTATCAATTATCACTCATATTTTCTTATTTTATGCATTATAAAATCATTCTATGTGAATATCTAAGTAATTTCATTAAAAGTGGTATCAGAGCTTCGATTTGGGAAAGTTTCTTGTGATTTTTTTTTGATATAGTGAGGCATGGCTTCTGGGAGCAGTGAAAGTGAAAAAACATAACTTGAAATCTAGGAATAATTAATTTTTTTTCATCAGTGTAGTATTGCTCAGAATACTTTTTTGAAAAAAAATATTTAAAAAAAAGAGTCTAGAAATTGTTTTTCCCCTTTCAGATTATAGTCATTAGATTCATCTCAATGAGATAATTACAATAGTATATTTTGTTGGTATACTTTCTTAGTACCAAAAATTTTACTCTAGTGTACAAAGGTATTCATTAGATTCATCTTGACAAGGTGATCACAATGGTATCATTTCTTGGTACACTTTTTTTAGGGTTAAAAATCTCTTAGGGTTTGTTTATGGTAGGTCCTTCAACTTGAGGAAGAAAAGGAGAACCAAAAACTCCTAAGACTCCTACTGATGACATGGAATCTAAAACTTTAGATCTAGTGATTTCTCAGCTTTAAGAGGACATAAAAAACTTGGTGAGGCATGATAACTTTATTGCATTCTAAGATGATGTTTCAGGGATGTGTAAAGAGATTAATGGATTTCATAGTGAATTTTAGTATATCATTATGCAATTGGCTTCCCTCTCATCTTATTTTCAACCTAATAACCCTCCAATTCAACATTTAAATCCTCATCTCAACAACTCCCATGATGGTATGAAACTAATGTCACCAAAAGTAGACATGTGTAAGTTTGATGGTAATGATCCTCTCACTTAGATTAACCAAATTGATAATTTATTTGAGCTACATAAAACCCCTTGTTCTTAAAGGGTGATGGTGGCATCCCTATATATGGAACCTAAGTAATTCATTTGGTATTGTTGGTTATGTGTTTAAAAGAAAAATAATGGTGATCTTAATAAATAGACTATTTTTACTGAAGAGTTGACAACTCATTATTAGAATAATGTCTCTATGAACTATTTTAGCTAATTAGTCAAGCTATGGAAAACATGACTTGTGAAGGATTATATTCATCAATTTTAGAATCTCTCTTTATAGGTGGAAAATAACACTAAGAGAAATTTGATGTATCTATTTTTGGGTGGCCTCAAAGATAACATCCAATATGAGGTTCAAATGTTTATCCCAAAATCTATATTAGAAGATATCCCTAAGGAACACATGATAGAAGAAAAAGAGATGGTCAAAAGGAAAACTTTCACTACTGGTCATGATCACAACCTTCTAGCATCATCATTTCTATAGTCCACTAGATTAACACAATGACAAATTGAGGAGAAGTGAGCCAAAGGTTTGTGTTATGGTAGTGATAAAAAATGGAGCAAAGACCATTGTTGTGTTGAAAAGATGCTATTTTACATTGAGGGTGCCAATGATGATGAAGATGATGTAGAAGTACATGATACAGAGGTAGAAGTTCCTGAGGAGGAATTTGAAGACTCTCAACCTACTATTTCATGCCATGCCCTGTCAGGTATTTGTAGTCCCCAAGATCTTACGGTGATGGGTTTCCTTAAGAAATAGAAGGTCACTATCTTGATTGATTCTGAGACCACACACATCTTCATCCATAGTAAGTTGGCTACTCATTTGAACTATTTCATTTATCCAACTCCAAAATTTTAGGTTATGATTATAGATGGTGGTATTGTCAACTAATCAAGAAAATGTCATAGTATTAAATTGGCCATGGGAGACTATTTATTGGATTCTCTTATGTTTACTATTTCGATGGGTGGAGTTAATATTGTTCTAGGAGTCTAGTGGCTCACCACTTTGGGCACTATTGAGATGAATTTTCAAGAATTATTCATGTGTTTTCATTATAAATAAAGGACATTTGAGATAAGAGGATTAAAGGTTAAATCTCCCCAACTTTTTAGTTCCCATCAAATGATAAAGATTCTCTGTAAGGGTGTTGAGGGATTTGTAGCTTGCTTGTTTTCTATGGAAGTACAACCAACTCAGCCATCTCCACCTCTTGATCTATAATAAATAATTGATTCTCATTCCATTATTTTTGGAGACATACCAAAAGGACTTCCACCTAGCCACATGTAGGATCATGCTATCACACTTATTACTAGTAGTACACCACCCAACATCAGGCCATACAAGTATCACTATGCCCAAAAAGTTAAATTTAAAAGATGGTATAAGAGATGTTGGATGTAGGAATCATTCATCATAGCTAAAGTGAATACTCTTCACTAGTTATCATGGTGAGAAATAAAGATGACAATTAGAGGATGTGCCTTGACTACAGAGAACTAAAGAAGTATAGTATCAAAGATAAGTTTCCGATTCTTATCATTTATGATTTGATAGATGAATTTAATGGTGCTCTTTATTTTACCAAGTTAGATCTGCATTCTGGGTATCATCAAATTAGGATCCATTATGAAGACAAACCCAAAACTACTTTTAGGACTCATGAGTGCCATTATGAGTTTTTGGTTATGCCTTTTGGCCTAAAAAATGCACCATCTTTGTTTCAATATTTGACAAATACTATTTTTAAGCCATTTTTGAGGAAATTTGTTTTGGTATTCTTTGATGATATCCTCATTTATAGCAAAAATTGGGTAGATCATTTGCAACATATGAAACAAGTACTCTCCATTTTGGAGTAAAATTAATTATATGCCAAATCTTCCAAATGTACTCTTAGGGCTAGTGAGGTTGAATATTTGGGTCATTTGGTGTCTTATGAAGGATTGAAAGTGGATACTAAAAAAATCCAAGCAATGGTGGACTAGCCAATTCCTAAGACAATCAAGTAACTTCAAGGATTTTTGGGGCTTACTGGTTACTATCATAGATTTGTCAAAAATTATGGTAGTATTATAGCCCCACTTACCTCTTTGTTAAAGAGAGATCCTTTTAGTGGACTGATGTACCTACTTGAGCATTTGAACAATTGAAATTAGCTATGTGCACTACTCTAGTATTAGCCACTCCTAATTTTTTTAAGACTTTTATGGTTGAATGTAATGCATCTAGGTATGGTATAGGTGTTGTACTCATGCAAGAAGGTAGACCACTAGAATTTGGAATTCATCAGCTTAAGGGTAAAAATCATCACAAGCCCATCTGTGAGAAGGAAATTATGTCCATTTTACATGTAGTCAAATAATGGAGACCTTATTTGATGGGTCATCACTTTTAGGTAAAAACTAATCATGATAGACTTAAATATTTTTTAGAACAAAGATTGTCATTTGAAGAGCAATAGAAATTGATAACTAAGATTCTAGGCTATGATTTTGAAATAGTCTACAAAAAAGGCAAGGACAATGTGGTGGTAGATGCACTATCTAGAAAAGATGCATCAGTTGAGGCATTTTTATGTGCCATAACCATTTTGTAGGAAGATTGGTTAGAGGAATCATGATCAGAATGAGAACATGATAGTATTGCTCATGATTTGATTTAAAATCTTTAGCAAGGATTAGATGGATTTGAAAAATTCACATGGAAAGATAATGCATTATGGTACAAAAATAGATTATACCTATATAAGAATTGTCTTCTTAAACAAAAAATCCTTCAAGAACTTCATGTAACTCCAATTGGGGGTCATTCAAGATTTTTAAAAATCTATCATAGGATTAAGCAAGATTTTTTTTGGAAGGTCTCAAGGGGGATGTCCAAAAATATGTGGCTAAATGTATGATCTATCAACAAAACAAAGGCAAAACCATCAAAACTCTAGGTCTTTTATAACATTTATCTATCCAAAGACAACATTGGGAAGAGGCATCTATGGATTTCATTATAGGGTTACCAAGATCTGATGGTAAAAATGTTATCATGGTTGTTTTAGATCATATCAATAAGTATGCTCATTTTTGTTCATTATCCCATCCATTTTTTGTTAGTATAGTAGCTTCTACTTTTCTCCATATAGTTCAAAACTACATGGGACCCCTAAGATCATTGTTAGTGATACAGATCCCATTTTTACTAGTAATTTTTGGACTAAGTTATTTAAATGTTTAGGTACTCAATTGGCTTATAGTTCATCCTATCATCCTCAATCTGATGGACAAACTAAGGTAGTCAATAAATGTCTGGAAGGATATCTTCATTGTTTTGTTTTTGATAAATAGGATAAATGAGTTCATTGGCTACCACTTGTCAAATGGTGGTATAATACTTCTATTCATAGTTCTTCTAAAATGTCTCCTTTTATGGAACTATATGGATACTACCCTCCATCCATCACTTCAACCTTGAAGGTCTATCCTAAGGTTTGTGCAGTTGAAGAACATAGTCACCATCAACAGGAGGTCCTTGTATGTTTGCATGAAAATTTAGCTACGACCCAAAATCACATGAAGCAAAAATTAGATCAACATGGAAGTGAGAGGCATTTTGACATTAGTGATTGGGTATTTATTCACTTATATCCATATAATCATATGTCATTGAAGCAACAAAAAAACTATAACAAGCTGCCCCCTAACTATTATGGGCCTTATTAGATCTTATAGAAAATTGGTAGTGTGGCCTACAAGTTAGATTTTCCTTCATCCACTTGTATACATCCAATATTTCATGTATTTTTCATAAATAAATTCATTAGACATATATTTACCATTTAAATATAATTAATAAAATTGGATGAGGATGGTAGAGTTATTCTTTATCTTGAGGTGATCCTTCAATGATGCACCAAGCAATTACATTCTAGAGCAATTACAAATTACCTAATCAAATGGAAGAATCTACCATGTGAAGATGCCACTTAGAAGGATGAAGCATTTATGCAATAGCATCCAAAGTTGTCACAACATTGAGGACAAAATTATTTTAAAGGGGAAGGGCTTGTTATGCCCTTAACCATTGGTGTGTCTAGGGATATGTGTGGCCAACTTGTGGCTTACATACCTCTTTTATTTACTTGTTACATTTATATATGTTCTTTGATAGGTTGGCCTATGGAATAACCTTAGATAAGTACACTATATATAGGAGGTAGTGGTTAGTCTTTAATTAGCATGTGAATTATTCTGCTATTAGTGCATTATTATGGAGGTTACCCCCTCGAAGTGGCTTTGCTATATTATCCAATATTCTATTCTGTTGTCAATTATCACTATGTAATCTCTCATATTTCCTTACTCTGTACAATATAAAATAATTTTGTGTAAATATCTAAGTAATTTCATTACATAATGCATGTTAAGGTTCATAATATTTTCATTTAAGGGTAGAATTATATTTTTTATTTCATCTATTGGAAGACTAGTTCTAACAGGATAATGAAGAGGAAGGATAAGTTTTTTACTTTAGTTGAGGATATTTATTGGATATATATGAATTAGTTGGTTATTATTGATTGATAAAATTAAAATAAGTATCATTAACAAGGGATATAATTTCATCATGTGATAACTCTATGATAATATTGTTAATTATGGCATAATAATGGTATCATGTGTAGACAAGGAAGAGGTGGAGGTGGAAGAAACATCACAAGATGTGTTGAAAGGAATGTCATTGATTTAAATTTTATCTTGTGATGTGTTAAAGGAAGAATAATTAAATTCAAATTAATTGGGTGATTAAAAGGGAGAGGTGTAATGTATAATTAATACCTTCTAATTGTAAATGAGAAGAGATAACATCATGATTAATGGAATTCATTTTCACTTCTATAAAAAGAGAAACATAAACAACATCATCCTTATATATGAATATTTTATGTGCGTATGTGATAATTTCAATTAATAATATCTAAAGATAAGCTAGGTGTGTAAGGATAAAGTTCCTCATTCTAGATAGTAGGTGGTAATTTAAGACAAGATAGATGGTCATTTTTAGGATGTTCATTTTTTTTCAACTATGAATTAAGGAATAAGGTAAATAAATATCTCTAGTGTAATCTAAATTTAAATCCATATTGTAAGATAAATATGAATCTAAAGAGTATTATAGATGTAACTTTGAAGAGGAATTTATAGGTTACCCCTAAAGAGGAATCTAAGGGTGAAACCAAGGACTAATCTAGAGATGAATCCAAATAGGAACTCAATGATGAATAAATAAGGAAATCAAAATAAGGATAAATGGGTGAATCCAAATATGAAATAAGAGGGAGATCCAGAGAAGAATCTAGGGATGAATCTAATGATGAAATAAAGTATGTATTATGTTCCTCAAGTTCAAATTGGCTAGTTTTTGTTATGTATTCACGTTCCCTAGATCGATAAAAATCATATGTTTAATTTATTTCTACATCATCAAAATAAAAATCATCCATATGTGCTTCTTCCATATGTTTTTACTTATTTTGGTTTGTATATTCACTATTATAAATAAAAGGCATAACATGAGTAGAGAATAGCTTGTCTAGAGACTGAACATCATTAACATATTTAATTTCACTATCCATGTTATATATAATGAATTTGAATGCATAAAATAAAATAAATAGAACAATTAGTGATATCAATAAATCATACATGTCCAAATGAGCTAATTATTTTGAATTCGATACAAATAAAAATCAAGGTTTATTGTGTGATCTAGGCAAAGGTTTCAATGATTATGTAGGATATCAAATATACTTATTCAATCATAAACTAACATCAGCCCAATATATTACATCACTAATTATAGAGGCTAAAATGTGCCTTTAGTCCACTATCCCATATCTAAAATTAGTGCAAGAGTAATTTATCTAGGTGATATGCTCCTTTTAGGTGTACCACAAATAAAATGTCTAAATATGCTTTCTATGGTATAAATAATAGATTTTGGGTGTTTAAAATATACTGTAAGGTATCAGGAAACTAAATTTCATGTTTAGTGTTGTAAAATGGCTTTAATATTGAGTAAATACCCCTCACTCCATGGTGTTTGTGAAATAGATCATTGAATAGCCTATAATTATAGTCACTACATAGTTTTAAAAATTTTGGAACATAGTTTAAAATAAAAAGTAAATATAAAATAAAGAGAAAATAAAATTGAAAGAATTTAGTGTATAAATATTAATAAATTTCAACCTAAGGTTAAAATAAAGAGATTTTGTGTCATATATTATCCAAGAGACAAGAAAATTTATTTAGTGTCAAATTAAGATCCAAGGTTGAATAATATTGGCTTGTTATTTTAGATATATATCCAAGGTTTAAGTTTATTTTATTTCAATGTAATAAATTCATATGAAATACTAGGACAAAAATAAAATAAATAACAAATAGTTTTATAAAAATAATGGGTTTACAAAAATATTTAATTCTCTTTTTTAGTTAAGAATGACATCCTAATAAAAAATAAATATTTTTGAACTAATTAAGATCTACCAAATTATACATATCTATTTATGAAATATGATAACTTACAAAATTAGAAATGACATAAAAAATAGTAAATTGATAAATAGATATACTAACCTAGTCCAAACTTATTTTATGTTGATTATACAGGATGACTATGAATGTATATTGGTCTCAAAGACTTGAAAACTATGTAACTACTAAAAAGTCAAACTATGTTAGGACAAAGCCACATTGCAACTTATTTGTTGAATACATTGTAATGTGGTTGAATGTGCAATTGATTTTTTAATTTGGGTATAGGCACATGTCTGTGAGGGTTTATTGTTTGACTATGTGTGCCAATTTAATGTTAATAATAACTCCAAAAACAAAACCCTGTCTCCTACACAATAAACACAATAGAGATTAAATTCCATGGGTGGATTCATGTAAGGGGAATAACTAAACCATCCTAATAAAATATCATGTAATATGAGTGCTACATACATAGCCAAAAATGGCCTCATGCCTATGTATTTCTCCCTCCTAGAATGAGTGTGTGAATATTGATATTTATTATATGAATGTAAATAGATAGATTTAATTTAATGTTTGATAATGATTTCCCTTGACCTGCAACAAAATATTCAAACTTGGCTTATGAGTATTATAATAAATCAAACTTTGAATCATAAATACTAGTGCTCTTTTGCTTATTTTTTGATTTTTTATAAGGTCCTTTAGGTGTTATATTGAGTGACTTTTATGTGCTTATATAGTGGAAAATTATGATATTTGCATTGACCAACTTTTCTAAATGTGCATAAGGCTAGACATAGAGTGTTTAAAATTCAAAAAGTGACTATTATAACACTAAAAAAGGCATGCTAGTGGATGAGGTTGACTTGCAATCCTTCCC
This sequence comes from Torreya grandis, assembly GCA_037957365.1. NCBI lineage: Eukaryota > Viridiplantae > Streptophyta > Pinopsida > Cupressales > Taxaceae > Torreya > Torreya grandis. The sequence continues at coordinate 298,937 of JARHVA010000655.1, read as the reverse complement.
ACCTATTGTGGTATTGTCTTAGAAGGTTAAAAACTAATGATAATTTTCAATAAGAATCTATAATAATAATAGGGATATTTGAATGATGTTTTAGTTATTTTCAAGATAGTGTATATAATAGTGAAGCCTTTCATATATATTGCAAGCTAATGTAATTGAAAATAGGTACAGTAATGGTAAAGATATTAATATTAATAACTGGTAAGAACTTAATGATTAAATTTTAGTTTCCACATGTACAAAAATTAACACACTGTGATAAAATTTATAATATTCTAAATAATCACATTATTTTATGTACTAGCATTCTTGACATTCTTCCTTTAATATGAACACAGGGAAAATAATCACACCACACATACTAAAAGTAAAAATATATGTCAACATCTACATATTTATTCAAAAATAGACTAGATATACACTATAATATAGTGGTAACCTACACACACACACACACACACACACACACACACACACACACACACACACACACACACACACAATTGTTTGTGATTTTACTTCCAATGAGTGTTGGTATTCTCACTTCCATCTCTATTTCTAGTGATAACCTACATACATAAACACACTTTTTTATTCTTTCACTTCTAGTAAATGTTGGGATTCTAATTATAATATCACTTATAAATCACTTTCATAGTAAGGAATACATGAATTTGCTTATATCTTTATTTTTATCACACCATATGCACACCAAAATATAAATTGAGGATCATATCATCTATGTATTCAATTAGTACTGGGATTATCAATGAATATTGTACTTATAATCTTTATCCTCTAACATTTCCACTTGATTTTGAATAGTTTAAATGATATCCACTGTGTATATCACCATTATTTACATAATTTGATTTAGTGCACACATTTTTCACCTACCATGTTAGGAATTCTATGGGTTAGGTTGAATATAGAGGTTGTTGATGGACCTAATTCTTTCATTGTCTATGACCTAAAGTGACCTTAGCTCAATAGGCTAGGTTAAATTTCATGTCAATGTTTTGATCAAAATTACCCCCATCCCCCCCAACAAAATAAACATACTGATTCCAAATAGGATGTTGGGTTTTCACAATAATTCATCTTTAACAAGGATGGATAATTTAATGATATATAATTTATTTATTTAAACCTTATACTAATTAAAAATTTATTGAGAATAAACTCAACTATGACTAAAAACTATGAAATAACTTATTAAACATTGATATGCTACTAAATATTATGTAAAATTGAAAAATGACACTTAACCCTATAACACACTAGAAAGACTAACTATGGAGTTAAAGATTTAAATTTAAAAAAAAAACACGTAATAAAACTAACACTATATTAAATATTTATTATACCTAAAACCATTTAAAAATATATTTGAAATAAACATCAAATTTGAAACTCTATAAAAAATAATAACAATGGTAACACTAATATAATAAATAAGGGGACATAAATAATAAGTTATTTCACCTATCACATAGAAAGAATAGAAGTTAGTGGCTCCAAATCAACTCAAAAATTTGGAGCCAGTAAACTAAAATACTTTAGATCGATAAGTTTGTGTAACATGGTCTACAATATTTGTGCTAAAAGAGTATCCCTAGATTGAAACCTCTACTACACAAGGTTATTTCAGAGTAATAAGGTGATTTTTGTTTAAAAGATAGATCACTAATGGGATTATACTATCTCATTAATTTGTTCATTCAATTGAACACTCTCAAAGAGTGGGAATGTTTCTCAAAATTGACCTAAATAAGGCCATGACAAAGTTTCATGGAATTTTTTGGATAAAATCCTCAACAAGATGGGATTTAATAAAAAAAATTAAGAGCATTATTGGTACTTCCATCTCTTATCCTAAATTTTTAGTGTTGATTAATGGTCCCCCCAAAGGTTTCTTCTTGGTTGAAAGGGGACTAAATAACTGTGACCCCTTATCTTTATGCCTATTTATTATCCTAGTGAAAGATTTTGGTAGGAATTTTATGGATTTTAGAGTGGTTATGTTGTTAAAAGGTATTAAAATAACCCCTTTTATGGAACCCCTCTCTCACCAATAGATTTTTTATGAAACCCCAGTCATAGGAGAAACCTCTATTGGTGAAGCTAATGCCATCAAATTGGTACTCAAAAAATATGAGCTGGTTTATAGGCTTTCTTGTGTGAACTTCTCTAAATGTTATTATTTTTTCCTCCACACCTCAACTATGTTATATACTAAGATCTCCAAAATCCTAGGCTATCAAATTTAGGAGCTAATAAATTCATAATCAAGGATTTATGTCTATAGTTGGATGATGGAGGTGAACAAATGGAAGAATTTTCTAGATCAATTACCAAGTAAAGTACTAAGTTTGGAAAGGTTATCCCTATCTCAAGATGATAAATTCTAATTGGTCAAAATTTCTCTTTTAAGTATACCTGTCTATTAGATTCCCATTTTATCATAGCCTCAAAGATTATAGAAATAATTGAGTAGATACAAAAAATATTCTTATGGTTAGGTAATGAATATTCCAATTAGTTTCCTTTGGTATTCTAGATAAAGTTGTGATGACAAAAATATTAGGGAGGACTAGGCCTAAGGAGGACTAAAATCATGAATAGGTCTCTTATTATTAAAAAGGGTTAAAATATTATGAAGGAAGAGTCTATCTATAAAAACACCACAAGGGATAAATAACTTTATAGTAGTGAATAAGATAGTCTTATAATAGAGGAAATCCCAACCCAAGGTTATTTATTTTGTAAATGGGAAGTTAAATGCAAAGACTTAATATTGTCACCAAATCTTGTACCCTAGAAGAGAATATTCAAGCCTCTTCCATTTTTGGGAAACATGATAACACTTTTAGGTATGTAGGTGTACCTATAGTGGAAGTGAACCTCTAGATTAAAGGGCTAGATCCCTGAATATATCTTAAAATTATTATCTCCTATTAACTATTTGCTTGTGGGGAAAAGAGTTAGAAGTTTGCATAAAATGGACCTAATATAATGGGATGATACACCAAGATAATTTACACATGACCATCATACTCATATCACAATGAAATAAGGCATATAAATTGGTTTTAGATTCCTAAGGGATTCTAACATCAATGTTTCAACATAGATGTTAGATGCATGAAATAACACAAGGTAAATGAACCAGAGGGTAGATTACACACTCTAAGAACAATTTAACACTTGAAAATGATACTAAACCACTTGAATACACTCTATTGACCTATTAGAATAAGAAATATGGCATAAACATGAGAGGGTAAGGGAAGAAAGGATAGAGAATTATCACTAACTCTAGCATACATCACTTTTCACACTTAAAAATTGTTCATGAAATCAAAAAAAAACTTATATTGATTATTCTAATGACAAATACAATGCCATTATAGTATGGATTTTCCATACATGTTGTGGTATTAGAATACAAGAGCTAAAAAGGCCATTAATTATATAATTGGAGAGAGGAGTGAGAAAAAATAATTTCAAGGGTTACGATGCCACATGTCAAGGAATGAAAACTAGTTAATTTTTAGGGGAATAGAGTGTGAAATATACCATGAATCTTTCCTTGGACAAAATTCTATAAAAAATATGTGAAACTCTCCAAAATGGCATAGAGACTCTTCAACTAGCTTTTGTTAAACTACTTTCATCATGGATCATCTCTTGAGTATTTAAAGCTAGACTAGGAAGAGTTGACACATATGCATTATATTAAGGAGGTTTAAAACATGATATGATAATCATATTATGTTCTCATAACCACTATCTATCTTTTGGACATTGTATTCACCATCTGAAGTCATTTATTGGTCTCCTAAGCCTCATTATTTGCATTTGTCATCTGATAAGCCTCTATATGGAAGTCATTGTCTATCTTCAATATCTATACAGGACTACCTATGATGGATGGTGTAATAGGGATGTTTCCATGGCCATCTATTATATGTTTTTTTTTAGGACTATAGGGTTCATGAGGATGTTTTGATTGAGATTTAATGGCAATGTACAAATTGTAAGTATCTACTTTGGTAATCCAAATCAGGTTTTGACCTCATAATTATGTATTCATATGATCAAGTTCAAAAAATCTTTTGATCTGACATGTCTACCTATGTGGTATATCCTTTCCATGTTTATTATAATAAAAGTATTGTCACTCTAAACATGTGTCTTCATCCCATGCCCCATGGGAACTTGATCAAATTTTCTTCGTCGATCTCTTAGACTTGACTTTCAATGTCAACCATTGATCTTTGATCTACATCAGAGATTATGACACTTAGTAGCCACATGTGACCTCTATAGACCCTGATATTAGTATCCATATGATTAAACATGCTTATGCCATGAAATATTCCTTTTTTTAATCTAGGATCATTAATTTATTGACTTAATTCACATTATTGATATGCTTCTACACAATTGAACATACACCATAGATCTGCTAGACATACAATCAAATGTGGGTTGTCAATATATTATTGATTCACTGTGATCATGACACATGACACCATCACATTCACTCTCAGGATCATCTCACCTTTTCACTTCATTCTCATTTTTGTATCTAATTTTGCATGATTAAATGCGTATCATAGATTTATTTTGACTTATTGACCCTTGTCTTCAATGCTAATCATCGATCAAAATTTGTACATAAAAATACACAATATTGATCTTGATCTATGGAACTTTGACTTATGAATTTGGGTGATCGACCATGTGCCAATGATACTTTATCTGAGTTAGTGAGGCTTCGACACTTGGAAGCTAAAAGGCGTATGAACTCCATGGTTATATTTCTTTGAGTTCAAATGGCTAGTTCTTATGGCTTTAATTTGGCATCCCCTTATCTAGCCTTGTGGTTCATCTTAAACATCCTCATATTATTAAAATAATCTCTTTTAACCATGAAGTTATTTAAACCAAGAAATTTCTCTTTTTCAACATGATGATATTCTCCATAGCACCATACGTGTCCATTCATGGTAGATGACTATGCATACATGGTAAATAGACTGTTATAGTCCATCTTTGTCATTTGAATGGATCTTGCTTGATTAAAAATGAAAATAGAATGCGTTTAACATTTTTTTAAAATTAATTTATCCTCAAATAACATGATCAAATATCTAAACATTGTCACTACAACTGGGATAAGTAGAAAATTGGGTATGATGTAAGGTGGTTGTGTTTAAACCAAAACACAAACTTACAAGACCAAACATGAAAATAATATAATTTACATAGCATGAAAGACATATATAAAATCATATCACATTCATATTTAACCATTTTAGAGAACCAAACCTTTTATAATTAGTAGAGATGACTACAACTTCACATGTTGACACCTTGAAAATCATGCCATTCTCATATATGACTTTAAAATGACATAAGAACTAACATGGACTAAGGCTAACTAATATTATTTGGAATAAAATATACTATGAAACACCCCTTGACATTATATTATACCCATATATAGGTTTTTGAATATAGGGGGTTGACCCATTTTGACTTATGGCCAAAATGGTCAACATTCTTAGCGATTACCCAAGGGTGGCATGGTTACTGTATAATGACCAGTAGCCTAATCCTATCTATTAGGACATGAATTTAACTATATAATATTTTTTACACATAAATTACCTTTAACAACACATAAAACATAAGTGAAAGGCATAAAAAATAAGACACACTCAAAAGAAACACACATGTTCAACTAGAAGACTTAGGGAACACAACATAACTAGAAGAAAATTCACACCTAACTTAATATTTAAAAGACTAACCTTTAATTAATCAATATAAAGGTTTAAAATGTATCTCATTCATATGTATATGTAGCTCCTATCCATTCATCATTACTAATTGGAAAGAGTTTCTTTGGTTTCACCTCCTAATGACATATGGTTCACTCTATAAAGTGTTAAATTTTGTATGTCATCTTGGTTTCCCTCTATATTAATCCCATTTCAACACTATGTAACCTTATTGAAATGTTTTTTTATTTTCCTTCTTTTAAAATACCTCTTATTATTATTTGGTGATGTTCCATATTTTTATGGGCTTTATCTATAGTCTCTTATAAATTCATTAATTGTGCCAACCTTACCTCCATTTGAGTGTTCTCAAGCAACTCTAATTTATGTGAAGACTCTAAGGTAGAAAAATCTTATTATGTGTATATCCTATATTCCCTTCCATAAATAGTGACAAAAGGATAATTCCCTATTGACCTCTTAGGATTTATCCTATCAACCCATAAGGTTGTCTTCAATTTGGTATGACAAGCCCTTTGATTATCTTCTAAAGTCTTCTTGATGATTCTGATCAAATTATTATTAATAGAATCATCCAACCCATTACCTTGAGGGTAATAATTAGATGAGGTGCTCAATTATATGCCATTACTATTTTCCCAATCAACTATCTTAACACCCATAAAAGTAAGTGTATTGTCTAAAATAATGGTAGAAGGGGTACCAAACCTTGTTATGATACTCTCATAGAACTCCAAGATAGAATTATCATTAGATTATTTCAATGACACTAATTAAATGAAACTTATATAACATTTAGTTGATATGAGTATCCATTTATGACCATCACTTGATGGGGGGTTTATCAAGCTAATGAAATTAAGACCCCATTATATGAAAGGTTGATCTACTTGGATAGGCTTCAAAGGAAGGGATAAAATCTTATATTTTCCTACAAATAAATCACATTGCACACACATTCTTACCTAATTATAATAGTCCTTTAATATGTTAGGCTAGTAATATCCTACCCTCATGATCTTGGTAGTTATGGTTTTTGGAGAGAAATAACCTCCTATTGTCTCGTCATGGAACTTCTCAAGTAACACTTGAAATTGACTATTATCAATGCATCTCAATAGCATGCCATTAGTGTATTTTCTAAAAATCACACCATATAAAAGACAAAATGGAATTTTTTTAAAATCTAAAATACCTCCTTTGTGATCTATTCATACCATTAGGATACTCACCACTTTGAATAAAAATGATAACATCTTGTGTGTAACTTTGTAGAGGCAAGGAACCAAATGGTTGGGAGAAATCATGATTAACCAGAACCTCTTATTTTGACTCATGGAGATCTTAATCTAGATGTACATAAAAGCCTTTACCCCTTATCATCTTTGTCTTTGATACCAACATCATATTCAATTACCTTAGTAATCCACCTTGCCCTCCTTTCACTAAGGTATTTACTCAAGATAAACTCTTTGGTACTAGGATGAGAAACCATAACGTGAATCTTATTGTTTTAAACCATATTCCTAAACTTATTTATTCCTCTTACAATAACAAGGACTTATTTTTTCATAAAGGTATACTTGAATTTATAATCTTCCAAACCTTGAATAAATAATACAATTGGTTGCTCCACACCTTCATCATTATTTTTCATTAGCATGGCTAAGATTAAATCAAGGTATAAAATGAATAAAACATGAAGTCTTTAGAAAAATTAGGGTTCATAAGAGTAGGATCTTGTACAATTACCTTCTTAATGGCTTCAAAACTACTCTTACCTTCCTTAGTCTAAGAAAATACATGGTTTTTCTTGAGAATAGTTGTGATAGGTTTCACCAAGGATGCAAAAATAGGTATGAATCTCCTTAAAAATTTACATTACCTAAGAATTTTTTTAGAATTTTCTTATGAAAGAGTAATGATAGGCCTATAATAACCTCTATCCTTTTAGGATAAATAGTGATACCATCTTTGGAAACAATATGTTCAAAGAGATTACCTTCATGGACAATAAATATGCATTTCTATGGATTAAGAGATACTCCATATTGCCTACATATTTCAAACACTTTCTTCAAGTATCGCATATGTTCATTATCATATTTAGAAAACACTGTTATATCATCTAGATAAACCAACAACATCTCATTAATCAAACCTTTGAAGGCCATCTCCATTGCTCTTTGAATTGTGGCACCAATATTTGACAAACCAAGGGTCATCTTCCTATAATAAAAAATTCCCCCATTTCATGGTGAATTTTGTCTTAAAATATCATCCTCATTCACTAGAATTTTACTATAACCTGAATATCCATCTAGAAGAGAAAAATGTTGAGAACCTAAAACCATATGCAAAATTTGCTCCATTAAGGTTAAAGGAGTGATCCTTGAGTGACACTTTATTAAGATATCTAAAGTACACACAAAGTATTATCTCCCAATTATTATTTATAATAGGTACAAGGTTATCCATCCATGTTTAATGTTTGATAAGAAAAATAATTTTAGATTCAAGGAGTTTGGTAAGCTCTATCCTCATGAGTTATTCAACCTTGGGGTTGATGGGCCTTTATTTTTGCCTAACTAGTTTAAATATAGGTTCTAATTTAATGGTATGGTGTGCAAGGCTAGGATAAAATACTTTTATGTACTTATACTCCCAATCAAATATGTCATGAAAATCTCTACACAAATCAATGAATGTTTGCTTCTCTAATGTAGAACATACCTTACCTAGTTTAAGAAGTTTATCTTTAAAAATCAAGACTCTTTCATAGTTCTCCTATTTTTTAGACATAATAAAATTTTCCTTATTATTTTTATCATCTTAATTGAAGATAATTTCTAATTTCACCAAGCCCTTAATTATTTTGTTTGTTTTAGGCTGCACAATATGATCATCAAATTATTCTTGGAGTCTCTTTTGGTCTCTTGAGGAAAACTCAGCCTCATTTTTCAAGAAGTATGTAATGTGTTTATCACTATAAAACACTTGAAAATACACCTAATTATAAGGTATGGAAGGTTATTTAATGATATTAATGTGTGATTTATTTCCATCCTCATTTGTGGTAGTTAGTGTATCAAACTAAGCTCCTATGGTAGTTAGTCTATTAACATGTTGAATGCATTAAAATATTCAAGAGAATACCATACCCTATGCTTATATGATTTTATAAAAGGGTTATTTGTATCAACCACATTCCTAAATTGATGCACAACTAATTAAATATCTACATATACTTGAAAGTTCTTGATTTCATTTTTCCTTGCCCATTGAAGGCTATAAATCAAACCTTTATACTTAACCACATTTCAAGTGCAACTAAAATGGAACCTGTATGAAGCACAATATCATTATTTGGATGGGGAGACCAACATGGCACTAGTTCCTACACAAATTTGACTTCTTGAACCATCAAAAAACATTTTCCACATCTCATCATCCTCACCTCCTTTAGTAAGTAGAGGTGTTGGTATTCCTTCTTCATGAATACAATGCACTCCTAAATCAATTTATTTCATGAAATCATAACGATCATGATCTAAAATCAAGAAATAAATCATAAATTCCTTCAATATTGGATGAATTACCATCATTTATAATATAATCCTTCTCCTCATGGACATGTTGGCCAATTTTGGCCCATATATAAATATTTTGCAAAGTTCTAGATGGATGAGTGGACCAAAGGATTAGAAAAGGGGGATAAGATTGGAATGTGAAGAATACCAAAAATTTTCATGGTGTCCTGGCATTTAGGAGTATGGATCAAGTTTCAAAATTTTTAATAATTCATCATAACCTTGAAATATTGATCAAAGGATGAATTTGGTGAAATTTGAGGACCAAACCATCACTAGGACATCATTTAAGAATAAATGAACTAGTTCACTTGTACAAATGCACCTCATAATTTCATATGATCAAAAGTATTATAGTGCCATGGAAATCTTCATGCCTAAATCATATGCTAAAAATTAAAAGTCTATATGAGCTTCCTAAGTCAAGTTATGAGAATTCAAAGTTGGACCTGTAGTATAAGATGTTCACACTAAAGTCAAATTTAAGCTTCATAAAATGACCATTTGAATTTTTTTTAAATCCTTATACATTCAAACAAACATCAAAGATGTTCACATAGAAATAAAATGATGATTGCATGGATGCCAAAATAAAGCTCAATAATGATCCATTAGAGCTTAAATTTGATGGTCACATGAATGTCAATAACAGTTATGTGAACATCATTTGATGGGTACGTGGACATTAATTTTGAGCTCATAAAGTAGATATTAGATTTTACAAAGTAGTTCTTAATAGATCTAAATGTTAGCATATAATTATATCAAGAATATTAATGTCATGCAAGTAAGTTAAAATTTCAAGGAGCTTAGAAGCTACCACATGGTATAAGCATGTAAAGTAGGTAGATTAATAATGGATCTTGAGTGAAAACATATGATTACCAAGTAGCACTAGCTTAGATAGACTTGATAGGTCAAGGATATATCCAAGGGATTACACTAAATAATACCACATAGATTAGATGATGTGAGAAAAGGATAATGATTCAATGATCCAAATCATACTCAATAGCTAATTAAACAAAGGTGAGCCTAGGACTTTTGATGGAAGTTGACAAAGCAGTTTTTGATCAAGGCAAATAGGCCCTGTAGGGGTCATAATTTTTCCATTATATCTCAATAAAATGCTGAGTGGACATATAAATGCAAAAAAGGTGATTAATAACATAAATAGGCCACCATTAAGGCAAAATATAGACCTCTAGTTCATAGATTTAGAGCATGCAAGGTTCATTCTATTACTACGTTTACTATTTTTTAGAAGGACCTATGTATATGGTGAATTCTCGATTCTTGTAATGATAGAATAGATATATTTAGACATATTTTAATCTATAAAAGGGGCTATGTAGTCTGTAGGTCTATATTAATATGATATCTATAGGAAAACCAATAATCTTAGATTGGTTTTACATCTATAGAATGGACATATGATCCAAATATAGAAATGGAATAGATATGTGATTAATGAAAAGGGTCTTATCTATCCATGTGGAGCCATAATTGACAAATAATATACTAACTGTCATTCATGGCATAGCTCTACCAATTTCAATATTCAAAGATTTGATCTTCATGAACAAGTCAAGTGGGCTTAGGGTCTCAAGGTGGTGAACTAGTGGTTGAAGAAGTAGTTATGAGCATTGAGTCTACTCAAACATATTGGTCATCATTATAAACAAGCCCTTATCTTCTATTGGGATCTCTCATCTAATGAGAGGAGATAGAGGACTATTTGAACAAGAAGGAGGTTAGCTTGTTGATAAGGATTGATCCTAATTAAAGGAGGCATGTGTACATAAAGGAACTAATGAGTTACCACCATGTTTCTTGATGACTAGGATCCCTTCTCCATTTTCCTAATCATTTTTCCCATATCTTTCTTTCTCCCTTTCTACTATATATAGAGTCTTTGGTGCCTAAAAATGATCACTTTATTCCCTCTCTTGGTCATGACTAGACTCTACCAAGATTGAGATTGTAACCTCTTACGATGAATACAAGACTATTTTTAGTTTTCATTGTTCTAGTATATTGTGCACATGTTGGTTTAATTTGTATATGTGGTAGAAGTCTCTCCCTTATCAATTCTTGATCTCACCTAGTTACTAGTTAATATTTTTATGTAGGTCATTTTTAGTGTTATATATCTTTTGATTAGATCCTACATGTGTATACTTTGACTAGTTAGTGTCTTGAATTAGACCTCTCCATCATTTTCCTCATCTTTTGATCATTTGGTGAACCTCTACATAAAATATTGATGGATGATAGATACATGGAGTCCTAAATCTAGTATTTTGCTTGTCTCATTAGTGTTTAACAAGATCTCAAATGGAGTGGATCAACCATCTTTTAGGTGCATCACCATTGTTATCTTAGGTTTCCCTTTCAATTTATCTCTATCTTCCTTTTCCTTAGTCATTAGTAGGTTTTAGTGGTAGAAATGAGATAAAATGATGCATCTAAGGATCTATCCTCATTAAAAATCCTAGAGGTTTGATCCCATTATAGGATACCCATAGCCTAGGATCAGTCCCATGTTGAGCTATATTTGGGTAGAGGACCTGAATAATCCCTTACCTAGCTAGGGTGAAATCTAGACCACCAATAGTTCTGGCATGCCCAATGGGATAAAGGTCCAAAAGAGTGGGAATATTTTAGTTTGTCTTTTCTCTAATCATATTTTGGAAGTAAGCAAGTTAACACCAATGGAAACTCCAAATCAAATCTTCTAGTTATAAACATACTAGGTCTGTATCATTGCATATTTTAGTCACTTTATTGCATCTCATTTGACACATAAGGCTAAAATGGACAACTATGGTGAATACCCTTATTATCCACCTCCTTATCAACACTCCCAATATTATTTTCATGATCTTTATTATCAAAGGATTGGATCTTACCTTCTTCATGATCCTCACTAGTAATATGAGGACTTATATCAATCATATATGTAAGATATTTCCCTAATACTCCATATGAACAACAAGCCCATCATAATAATTCTCCAAGTCAACCCTATCATGAGCCATCCATACCATCACTTAAACAGACTATAATAAGACTTGAAAAGCATGCACTAGAGTTATACTCCCAAAAGTATTATGGCCAAGATGTCCCTACTCACTTGATTCATCATGTTAGAGAGTCATTTTAGCAAGTGAAAGGAGAATGGGAACCTATTTAAAGAGAAAATAGGAAAAATCTCATAGGTGAGATGATGGATGTAACTAGTTGCTTTCAAATCTTTGAGGATAATTTAAAAGACCTTGAGTAACAACAAGTCCAAACTCACCAACATTGTGTGTATTCATATACACCACCTCAGCCTTCATATAGGCTACCCATCCTTCCCCAAGAGACTATTCCAAGTTCTTAATGTGTTACTCATACATTACCTTATTATAAATCTATCTAATAGAGATGTCCAAAAAACAAAAAAAAACAATGTTGAACAATCTGTTGTTGAGATCCAAGACTCCATTCTTCCTCAAGAAACCCTTAAAAGGTCCTTCAACTTTCCAATCTAGAATCGAGTGGTGAACTCAAGTGGTGGGAAAAGTGAGATAGAATCCTCTTGTGTTCCCTATCATGAATCCACTAACCACCTTAAAGAGAAACTATTCCAAGAGACTATAGAGAGGAAAATAAAACAATTGGAGATGAAGACAAGGAAATAGGAGGAGAACCAGAATCAAAAGGGTAAAGAAGATTCCCTATATTTTCCAACTTAGAACCAAATCATATAGTCAAGTAAATCTAGGGTTATTCAATCCACACCCCTCCCTCCTCAATAATCTAAGTCATTTCCATCTTGGAAATCTATCCAGAGACATGCCAAAAAGGTAGAAATAGTGGTTATGGAAGTTAAACAAGAGATCATTCAACCTCTACTTCCCTCTCCTTAAAATCCTAGTTTTTTCCTTTATAGAGAGGCATTCAATAAATATTGAAATAGAGAGAGGAGATGAATGTGATCCAAGAAGATCATCTCCATGAGCACAATTATATACCTATGGTAAATTATTTTGACCTTTCTCATCTTGTTAAATATTTTCAAGGGTTTACTATGCCACTCTTTGAAAAAGAGCCTCTCCTTTATGAGGTAAATCAAGAAGATGTAGCTAAGGAGATAGAAAATAATGATGAATTTAGTGACCAAGAAGAGGAAATAATTATTGGAACATCACTTGGAAAAAGTGAGCATTTTTCATAATTTCATAATGCTAAAAAAGATCAGTTATAAGAACAAGTGCAAGTTGGAGATGACATCCAACAAGAATAAGTCTTAGATGTGCATCAAAAGGTTATTTATCAAGAACCTCTTGATCACATATCAGTTGTCCAATATCAATATTTTTATCAAGATCTTTTTGTAGTTGATATAGATCAAGTACAAGCTCAACCTTATTTAGAATTTAGCCATGAGGGTAACTCACATAGAACCATTGATAAGATAGAGAAAATTCTTGAAGAAGAAGACCATTGGTAGTAGTTGTACCATGATTTCATGAGTGAGATTGATGAACTTAAGATGGAAAACTTATATCATAAGATAGTACAGTAGGTTAAATCTTCATCTAAGGATTCCATTAACATTTTGGAGCTTTAGGAAGACAATGCTACTCTGGGGATGCCCAAGTAGAATGAGAAAGTTGGACTTGATGAGATATTGGTAAAAATTAAAGTCATGGATGAGTTTGAGATATATTTTATTGAAAATTATCAAGATATCATTCAAACTAATCTTATCTAGTTTGATGATAAAGAGGACAAAGATGATTGGTAGTTGTAAATGAAGATTTTTTAAGAGCTTGAATATCTTTGCCAAATTGAGGGTCAAGTACCTAAGAAGGTGGACAAAGAGTTTCCCATGGAATAAAATGACCAATATTGGACAAAATATGTAGAAATCTTTGATGATCTTGAAGAACTTATAGCTAAAGAAGATCCCAATATTATTGAGAGCACTATGAAAACCAAGAAGGTATGCCTTGTTGAACCACCTTTGGAGGTCATAGTTGAGGAGCCATATGAGGAAGTTGAGACTATCTAAATGTACATAGATTACCTATTTGGAGATATTTGGTTCTCACTAAACATCATGCCAATGAAATTGGAAGATACAACTAAGAAAAAGGAGGAATCAAGGCCAAGGCTTAAGGAGCTTCATACCTCATTCAATTCCTCATTCCATGATACAAGAAGGTGGTCAAACTTTCCTTTTGATCTAAGAGGAAAGGTACATGTAAATTCAAGTTGTATATATTAGGGTAGCTCTTAGAATTCCTCCAAGAGCTATTTTGTCACATTTATTTGCTATACCTATTTATTTCTATGTTAGCTTCCCTTCAATAAGTGATTTGGGCATGATGTTTTCTTGTTTTTGTTATCCATTTTACTTTAAGAGAGGTTAGAGAAAGATTGGCAACTAGTGTTAGATCTAGTCAATGTGTTAGACCAAAGAGGAGACTCCATGCCCAATGGACTAGACAAGTCAATATGGTCTGGGTTATCTTGCATAGACAGGCATGTAACCCCTGTGAGTCACCAAAGATGGTGTCAAATTTTGGCCCACATATAAATATTTTGTAAATTTTTGAATGGATGAGTAGACCAAAGGCTTAGAAAATGGGGCTAAGATTATAAAGTGAAGAAGACCAACAAGTTTCATGTTATTCTTAGCATTCAAGAACATGGACCAGGTTGCACAAATTTTAAAATATTTATAAAAACCTTGAAACATTGATCAAAGTATGAATTTGGAAAATTTTAAGGACCACACCATCACCAAGACATCATGTAAGAATAAATGAACTAGTTCACTTATATATTTAATAAATGAACCTCAGAAAGCCACATGAGCCAAAGGATTAAAACACCATAGAGATATTCATGTATATATCATATCTTGTAAGTTTCAAGTCTATGTGTGTTTCCTAACTCAGGTTATGAGCATTTAGAGTTGGACCTACAACATAAGACATTCACTCTAACATCAAATTTGAGCTTCATAAAATGACCATTTGAATTTTTAAAAAATCCTTAGACATTCATGTTAACATTAAAGACGTTCACTTGAATTTAAAATGATGTTCATGTGGATGTCAAAATAAATATCAATAATGATCCATTGAGCTTAAATTTGGTAGTCATGCAAACATCAATGATGATTGTATGAATGTCATTTGATGGGTGCATAAATATCAATTTGAGTTTGTGAAGTAACTGTTGGATTTAAAATAGTGGGTCTCAATAGATCTAATGGTTGTAATATAATTGTACCAAGAATATTAATGGAATGCAAGAAATTCAAAAGGTCAAGGAAATTATAATCCACCACATGGCATAAGTAGATAAAGTGGGTAGACTGATAATGGATCTTGAGTGCAAATACAGGACTGTCAAGTGGCACAAGCTCAAATAGATTTGACAAGCTAAGGGAATATCTAAGGGTTGATGTTAAATCTTACCATATAGATTAGATGGTGTGAGCAAATGTCAATAATTTAATGATCTGAGTCATATTTGATAGTTAATTAAATAAAGGTGAGCCTAAGACTTTTGATGGAAGTCAACAAAGTAGTTTTTGACCAAGACAAATAGGTCTTGTAGGGGTCATTTTTATGCCATTAGAGATCAATCAAATGCTAAGGAATGGACATAATGATGCATCCAAGGTGATCAATAACATAAAGGGACCACCATTAAGGTAAAATACAAACCTCTAATTCATAGATTTATGGCATGTAGAGTTTATTTTATGACTATGTGCACCATTTTTAGAAGGATCTATGTATATGGTGAATTTTTGATTCCTTTAATGATATAATGGGTCTATTTGGACCTATTTATATCTATAAAATGGTCTATGAAGTATATAGGTATGTATTAATATGACAACTATAGGAAAACCAATAATCTTAGATTGTTTTTCCATCTATAAAATGGACCTATGATCTAGATATGGAAATGGATAAGATTTGTGATTAATGTAAAGCATATTATCTTTACACATGGATCAATCATAAAAAAAAAAAAGGTACTAACCACCATTCATGACATGGCTTTGTCAGTTTTAAGATTTGAGGATTTGATCTTAATGAACAAGTCATGTGTGCTTAGAGTCCCAAGGTGGGGAACTCATGGTTGAAAAAGCTATTAAGGGCATTGATTCCACTCAAATATGCTAGTAATCATGCTAAAAAATCCCTTTTATTCTAGTGGGATCTCTCATCTAAGGAGAATATATTGAGGACTATTGGAATAAGAAAGAGGTTAGCTTGTTCATAAGGATTGATCTTAATTAAAGGAGACATGCATATAGAAAGGAACCAATGAACTACCACCATATTTCTTGATGACTAAGATCCCTTCTCCACTCTCTTATGCATTGTTCCTATATCTTTATTTCTCCTTTTCTACTATATATAGAGTCTTTAGAGCCTAAAAATGATCCCTCTATTCCCTCTCTTGGGCATGACTAGACTTTGCCAAGATTGAGCATGTAACCTCTTGAGATGAATATAAGATTATTTCCAATTTTATTTATTATAGTATAGTGTTTACATGTTATTTTTATTTGCATATGTGGTAGAATTCTCTCCCTTGTCAAGTCTTGATCTCACCTAGTTACTATTTAGTCTTGTTATGTAGGTCATGCTTAGTGTTTTATATATTTTGATTAGAGCCTGAATGTGGATACTTTGATTGGTTAGTGTCTTGAATTAGAACTCTCCATCACTTGCATCAAATTTTGATCATTTGGTGAACCTTTACATGAAATACTAATACATAACAAATGCATGGAGTCCTAGATCCAATATTTTACTTATCTCATTAGTGTTTAATAGGAGTTAAAATGGAGTGGATGAACCATATTATAGGTGTATCACCATTGTTATCTTAGGTTTCCCTTTAAACTTATCTCTCCTCCCCTTTTCCATGGTCATTAGTAGGTTTTAGTGGTGGAAATGAATTAACATGATGCGTTTGAGGAGCTAGCCTCATTAAAAATCTTAGAGGTCTAACCCCATTATAGGATACCCATAGCCTAGGGTTAGTTACATGTTGAGATAGATTTGGGAAGAGGACCTAAATATTCCCTTGCTGAGCTAGTATGCAATCTAGGCCACCAATAGGATAACACAATTCAAATTAGAGCCTATTTTAATGTTGGGCTCAATATGAAACCTTATAAGAGGTTATGTTCTAATGGTCACCTTGGTCCCATCCCTTATCTTAAAGGATAATAAGGACAAATCAACTAAGAGATAGCCACCTTTCTTGGTTTTAAAGTATATTTAAAGGCATATTACAAAGTGAGTTGGGAGGTTAACAATAACTATGTCTTGAAGGATATGAAAACTAGGACAATCATGCAAAAAAACCTTCAAGTTTTTTATTGGTCTTATTTTATTAGCATGTGTACCATCTTATTAGAGAAATAATTTTATATGAGTCTCATATTTTAGGCCAAACTCATTAACTACAACTTTGGGCATGACTAAAGTAGAAGCTCCACTATCAAATATGCAATTGTGTACCAACTTATCACCTATAATGAGAGTGAGGTATAATGGTGGAGGCTTCTCAGCTTTAGTATATGGTTCGACAATGGTGTTGGGGAAATTTATGAGAGAAACATGGATATGAATTTTATTTTAAGATGAGGTACTAGTGGTAATAATGGACAATTACTTTTGTAATAAATATTTTTTTCCAGGCATGTGGAGGATATCCCACAAATATATTGATTCTTTGGCACTTTTCAATGAATCCAATATGGTTAAGGCATTAGTACTAACCTTTTATCAAGTCCCTAGAGGCAAGTAAGTTGTTTAAACTTGAGGAATATAATCACCTTGAGCATAAGTTACTACATTTTGACTTGATGGATGTGCAGGTGTGTTTGGGATTGCCTTGCTTGCAACCATACTTTATTGCCTTGGAAGAAGATTAGATGAGATTGTATGCATGTTATTGTTACTTCCTAAAGCTTTTATATTGGACATAAATTTTCTATAATATAAGTTCATTGATTAAGCATACAATTTTCCTCAATTAGGAAGTTGGTGAATATCTCCCCTTGAGGCTATCCACCTTCATTTATTTACATTAAGACTTCATCTATAGCTGATAGAGAAGGAATGAATCTTCCTTGAGTAATAAGAGCTTGCTCTACATTTTCATTTGCATCCATAAATTTTCCTTATTTCCAATCTTCTCCTTTCAAAATTTTATTATGCACTAGTACATTTTCCATTACTTGGGTGGTAGAATTGGGATTATACACATTAGCATGCCTATTAAAGTTAGGCTTCCCTTGACCTCTTCTTCTTCCAGATTGTTGACCATATTGTTGTTGATACAGATAAGGATTTTGATAGGAAACCATTTGTATTCTATTTTTCTTAAACCAAGATCTTAACATTTGAATTTATTCATATTTATCCTTGACATTATCTTCCTTCTTGGGAGAATCTCTAGGCTTGGTATTAACATTGGAAACTTAGGCCACACTTAGAGTATTAGTAGAAGTATGAGACAATGGAGGCATAAAAACCTTAAGAGGCAACCTTCCATATTGAATGAGGCCATTTTAATCTTTTATATAAATTTAATATGATTTAATAAGAGTGAAACCACCCATGGATTAAATCATGATATAAATATTAGTACCAATGGCTCTCAAGTAAGTAGGAAACACAAAACTAGTAAGTGGTCTCATGGGAGGAGGCAATCTATGCCAAGTTTTTTGAAAACTCTCATTGAAGTCATGCATTAATTACTTAGGACCCATTTTAATCATATTTATTTTATTTATGAGAGAGGTATGGTCAATTTCATCTTCAAATATACAAGTCTACAACACTCCAAAATCTTCCCATGATGTGATACATCTACTAGGCAAAGTCTTATACCAATCAAGAGATTTCCCTCTAAGGGACATGGAAAGGAGTATAATATAAATATTATATTTATTTACATTATGAAAACCATAAAATTTTGATATATTCATGCTTTTTTTACTAGTTGTAACATGGCTCTCACCATTGAATGTAGGCACACTCTTTGTGGCATTAGGATGATTGTTATCATAGGCTTGAAAATGGATTAGATTTTTAGTATTAAAGGTAGGAAAGGCATGTTGTATAGTCATTTTTTATTCAAGATATTAAATTTATTGAACCTCTTCACTCTCTTCACTTCATTTTATAGAAAATTCTTCTTTCTCCTCAAAGGGTAGATTAGGGTGAGGGTATTCAAATTCAAGAGGAATTTTAGGCTGAATAAGGGGATTGATAGGATTAAACACTCTACTAGATGATGACATAGTAAGAACCATGAAGTATGAGAGTATTTTTATGAAAAAATAATGTATTTGAACCATATTTTACCTTGATGGAGTTTCTAAATGTTGAGTATCACACCAATTTATAGCTGATGTTATCAAGACTAAAATTCACCTTGACAAGTTATCTTGAATATAATGGTCCCACCAAGCATCTTGAAACTATTGTCACAAAATATTTCACCCTATAATATTATTTTAATGCCTCTTATATATTTTGGAAACATGGGAAAATTTATAGGTATGTGAGTATACCTATAGTGGAAGTGAGCCTCTAGATTTAAGGGCTAGCTCTTTGAATGTATCTTGAAATGCTTATCTCTTATTAACTAGTTTCTCATGGGGAAAGGAGTTAGAATTTTGAATTAGTTATAACTAATATAATGGGGTGATACACCAATATTATTTACACATGACCATAATACTCCTATCATAATCAATCAAGGCATATAAACTAGTTACAGAGTCTTAAAGGATTCTAACATCAATGTTTCCACATAAAGGTGAGATGCATGAAGAAACACAAGGTAATTGAACTAGAGGGAAGATTTCACACTCTAAGAAAAATTTAAAACTTGAAAAGGAGAATAAAACACTTGAATACACTCTATATAACCTATTATAATAGGAACTCTGGCATAAACATGAGATGATAAGGGAATAAAGGATAGATAATTATCACTAACTCCATCATACATCACTTTTCACACTTTGAAAATAATTCATGAACTCAAAACTAGACTTATATTAATTTTTTAAAGCATAAATACAATGTCATTCCATTCAGTCTTTGCCATACATGGTGTGGTATTGGAATATAAGAGCCAAAAAGGCCACTACTTATAGAATTGGAGAAAGGAATGAGAAGAAAAGATGTTCAAGGGTCACAATGCCACATGTCAAGGCATGAAAACCAGTTACACTATAATGGAATGGAGTGTGAAATATACCATGAATGTTTCCTTGGACAAATGTCTATAAAAACTATGATAAAATCTCCAAAATGGCATAAAGACTCTTCAATTGGCTTTTGTGAAATTGCCTTCATCATAGATCATCTCTTGAGAATTTGAAGCTATATTAGGAAAATAAGACACATACAAACTATATTATGGAGGTTGAAAACATGATATGATAGTAATAAAATGTTTTCCTAACTTTTATCTATATTTTGGACACTTATATTCACCATCTTCAGTCACCATTGGCCTTCTAGGCCTCATTCTTCACATTTATCATCTAATAAGCCTTTAGATGGTGGTCACTATCTATCTTCAATCTCTATCCAAGATTGCTTGTGATAGATGGTGTAGAAAGGATGTTTCCATGGACATCTATTATATGTGTTTTCCTATTTTTTGGGGACTACAGGTTTCATGAGGAGGTCTTGATTGAGCTTTAATGGTGGCATATTAATTTGAAGTATCTACTCTAGTAATCTAGATCATATTTTGACATTGTATTTATGCATTCATAAGCTAGAGTCCACATAATATTTTGATTTAACATGTACGCATATGTGGCATCTCTTTACCATGATATTTATTAAAATATGATGGCTTTCTCTTTGGACATGTGTCTTCATCTTGTGCCCCTAGGAAATTGATCAAATTCACTCTATCAATCTCCTCAAGAGTCTCTTAACCTTGAATTTCAATGTCAGCCATTGATCTTTGATTTTCATTAGAGATTATGACACTTGGTAGACCTGTGTACCCTATTTTTAGTCTCCATATGATCAAACTCACTTATGCCATGTGGTATCCCTACATGCAATTTGGGCCATTGATTTATTGACTCAATTTGTACTTTGATCTCCTTTTACATGGTTGAACATAGTCCATAGATATGCTAGACATAGATTCAAACATGGGACATTGATCTATTATTTATTCACAATGATCATGAAACTTGGCACCATCACATTCATTCTCAAGATCCTCTGACCTTTTGAACTCATGCTTTCCATTAGATATGATTTTGCATGATTAAACACATGTCATAGGTCTATCTTGACTTATTGACCCCAATCTTCAATGTGGATCATTGACCAAAATTTATACATAAAAATATGCACCATCGATCTTGATCTAGAGAACTTTGAGTTATGACTTTGGGTGATCCATCGTATCCCATTGATCTTTGACCTAATTGAGCAAGGCTCTAACACTTGGCAGCTAGAAGGCTTATGAACTCCACAGTTATATTTCTTTGAGTTCAAATGGCTAGTTATTGTGGCTTTAATTTGACATCCTCATCTTCATCAAACAATCTATTTTAACCATGAAGTGATTGAAGCTAGGCAATTACTCTTTTTCAACATGATAATCTTATCCACAACACTTTTAGGTGTCCATTCATTGTATATGACTATGCATACATGGGAAATAGACTGTTATAGTCCATCTTTATCATTTTAAGGGATCCTACTTGATTGACCATGAAACCATAATGTGTTTAACCTTTTGGAAGCTTCTTTTCTCCTCAAAAAATGTGATCAAAGCTCCAAACACTATTACTATTACTATAACTGGGATAAATAAAAAATTGGTTGTGATGCAAGGTGATTATGTGTTTGAACCAAAGCATGAACTTTTAAAACCAAACATGAAAATAATATGATTGATATAACATGAGAGACATAGATAACATCCTATCACATTCACATGAAACCCTTGTAGAGAACCAAACCTTCTACAAATAGTGGAGATGACTACAAGTTCACATGGTGACACCTTGAAAATTGTGCCATTCTCATATATGACTTTAAAATGACATAAGGACTAATATGGACTATGACCAAGGATAAAACATATTATATGTCATCAAATAGACTATGAAACACCTCATGATATTATATTAGACCCCTATAAAAAAATTTACTATAGGGGTTTGAATCATTTTGACTTGTGGTCAAAATGGTCAACACTTACTTTGAAAGGGTAGCAAATGGATTGTTGACAATGGTATAAAGGTCAATTTCTGGGATGATCCATGGTTTTTTAACTTCCCATTAATATGTATGGACCATTGGATGGCTTGTAATGGTTATTTTATTTCATCCATAATTGAAAATATCTATGAATATTAGGACCATGTTGAGTGTTAATTGGTTTAGAAAGAGCTACAGTGGACACTACTTTGTGGATTTCCATGCAAGACCTAGTTAGCCTCAATTATAAACTCTAGGAAACACACATCATAATTTACCCCACATAATAAATGATTATTTTGAACAAAAATTATTTTTTGATTATTGTATTACGTTAGGATACATCCTCAACCTAGAATTGAGGGGAGATGGAGTTGAGTGGATCAAACTCTAGGATTAATGCTAAATACCTAAATTTAATAGCTTCTATTGGCTAGCCAACTAAACAAAACAATATCTTAAACATTAAAAATTTCAAAAAAAGGGATACAAATCCCAAATATCTATTAACTTTATAAAAATAAAGAAACAATCAAACATTAGTTCTTGGATTGTTATGTTAGGGCCAATATTTTTAACTATTTTGTAGAGAAATTTAATCTGGGATGGATCTGCCCCAAATCAACTTGGGATATTTTTATATAATGGAATCCTCCTTAAAAGTGTAAAATTATGGAATAATTATGTAATATCATGTTACCTCATTTTTCTAGGGTATTTCAAAAGAGATAAATAATCATATTTTCACAAATGAATGTGGTAGTCTTAATTTAGTGAAGCTTAGAATCTAAGGGGCTATCAAGGAAAATTGGTTGGATTTATCCTCCAAAAATAATGTGGTGATGGGATAGGTTGGTAAGAAAATTATATCACTATGGAACCTTGACCTCTCTTCCTCTTAGGACTGACCTATTTTCAAGAATGACATGAGCCTTGTTAAGTGGGACAAACCCCTAGATGATTGGTGTAATCTTAATTTTGATGGAATTGATATGGGGAACACATGACCTAATAGGGTGGAGGGTTTATTAGAGAATATAATGGAAATCTTGTGGCTTCATTTGTACATGACATGGGTTCTTAGACCAACTATATGGCTGAAGCTAGAGTGGCATTTTTGAGAATCTAATTGGCTATAGATCTCAAGGTGCAAAATTTGGTCATAAAAGGTGACTCGTTGAACATTTTAAATTGTCTTATTAAGAATATTCCTTATTCCTAGACCATTTTTTGATAAATAAAAGATGTTACAACCCTACTCAATTCCTTTGATGAAGTTAAAAATAGACATGAGTACATGGAATCTAATGGATTTATTGACCTCATGGATAACTTGGGGGTGGAGAAAATGTGATTCAAGACATGGATTTATTTGGATAACATTCCATAATAGCTTATTCAAAAGCTAGATTCTAAGGAAAATCATGATGGATTTTGATTTGTCTATACTTTTTTTTATGATGCTTCTAATCCCAAATTTAGAAGATAGTTTTATTGATAACCACATTAATTAGAAAAGTAGTGTCATCATTAGTTTGCAAGGGATGAGGGATGAATCTATTGATAATAATGATATTATAAATTACACACATGATAAGTGACATCATAAGTTATTCCTAGAGTTAAATTTATAACAAAAAGGTTGAATTGGTTAAAACTCCAAAATATCTTATATGGCTAATAAAATGTGTTGTAAACCAGATCTAACTGAGTCCATTTCCTTTGAGGATGTCAATAAAAATCTAATATGGAAATTTTTATGTAGATTAGGGATCACCATTACACATAATGCATTGTTGGCCATGACCCCAAGATTAATGTCAAATTTCCTAAATCTTGGAACAATAAGCTCATCCATATGAGAGGTATATAAATACATGTTTTAGAGGAGAGTATTTTTTCTCTCACTAACATTTCTCTAGATGGAATATGGGTCTATAAGGATAAATGTCATAGGGCATAACATATTATAACTTTATTCAAGGACAAGTATTTCAATAAGAGAGTGAATAAGGTATTTTTGAGATAAAATATCATGTACCCATGATCAAATGTATGTCTACAAATCATGAGGTATATGACACTAGAGGGGAAAAGGGGTGGTGCATTCCATACATTTTCTTGTGTTGAGCCATTCTAAAAATAATTTAATTCTTAGCTCATTATTTTTTTTGCTAATATATTTATAATACACAATGGAGTCTTACCAAGGTGACACCTCTAGAATCATTATTCACCAAGCCCTCATTATGTTTTTGGTTAGGGGGGTTAAGCGTTTGATTGAAAATTAGGTAGAGATTAAGGAGGAGGGGAACTTGATGGATTAGATAATTATGATTTGGATAAATCTAAGGAAAAATATAGAATAAAGTTGGAATATTATAAGAAAAAAGATAACTCATATTTTGAGGAACATGAAGAATAAGAACTCGATGAGGGGAAAAGGAAGATTATTGTGTTAAAAGATGAAGACGAGCTTACTCTAATAAATTTGTAATTTTAATCTATTTTTAACTTTGTAAGTGAGGCCTTAGACTTAAATAGGGAAGATGTAAAGACTACAAATTTGAATTATCTTCAAAATCTTGAATAAAGGAATAGGGAAGTGCATGGGTCCAAGTTTCAAATAAAGGAATGGGTTGGTTGGAATATAAAAGAAAATTTGAAGGGCCTCGAGTGGAGATTAAAAATAAAGGTTAAGAAACTGATATAAAATAGGTAATACATCAAATCCATTATAGAGTTCATCCTAGCTAGAGCTAGGGAAGGTAGTAGGGGAGGTGATGTCTCAAAAAAATTGTTCAATATGCTTAATCCTGAGCTAGAAAGGTTGATAAAAAAAGGGCATGAGTTTCTAAAACATAAAGAGGAATCTCATGTTATTCATAATGGGAGGTATAAATAGGAAAAATGATAATATGGATGAGTCCAAGATGGTCCCAGATAAACATTTATATGAGGCTAGCATGAAGGGTCATTATAATCAAACAAGGGGAAACATGAGAAATAATAAGAGTGGTAATAAGGAGGACTTAGAAGAAAATTTAAGGACCAAAAAAACTAAATTCATCATATTTTTATTTTTATTTGGTTGGTTAGTATTTTATAGTTTCTTTTAATTCTAATTCTATACTATTTTTTATTAGTTCCTAGTGGGTTGTGTTGGTTATGGGTTGCCATTTTTGGATGTTACTTAGCGGGTATTTTTTTAATACTATATATCAGTATCTAAAGGTTATGAGATCCTTTAAACCCCATTCTTTTACCTATATCTCAAAAAAAAAATCCATGCCCAAAATTTCACATGCCCAAAATTTCACATGATTGAAATACACACAAAAAAACACCATTTTAAAAAAAATGAATAATGATCAAATTACATTACATAAAATTTCAATTTTATATCCACTTTCATGGCACAATATGCATGATGAATCAATAATATAATTAGATGTTTACACGACATGAATGAAAGTATCAAAATAGTCACATGGTTGATATACAACCATTTTGACCCACTCATTAAGTTGACGTATTATATATAAATAATTATATCACACAATCCATTAGATGTGATTCATACTAAGAAATAGACAAAAAAATATATAATTTGACCATGGTCAGTCACATAGTTAATGACTATCATTTTCTAAATGTTTAGATCTAAGATCAAGAGTCTTCCACATTACGTTTGTGCCAAGTTTCCTTATGTTAATATAAAATTGAAGGATATAGGATAATAAGTTCAACATAACATGAGAGTTTGATTAATCAAAACCTTAATATATCCTCAGACCTAGACCTAATTTCCCACTTTAACATGACATCCTACATATCTGCTCCTTGGAATGAGGGTCAAATGTAGTTCTCTATGAACTTGTGATGGAGACCTACATGAGACATCATCATGAAATGTGGTTGACATTATAATCCAAAAAGGAACAAGTTAGAGTGACTCGAATGATATCCTAAATCTCTAGACACCAAACTCAAGACTGAACCACACACTCAAATTAATCCCTCATTGCCTCAAATTATTGCATCATGAAAACCTTCCCAATGGTAATATTGTGCAAGAGTGTTTGAGAATCTAAACCAATGATAAGGTAATTAACCTTCTTGGAAAAATCAACATTATAAGGCTCAACAAACCTTACATTGATAGAAATTACATTAAAATGCACATCTAATAAGGCTAGAAATATATATCATCATTTTCATGTCGTTATACATTACCATACTTATGGTTATAACCACATATTTATGGATGTGTATCACCATATTTTTTTAACAACAACAACAACAACAATTATTATTATTATTATTATTATTATTATTATTATCATTATCATTATCATTATCACTATCATTATCATTATCATTATCATTATCATCATCATCATCATCATCATGATCATCATCATCATCATCATCATTACTCATGTTCTTTTATATATAAAACTTTAATGATACTATAATTTGTTTTGGCCAAGGTATAAGTTTTATTTTAATAATAATTCTCTTATGATGGGTATTTATGACATGAATTTTACATTACAGGGCCCAAGACAATCTCTATGTATTCCTTTGTGGAAATATATTAACATTACAAGTATATCACAAGAGATTATTTTGAGTGAATTCACTTGATAATTATCCTATAGGGTTATAGTTATATTTAATAAATTATGTGTCCCAACTTTTCAATCACAAAGTGTCAAAGAACATTTTAAAAAACTTCACTTTTATGTTTTATATTTTATATTGAAAGTTATCTATTATGTTTCCAATTAAAGGTTCTTGAAAATTACTTTAGTTAACATGTTATCTATAACTTTCACAAGCACCTAGGTTGCTAACTTATCCATACCCAACTGAAAGGATAAAATATCGATATTACAACCATCACAACCATACATTTACACTTTATTAAATCAATATCACTTTAATATTTGCATTTATACCTACCATATTTATAGTACAAAATTAGATATAAATTTTTTTACATCAATTTCATATATATGGACTACTGTATATACATCTAGGTAAAAAAATTAATCACATTAAATTAAAGTAATCCACTCTAGTAACAACTTACTTGTAGTTAATAAAATAATTAACATACCAACATTTTAAAATAAGTCAAAGTAAAAGAAGTAATTAATTTTGACCTCCTTTTATTTTTTTATAGTCCTTCAGAGATGCAAGCTTATGGAGATATAAAATATGCATTATTATAATCAAAATTTATAAAATCATTATTTACTAACAAATTAAATCCTTGTAATTTGTTCATAATAATGTATTAATGCTTCAGATGATGATGATGATGATGATGATGATGATGATGATGATAATAATAGTAGTAATAATAACAACAACAACAACAACAACAACAACAACAACAATAATAATAATAATAATAATAATAATAATAATAATAAGAAGTGATACATCAAAATAGGGTTGTCGTGCATAATGCTACATGACATGATTACAAACTTAAGTCATATTTGATACATATTTTCAATGTATAAATTTGAGATCAAAATAGACTAGTTTCTACCCATGGCATGGATTATCTTGCTTGGTATTATAAAAATTTTCCATTCAACTTATTTGGTCACCTTATGCTACTCATTATTTCCAATCTATTATCATTATCCATTATTAATAAAATTCATTTTGGGACATACATGAATTACCAAATGTGTTCTCTATTGTCTAGGTTTTTATAATGATGAGATGGCACTTTCATTAACAATGTATAATAAACACAATGCCTTGACATTAAACATGTAGTTATATCACTTTTTAAAACATTCTTAAGTTTTTTTTTTTAGAATAAAAAAGATAGATGGAACATCTTATTTTATCACCATTTTAAAGCACTTCCACCAACCAATTCATGTGGGAAAAAATAATTTCAATATCATGTTTTATTGTAAAACAAAACCACTATGAATCTCACTTGTCTCTCCATTTTCAAACCTTGAATGTAATAGTACCATGACATTATATTACGTATAGAATCTTGTTTTCATTTATTTAATATCCCATTATAATATTGTATAGATTTTGTGCATCCACAATAGAAAATAACAATAGAAGTTTATGCCAAAAATAATAATATTAGTTCACTATCATAGATAGTACAAATGCCAAACCATAATCTATGTTTTATATGTAAAAATATCAAAAATATAGAATCTATAGATGTGAATCTAAGGAGAAAATTG